>SJYO01018757.1:45733034-46167789 GCA_006410555.1 Capra ibex | reverse complement strand
TAAACCTTTTGACTCGTCACCGGTGTCCTGACCTTTTCCAGTCAAAAGTAAGGTTAGGGTTTCTTTCCGTTACGGTTTCTTACGAGTTTGATGGTGTGTTGACGTGAGTAGAGTGTGCGATCATTTCATTACGAGTTTTAAGAGGTTCGGTCCGAAGTCGTTATACACTTGGTACTTGAAGGACTACAAGTTCGACCAAAATCTTTTCCGTCTCCTTGGTCTCTAGTTTAACGGTTGTAGACGACCTAGTACCTTTTTCGTTGTCTCAAGGTCTTTTTGTAGAGAAAGACGAAATAACTGATATGGTTTCGGAAACTGACACACCTAGTGTTATTTGACACCTTTTAAGACTTTCTCTACCCTTAGGGTCTGGTGGANTGGACTGGACGGAGAACTCTTTAGACACTCGTCCAGTCCTTCGTTGTCAATCTTGACCTGTACCTTGTTGTCTGACCCAGGTTTATCCTTTTCCTCATGTAGTTCCGACATATAACAGTGGGACGAATAAATTGAAGATACGTCTCATGTNCTGACCTTCTTCGTGTTCGACCTTAGTTCTAACGGCCCTCTTTATAGTTATTGGAGTCTATACGTCTACTGTGGTGGGAATACCGTCTTTGACTTCTCCTCGATTTTTCGGAGAACTACTTTCACTTTCACCTCTCACTTTTTCAACCGAACTTCGAGTTGTAAGTCTTTTGCTTCTAGTACCGTAGGCCAGGGTAGTGAAGTACCCTTTATCTACCCCTTTGTCACCTTTGTGACAGTCTGAAATAAAAAGACCCAAGGTTTTAGTGACGTCTACCACTAACGTCGGTGCTTTAATTTCTGCGAGTGAGGAACCTTCTTTTCAATACTGGTTGGATCTATCATATAAGTTTTCGTCTCTGTAATAAAACGGCTGATTCCAGGCAGATCAGTTCCGATACCAAAAAGGACACCAGTACATACCTACACTCTCAACCTGACACTTCTTCCGACTCGTGGCTTCTTAACTACGAAAACTTGACACCACAACCTCTTCTGAGAACTCTCAGGGAAACTGACGTTCCTCTAGGTTGGTCAGGTAAGACTTCCTCTAGTCGGGACCCTAAAGAAACCTTCCTTACTTCGATTTCGACTTTGAGGTCATGAAACCGGTGGAGTACACTTCTCAACTGAGTAACCTTTTCTGAGACTACGACCCTCCCTAACCCCCGTCCTCCTCTTCCCCTGCTGGCTCCTACTCTACCGACCTACCGTAGTGCCTGAGCTACCTGCACTCAGACTCACTTGAGACCCTCAACCACTACCTGTCCCTCCGGACCGCACGACGATAAGTACCCCAACGTTTCTCAGCCTGTGCTGACTCGCTGACTTGACTTGACTCCTAATGGTGACTAAGCATTAAAAAATTAGACGCAAAAGTGTAATTTTCTTAATACAAGGGATACATAACGAACAGTTTGAGTCTCTTTGTTAGTCCGAGATTTTTGGAATCCACGGGTCGTACTGCGTCGAACACTGATCTCCTCGACGTCGACTTGGCCGAAGACAGGTCTCGGGTCTGCTTCGGAGGAGACAGGGTGGTCGTGTGGGAGAGGGTCTTTCGTCGACTCAACCGAGGCTCCAACGATGAGTTCAGTCGGAAGGTCCTGGTGCCCGAGACGCAAGGTCTCTTCGGAGCCCTGTTGACACCGTTCGGACCCTTTTGGTCGAGGAGCGAGTCCTTCGGTCACGTACCGATTGCGGAGGACTCCGACCGGCCGGGAAGACTCCGACTAGACATTGGTGTCTACCTCCACGGGGACGGGTGGGAGTCCCATCTCCTCCACGGGCGAAACTCCCCTGTGGGACGTCCTCCGTGACCCCTGGGTCGCCAGGGAGGTGTCGTCCTACCTGGGGTCTTCGGGTGTGACGTCCGTCTAAGAAATGACAGACTCGGTGGTCCCTTCGGTTGGGGGTGCTCACTACCCTTTTATTGTCCTTCGACTACAGGTATCTGTGCCGGACCAATACCGGGGGAGACTCGTCGTTTTCCCGAGTCTCCCTCCTGTCTCTTGTGGGTCGTTGAGGGCCCTAGGTGTCCGGGCCCATCTCCACGAGTGCGTTCCTCTGTCCGGGTCTCGGACCTACCCGGTCTGCGCTTCACGTCGGTCGTGTCCCTGTTTGGCGGGGGCCCCAAGCTCAGGGTCGAAGTGATGAATGATCCTGGAACTTTTCCATGACTTTAAAACGGCCGAAGTCAAACGAGTGGAGTTAAGTTACTTTACCTTGTGCAAATTATATTTTACAACTATAGGAGTCTCGTTGTAAAAAATGTATTTAAATCCTTTTACTTAAAATTTGTTAGAAGTTTTCCTGTTACCATAGAAACTTTTAGTATGTCTACTTAAGTTCTACAGTGTTCTTCTACATAATCTATCGACGAAAGGGGTTGATCTACAGATCAAGTAAGGATTTTCCCTTTATTTTTATAGAGTGTCCCGTCAAACAAGATTTTCCAGTTACATACAGTCACGGAGTGAGCCTCTTCAGAAACCGGACTCGCAATTGGGCCGCCTTACAGCGGGTCGTTCGTTACTAGATTAACTTATCGTAGGAGTAATATAGTGTGACAGAAGAGTAAAATAAGACGGAAGTTCATTAGTTTTAAGGAATATACCCACGAAACCGTACGTCAGTGTCTTCCGAATGTCACAGAGTACACTGGGAGTGTCGTGAGACTTTGGGTAAAGTGTCTATTCCTTAGACCCCGAGCCTCGACTCATGTGTTGGATCATTCGTTGTTTCCCCTCAGAGGTCCGGGGGCCGAAGCGTCGGTTGTGGGTCAGAAGTCGAGGAGCAGAACCCAAAGGTAGGTCTGGTACCAGACTGAGTGAGGAAGGGCTGTGTCTTTGACTGACAGGAGAGAGGTTTTAGTCTTGTTCATGAGTGACATCCTCAGTACGAGGCTCATGGAGGAGGTATCGTTCGTTTGGGACCTTTACGTAAACATACTCTTCGAGGAACGAGTCAAGACTCCTTGTCGTTTCCTTCCCTTGGACCAGAAGCAGGAGTAGGAGCCTCGTAGACTGTCGATGAGTCTGCCAACACCGTCGGGGGCGGAGGAGAGCGGGGACGGTGGACTTGGGCTCCCCTGTGTCACCAACCGGTCGGTATGACCTGAGACGACCCTTGGACAATACCCGTCCGAGTGGTGTGTGGCAGACGGGACCTCGTCGATACTTTCCCGAGGACTCTGGGTTGGGGACTCAGACTTGACGGAGGGGACCCCGTCAGGAGGGGGAGCCAGTACTCAACTTGTCTCGAAGGGACGGTGGGTATTTCAGGTGTAGTTGAGTCTTGGAGTCTTACTCTGGAATAGACCTGCCTCCCAGAAAGTGTACATTAGTCGATTCCTGCAGTCCTACCCTAGCAGGACTTCAATGCACCCGTGACTTAAGTCACTGACTGCAGGGATGCTCTTTTCCTTTCTAGGTCTCTGTTTGTGTTCCTCCTTCCAGTCCCCTTCCGTCCCCCTTCCTTCAATCCTTCGTTCCTAAAGATCCCCGGGGTCTTCGACCTTTGCCGTTCCTTCCTCCAAGGGGATTCCGGAAGTCTCCCTCGGCCCACGACGACTGTGGAGTCGCAGTGTGAAGACTGGAGGTGTTGAACATCTCTTATGTGAAGATAACAAAACTCGGTGGTTGAACACACAATTGAACAGTGTTGTCGGGTTCCTTTGTAGGAGAGAATAGGATTACAGAGACCGTCCCACCTCTCCGGGCCGGAAAGGGAAGACTCTCGAGCCGACCGGAAGCCCGCTAGTACAACGGCTCCTGTGGGTCAGTCCACGTCGGACCCGGTGGGACCCACGTGACACCTTCGGGTCTCACATGGGACGTGCGTTCGCGCGTGTATAGGTGGGGGTGAACGTTGAAGATTCTTATTGCGCGACGGTTATTTCCCGAGGTTGAGACAGAGTCTCGATTGACTGAGGGCCCCCTCCAAAGGTACACCAAACCCTACTCTAGAGAAATGAGAGACCGTGACGATTCGACAGCCCGTTTGGCGGGAAGGTTTAGGATGACCGTCACGGCGAGTTCTTTGAGAACGACGGGGCGACCCACCTCCGCCCCCCTCGGTCTGGAGCACTGTAATTGCCGTAGGAGGGTGGGGGAGACCCGAGTGTCGACGAAGAGTAACCTGTCCCTCAGAACAGAGGCTGACCCGGGGAAAGTTGTGAGTTCCCATAAAAATAAATTTTCCGGAGACCTCACAATTATTTTAGTTTACGTCTTGACGAGGGGAGAAAAGGGGTACCCACCCCATCAACAACCGTCACTGGAGCGAAGTTCGTCGGCGGTGGTCGTGACCGTCCACCGACCTCCCCCGCCCCCAACCCCTGGTGTCCACCAGACCCTCGTACAAGAATAGAGTAAGACCGAAACGGTGACTAAAAGGACTTTGAAGCGAAGGGAAGAACCCAGAAGTGCACCATTTACTCCCCGTTAGTCCCATCCTCCCCTACAATCCAGGGAAGGTCGTGACTGTAAGGTTCTCCCACCTAAAGGGAACTACGAAGCGAACAGAACCACGAGCGAGTATCAAAGGAGGTAGGACGCAAGTACGCCAGGGTCCGAGGGTTCGCCGAGACCATTTTCTTGGGTGGACGGTTGCGTCTTCTACACCCGAGTTAGGGACCCAACCCTTCTAGGGGACCTCCTCCTTTACCGTTGGGTGAGGTCACAAGAACGGACCTCTTAGGGTACCTGTCTCATCGAACCACCCGATGTCAGGTACCCCCAGCGTGTCAGTCTATACGGACTCGTGTCGTGACGCGACATCTACGACTCTCATGATTCCTTCCGGTCGAGGGTCTCGTCTCCTCCGTAGCGGTTCACAGGTGTAGTCGCCCTCCTCCACTGTGTTTGTCCTCGACCTCCTACTGAGGTCGGGCCGTCCTCTCCGTCTCCCCTCACGTCCGTGTGCACTCCAGACCTGTTCCCCGACCCCCACCACGTCGTTCCGTCAGTCCGACCCCGGTCTACCTCATCTCTCGAACCTTGGAAAGGACCTTCGGTGTCCCTCGGTCCGTCCACGTGTTCGTCTCCCCACGGCACGAGACTAGACCGGAAAAAATAAATTATCCATTCAACAAAAAAAAATCACAAACACGGTCCACCGTACACCCTAGAATCAAGGGACTGACCCCTAGCTTAGGTGCGGGGGACGTAACCTTCACGCCTCAGACCTGGTGGTCCCTTCAGGGGCTAGACCGTAGTAGACCTGTGTGTCCTTCCCGTCCCACAAACCCCACGGGTCTTGGTGGTGGAGTACAAAGGTCGTCCGAGGCTCCTGTGACGGTCGTCAAGAAGGTGACAGTAAAGTTTGTTGTTTGTGACCTCCACTACGGGGAGAGGGACGGGACCCCGCTAGTAGTTGTTATAATCCTTATGGCCTAAGTTCGAACTCAAGAACCGGGACGCCGACCCACTGGGAGGTCGTAATATCAGGACTCGTACCCGGAACCCCAACTCTGAGGATCCATCTTTCGAGACGACGAGTGGTCAGCAAAGAAGAACTTAGACAATAATTGGAGCGACTCTAAGTCATAGGGGTAGAGATTTTACCCAGGTGACGGCTGTCTCGGCTACCCGTAAAGTGTACGTCCCTCTACTCGGATCGAGTTTTGTCTCCGAGGCATGTACACTCGAAAGGGACAATGTCAGTGTTTACACCCCATCCTTGGTTCTATTTGACAGCGACCTCGGGTTTCCTCTACCCTTCCTCCGCCGAGTCCCCTCGTCGACCCGGGTCACCCACCCACCACCCGCCACACTACGCTCGTGATCCCCAAAACAGTCAAATAGAGGTGTTGGTGGGTTAAAAGGACGGTGCTCTTCGGGTCTTAGTCCTTCCGAGTACGGCCGTTCGACCACACCCGAACCCGTTACCGGACTGTAGTCACCTAAACCGGTCCGACGGTTCGTGACGTCGGAACAGTCGTGTCACAACTTTACTGAGGGTCCTGAGATCCACAAAGAATCGTTGCCGGGATAAACTCCCTTGTGACTCACGGTTTCCCCTTCGACCGAACCTTCAAACACGTTCTGTCCGCCGTGGGGATTAGTTGGGAGTCCCAGGGGGGGTCGTCCAACCGAGGGAGTTCGGTCGACGAGGGAGTACCCCGTTACCCCGGGTCCGACCTTCGGGAGGTGCTCCGGTAGTCGATGGAGTGTCCAAAGACCCGTCGTAGGGCCGGGTTTTCGAACGTCTCTCCGGGACCAGTGGGGGCGCCGGGGGTCCGTTTTGGGTCAACGGTAGACAACATGAAAATTGGTAGGTTCACCGACTGCCCTGTACTTTCTTTTTTTTCCGTATGTTGCTTTGTGCGGGTCGGGAGTTATGAGTCTGGGTCCCGACTCGTGTGTCTTGGCAGGTTTTGTGTTTTCTGGGGACTTGTCTCAGGTTCTATCTACCCAGAAGACACGTTAAAGTGTTGGGTGCTTCCACAAGATCTTTCATGGTTCTGTGTTTACGAACGGCCTGAAAACAAGAAAGAGGTGAGACTGTCTGTTATGTAGTGTATTATAAGTGTTTTAAATAAACCTCCTTAATTTCTTAAGGTGGGCCCGGTCCGAAGAACCACGTCCGTCAACCCAAGTCTATACATAATAATTACGTTTGTAAAAGGACAGCACTAACGTGTGGGTTAAATTTTACTTAATAGGTTAATTCAATTCTTCCACTACGTAAGACGAAGGTCCTTATACAATGGTCACTGAGACAGAACTGACAAGAGATGATTTTTGGGAAGGTTAATTCAATTCTGGCAAGTCCTGTAGCACTCCGATTCGGCCCTCCAACGACACCTCTGTCCTCCTCAGAAGTAGTATAGTGATAAAGTTAGAGGACTACTCTTCCCTCGACCGTCTCGAGAGTCGGAGGGGGACCCTACTCACAAGTGACGGTTGTTGTTGTTCCTGTTTTTCGAGACAACCTGTCTTTTCCTATTTTCTAGTACATTCGAAGGTCTAGAGGAAGACGTCGATGTGTCCCTCAGTACCGAACCCGAAGGAGTTCGTCTTCGGTCAACCGCCCACGTATGTTCTCCGTCTGCGGTGGGACAGGGAAGAGAGGGGGAGCGAGAGCCAGTCAAGATCTCCCCCACACGTCTAGACTACGCCTTCCACACTGCCACGGTCGAGCCGGTCGTCTGTCGTTAGCTGACCATGGGCAACCGGTGTTTCTAGCCCCGATACCCCAGTCTGCCTCTGTGGTGACTACAGTGCCTCTCAGTTCTCCTTAGTGTCTACAAATGAAGATTTTACGTTTGGACTGGCGCCGTGAGAGAACGTCTGTCGGGACATGACCCAGAGGTGACGGGAGCGGTAGTTCAAGTAGGGGACGAGTGAGAACGGTAGAGTAGGGAGGAAGTAAGGGATTTATTTGTGAGTCTGAGAAGGTGTGGAGGGCCAGAAACGTGCACGACCAGGGAAGAAGTCATATAGGGAAGCGATGAAAACAGTCGGACTATTTACACAAGAGTGAGTTCTGGACCCAGTCTACAGACCTGGAGACCGTCGAAACAGAGACTGAAATTTCCGAAGGGACTACCGAGTCTACCATTTCTTAGGTGGATGTTACGTCCTCTGGACCCAAGTTGAGGACCCAACCCTTCTAGGGGACCCCTTCCCGTACCGTTGGGTAAGGTCATAAGAACGGACCTCTTAAGGTTCCTGTCTCCTCGAGCACCCGATGTCACGTGCCCCAGAGATTCTCAACCTGTACTGATTGTGAAATGACGTTCCATCCACGATCTTAGTACTGGTTCGGTCGCGAAACGATAGTATTGACCAAAAACACAAACAACGGGACTCGTCGACGATTCGGTGAGTTCCCGTCCCCCATACAAAAGTTTCCTTACCAGATTGGTATCTTCTTTTCCGTCTCCACTCTCTTTCGCCGGTACGGTTGAACTCTTCCTACATGTCCGTATAGAGTCTCTATGGTGTCCAAACCAAAGGGTCTAGTGACAGTTATTTCACTGGTAGTGGGATTTTGTTGATAGCGTTGTTTCACTCTGTGTTAAAAAAACCAAAGTGTCAGGTATATTTTCGATATAAATATCATATGACATTAGACAATTTACACGTTATCGTAACATAGACTTTTTTGTTGTATATATGGAAATTTTATAAAATAACTAATTTTGTACGATTAGTTTTTTTTAAAAAATTAATTTTTTTTTTGTGTACGATTAGTAGTAGACTCGTTCAGTTAGAAGAACTTTGCCATTGTAGTTTCTAGTGACTAGTGTCTAGTGATACTGTTTGCATTTTGATTATTTTTACAGACTTTATGGTACTCTTAATGGTCTGAGTAAGTTGTGTCCCAACGGTGTTTGAAGGTTAAGTATTTCTTCACATCAAAGACGTTTCACGTTGTTTTGCTCCATACGGACATATTAATCTTTGGTGGATCTTCGACAGGTACTCCACTCACTTACGACACTTAGGGTCCCCAGGGGGTTGTGAATCCGGGCACCCACGGTCGTCATTAGTCCCGGTCTCTGTCCACACAAGACCCATACCTGTGAAGAGAAGGGGTGGGGTCCTGCTCTCTAAAATTTTGGTTCAGACGGACTACAAGGACGGACCTCTCAGGGTCCCTACCGTCTCGGATCACCCGAAGACAGGTACCCCAGAGTGTCTCAGCCTGTGCTGACCTCGCTGAATCGTCGTCGTCGTCGACGGATTACAATAAATCTCAACGATTTGGTAAATTATTTATTTTGGAGACACTGTCTAGGAATACAGATGTAGTCCGACATCTTCATGGAACACCTTCTGAGTCAAATTTGACTTCTTCTCTTTTTTGGGCTGGGGGTTTTACATTCGGTAGTCTTGATGACTACGTTACTTGGTCGGGCGGAGACTCCGAGGGTCGTTCTGTCTTTTTGTTCAACAAACCATCCTCTACTGTCACTTTACGGGTCCGTACTTGACTTGTAGGTACATCCAGAGACAGGTGGGACCACAGACGGGAAGTACCCGAGTCTGTGTCCACAGGAGAGTACTGGACACACAAAGGTTGGACCCTAAGTCTCGTGACTCAGTGGAGAACTTGTCGAAGACCCACCAAGATTAATGTATCCGTATGGAAGAAAATGATGTGAAACATCTATGACACAAAAAATGTTTAGGTCCTAACCCCGGTAACCCTAGTCATCCAAAAAGAAGATTAGACACAGAACATAATTTCAGGAGACGAGAAAGTCCCGTACCTTGGGGACTAAAGGCATCTGAGACTTTGGGAGATTCCACCCCGAGTAGAAGTACCGGAAGCAAGGTGGTACCCCTGGGTCGTATCACGGACCAGGTGCCACTCGTGCAACACTGCAAGGCAAGTATCTCAGATCAAAGTGTGGACGTCAACTTAGCTCGACGACATGTACAGTGTCCTTGTTACTAGGAAATCCTAAGCTACTTAGTTTGGTGTTAGAGGTTTCGAGAGGAAACCACGCATTAACACTTTTAGATTTACGTTCGGGTCCTCCCAGTCTTTAGTATATGTAGTATACCCAACTTCACATGAAGGTATTGACATCCCCTTCCGAATCAGTGTCCCGGACACCTACACTGAAGTGTCTCCACTCGTTCAATTCTACGCCATAACTCCCACCTGAGATTAAGTTATGTGGATCACAGGAAATTTCTCCATTTAAACCTGTGTCCCTCGTTACGGTACCCTACTGTCTCCGTCTCTGACCTCGATCTTCAGTTCCCTACGGTTCCTGTCTACTGGTGGTGGTCTTCCACCCTTCTCCACTCCTGCCTAAGGTGGGGTTCAGAGTCTTCCTTAGACCAGGACGACTGTGGGACTGAAGTCGAAGATCGGGGGTCTTGACTTCTTGTTTATAGACGTCAAAATTCGGGGAGTGAATCACCGTTTAACAATGTCATCGGGATCTCTTAATTATGTTATTGGCTTTCCGTCATTGAAAAAAGACTGTACATAAATCGTAGTCGAAAGTACTATCTTCACTAGACTTAGACCCACCTCCGGTGAAGTGATACAATGGGCAAACGAGTAAGTAACCGAAGGTTATGAATGATTCGGGGCCCATACACGGTCTGAGACACGTCTCGTGGTCTCACTGCTTTCACCCATTCGGTCCTCGGACACCACATCTATCGAGACACTCACCAGTGTCTTTATTTGTGAACGTGGCGGTCCGTCATTCAGAATTTTGTGTCTATTATCTTTACTGCCCGTAAAAATAGCACACAGGAATGGTTCACAACTAGTGTGGTCGGTTAGGATTTTCTTCGGAGTGACCTTCCTGACTACGTCTTTGTGGTCATAAAGCCGGTGGACTACACTTGTTGACTGAGTAACCTTTTCTGGGACTACGACCCTTTCTAACTCCTGTCCTCTTCCCCTGCTGTCTCCTACTCTACCAACCGTAGTGACTGAGTTACCTGTACCCAAACTCGTTCGAGGTCCTCTATCAATTCCTGTCCCTTCGGGCCACACGACGTCAGGTACCCTACCCTTTCTCAGTCTGTGTTACCTCGTTGACTTGTGGTTGGTCCACGACTCGTGGACTCGTGTACCAGTGTGTGTGCGGAGTGTGTTAGGTCCCTCCTTCCACGAAAAACCACGGGTGAAGGGGTAGTCCCTAGGCTCTGTGTCCCTACCTCTGTGTCATCCTGAGATGGTCCTACCGTGACTGGTGTTTCCCTCGTGCTCCTCCCCCTCCGAGTGGGGTGGTCCCCTTCGTGTCCCTTCACAGACTAATCCTCCCCGCCCTTCACAATAAATTTATACTTTCGTAGAAACTTTCGAATTAACAGTTTAGTCGGTTTTGTCTATAATTTTTCGTGGTGTCCCTGAAGGGCCACCAGGTTCACCAATTCTCAGATGGAAAGTTACGTCCCCTGTGTCCGAGTTAGGGAGCCCCTTGATTCTACGGTGTACGACTCCCCGTTGATTCAGACGTGTGGTGTTGATCTCTCGTGTGTGTCGTTGTTTCTAGGTGCACAGTCTCGATTCTGGGTTGTCTCGGTTTTTATTTATTTATTTGTAATTTTTTTTTTTTTTGTCGTGTTTCGTAAAGGATCGTACTCATTCTTCTCGACATTGTGGTCCTGTACGCGCTAGGCGGGTGGGGTGGGACCACACACGACCACGTCCTGCGACCGTGTTTTCAGGATTGAAACCAGAACCGTGGACGGACTTAAAAAGTTTATTCACGAGTCCCTTGATCGGAGACGTAATAATAACACCGAATTGCGGACCGTCGCGACGTGTACGAACCCATGACAAGAATCGGGACAGCAGTGAGTAAATGAGTCAGTACAGGTCGAGAAACGTTGGGGTACTTGATGTCGTACCGTCTGAAGGGACAGGAAGTGGTTGAGGACCTCGAACGAGTTTGAGGACAGGTAGGTCAGTCACTACGGTAGGTTGGCAGAGTAGGAGACAGTAGGGGAAGAGGAGGACGGAAGTTAGAAAGGGTTGTAGTCCCAGAAAAGATTACTCAGTCGAGAAACGTAGTCCACCGGTTTCATAATCTCGAAGTCGAAGTCGGTAGTCAGGAAAATTACTTATAAGTCCTGACTAAAGGAAATCCTAACTGACCAAACTACAAGAACGTCAGGTTCCCTGAGAGTTCTCAGAAGAGGTTGTGGTGTCAAGTTTCCTTAGTTAAGAAGTCACGAGTCGGAAAAAATACCAGGTTAAGAGTGTAGGTATGTGCAGGTAACCTTTTTGGTATCGAAACTGATCTACCTGGAAACAGCCGTTTCATTACAGAGACGAAAAATTATATGACAGATCCAAACAGTACCGAAAAGAAGGTGCCTCGTTCGTCGAAAATTAAAGTACCGACGTCAGTGGTAGACCTCACTAAAACCTCGGGTTTTATTATTTCAGACAATGAAAAAGGTAACAAAGGAGTAGATAAACGGTCCTTCACTACCCTGGTCTATGGTACTGGAAGTAAAAGACTTACAACTCGAAATTCGGTCGAAAAAGTGACAGGAGAAAGTGGAAGTAGTTCTCCGAGTCGGGATTGGTATACAATTGAATCGATTAGGGATGGTGTTAGGATACTGTATCAGAGATGAGAATGTGGGCAAAATGTCTTTTCTTACAACTCCGGTTCTCTTTAATCCGTTTCGTGAATCAGTACCTCGACCTAAATTTAGGTTTGGGACATCGGGTCTCAATTACGATAATAACATCAAGAGTGACACTATTAGACGGGTCCCACCTCCCCACCCCCACACCCCCACCCCCTGAACGCCCGTAGGAGGACTCCTTGTTCCTAATTTCTCGGAGTCGGGGTTGGACCAAGGTAATCGGATTTGTAACAAGAGACTACAGAAAACGTCAAAACGTATGTAAAAGGTGCAAAAAGGGAGACGGGTAAAGATTTATAATAATCTTACCCAATTTTTACATTGTACATCGTATATTTTTGTTATTACAGGAGTACGGACGAATGAGACCGTCCTTTTGAACGGATAATCCTGTTTAGTTCCCTGCATGTCAAAGTTGTCCCTTCTCTACGATCGACCGTTTCTTCTTCTTTCTGTTATCCTTGTTTCTTCGTCGACTGTTCCACCCCTCGGTGGATTACATACGGTGCACGTCTCGTCCAAGACCCGTTCACAGTCCCCCCTCCCTCCCTCTCCCCTCCCCTGCCTTCTTCCCCTGACTCCCTCCGTACTTTCCGTCTGTCCCAGTGTCCCCCCGACACGCTGCACTCTTCGTGTACGTCGCGTCCTACCCCGTGTCGTTCCCGCGGGTACACCAGTCCCTGAGGCGTAAGTGTTTCTGGAAGGAGCTTGGATGGAGAGTCCACTCTCTGGTCTAGTACATTCTCACGGTAAAAACACCTAGTTTTTATCCGTCTATAACCGTTAAAGTATGGTAAGTTTGTGTGTCTCAGGATCTCAGTGTGACTGTTTTGACTTTTCACAGGTAGTGTTTTACATTTTATGTCGAAGAGTGGGAAACAAGTAGAGAAGAGGGTGCAAGAAGGGGGAAAGACAAGAAAGAGAGGGGAGTGAGGGAGTCCCGTGGGCAGGGAAGAAGTAGAGGAGGGGTACAACAGGAAGGAAGAGGAAAGTGAATTTTGATATAATTCAGACCACAGTCCTGAGGGGAGTTTCAGGTCACTAATTCTTAGGTGGAAGGTTACGGCCCCAGTACCCAAGCTAGTGACCAGCCCCTTGATTCTCAGGTGTACGGAGTCCCGTTGATTCGGACGAACCACATTGATGGTTTGGGTGCGTGGAGTTGCTCTCCTCGGATGTACGGGGTACTTCTAGGTCGTACCGGTTTTGTTTATTCATTGAATTGTAAAAAAATTTTTAATATACTTTTTTGGTTTTTGGGACATAAGTCACAGATTACTGGTAGTGTCCAGGGTTCTCTTTCTGAGGTTGCCGGTTCGCGTGTGTGTTCGCATACCACATCCACAAGGGTTCCTTCCTCCTTCCCGTGGAAGAGGACTACCGACTCGGGCGTACTGTGGACCCGTTCTCGGTGCGACCGGGAGTGACCGTCGCGATCGACCGTCGTACTTCCAGTGCACCGGTCTGGAATCGAGTCGGGTCGTCCTCTCCTTTCCCTGTGACCCCCACTCGTCCGGTGTGACCGGTGAGTCTGGGCCGCACGAACTACTTTTTGTTTTTGTAGATTCCGACACTATGGGAGACACGACAGACTGACGGCTGGACCTTTAGTCCACGAGTCTCCGTGTCCTTTGTTTACCGAGTCTTCCATCCCACACACGGAAGGCCAGTCCTTACACCCGTGGGACCGAGATGGCGAGAGACCGACGTCCTGACACCCGTTCCAAAGGGTAGTTTCCGGGTGCAGGAATGGACATTTCCTTCTCTGTGGGCGTCCTGTCAGAGTCCCCCACACCTCTGGTCCAGTATGTTTTGTACGTCCAACTGACGTCTTAGACTTTAACGAAAGGGGTCTCTAAATTTTTAGACGGGTTCCCTCTAGTCTACATCTGACATGACGTGCTGAACCGGACAGAGAACCCCTTCAGTGGAATTCGGAGACTAGAGAGAAACCCGACTTTAGGGTGTCAGGAGACAGGGTTACGGACCCGGTACACTTTTTCCTCTTTGACTCAGTGTCTGTGGCTTGGGGAAAAGACACTGTGGAACTAAATTTTGGTATTTTAGTGAAAAAAACACACACAGTCCGAGTTTCAGTACGAGAATCCGTAAGACGGTCGGTTGTTCTACTGTCAAAAGGAAGTCTCCCGGGGTTAAGAGTAACACACTGAATCTTGGACCCTTTTTTCCGTTTTGTTATTTGGTAGACACTCCGAAAGTCTGTCGCGTTAAACACTCTTCACGAAAAATGTAGAACCATCCTGAGACGTAATTCGGCCGTAATTAATTAACGATGTAATTTCCCTTCGTGGAAATTGTAAAGTTACTGTATTAGTATACGTTAATGCTAGCATATTTCCTTGTGAAATATTAATTGCTACGGCGGTGAAGGACTTTACACATTAGGAAGACAGAACTTAAGGTTTCTCCAACCGTCCTCCTTCCGTGATTTCTATCAAGTCCTTGATTATAAATTTAGTCAAAAATTAAGTGGAAAGTTGTACTTATCATTTTGGCCTTGTTTTCGAATGGGAATAATCCTGAGGTTTAGAAATACAGATACTCCGGTTTATAAGTCGTTGTTATCGAGGTGTGTCTTTACCAGTTGTTAATGTCCGGTCTTTACTAATGGGGAGTTCTCGTTATTAAAACGGGGTCGTCCGTGTAGTTAACGAAAAGGTCTTTGCGTAATGTCGAGTAAGGCTGACAGGTCTGAAACCTTTGATACGACACAATAGTAATTATTTCGTGAGACTGAATAAAGGCCCTGAATTTGTACTCTTGCCAGAACGAAAATTAATCCCTCCAAAGGGTGCTTCAGCACTAGGGGTTCATGGTTCGTAACGAGATTCACAAGGTGCACACGACCGAACAGATCAAGATGTGTCGTCAGGACTCGGGTGTAATAAACTCGGGATAAAATATTTACTCCTGTCGTCCGTGGGTTTACAATGAATCGAACGGGGTCCATGGTAGGGGAGGGGTGGGACCTTTTCGGACAAACTCACTTAGTGTTTGGTCTGACCTATTCGTCTGAAAGAGTTGACAGTGCAAGTAAGACAGTGATATGGACACTGCCTCCGGGGTCTTGGAGGGACGTAGATTAAAGACAACACTCGTGTAAAAACGTCGTTGGCGTCTTCTGTTACGTCTCCGTTGTTTTAGACTGGGTACCATGGTGGATTTCCCACCTAGAGGGACCACCGATTGACTATTTCTTGAGCGGACGGTTACGTCCTCTACGTCCAAGTTAGGGACCCAGCCTTTCTAGGGAACCTCTTCCTTTACTGTTGGGTGAGGTCATAAAAACGGACCCTTTAGGGTACCTGTTTCCTCAGACCGTCCGATGCAAGGTACCCCAGCTCTTTCTCAACGTCTGTTGAACACTTTGCCGTGTTGCTTTTGTGGTAGTGGATTTCCCGACGGTCTTTTTTTCAGGGATATCGTGTCGGAAAGAATTTGTCGTTGGTTTGAACGTAGTCGTCGGGGACAAACTACGGGAAGCACCATGCGAGGGATCTCTTCCTTTACCGTTGGGTGAGGTCATAAGGACGGGCCTTTTAGGGTACCTGTCTCCTCGGACCACCCGATGATGACGTGACCCAGCGTTTCTCAGTCTATACTGACTCGTACGTGCACGCGCGCGTGTGTGACATGTGCTAAAAGGCGACAGGAGTCACCTGGTACTCCCACCGAGGGAGGGGTACTGTCGGAGGGCTTTGCCGGTTCCGAATGGAACAGTATTATCATAGCGTCCCGAGACGAGTCGAACAGTATCAAGTACAAACAAAACAAAAAGGCCTCAGGGGTGTCGAACCGGTGAAGAAGACGAAACTCCTCGAACTTAAGTGGTAGTAACCTTCAGGTCGTCTAGTCCACGAGCACAAAGACCAGGTCGTCATTGACGTTGTCCTTGACGGTGTCGCACTAACGTGAGAGGTATGGACCCCTCCCTCCCGACGCAGTCACGTCGACGGTCCCGACCCCCCCCCCCCCCCCCCCGTGAGCCCACTTGTGGAGTCGTGGTGGGGATGGGGTCGTTTGGAATTCACTGAAAGTAAAGGTAGGGTTGGCCGGTGAGACCTAGTATAGGCCGACGTACAAACGTTTTGTCGGTGCTAAGTCTTTATGTCCCTTCGGGACACTGGGACCATAAGCGGTGTGTGTAGGGGTGTCCACTGTCCCAATGTGACCCCTACTATACTTTTTTTGCTAATTGCATGACGGGGAAGGATCTTAGTCAGGAGTATGTTTGATAACGGGTATGTTACGTGTACCACAGACAAGGGTAAGCAGGATAGTCGAGGGAGCGACCAGTCGGAGATCCGACAATGGACCTACTTTGTAACCTCGGAGATTCACGCCAATGTGTCCCCGACGACGATGACGATGACGATTCAGCGAAGTCAGCACAGGCTGAGACACGCTGGGGTCTCTGTCGTCGGGTGGTCCGAGGGGGCAGGGACCCTAAGAGGTCCGTTCTTGTGACCTCACCCAACGGTAAAGGAAGAGGTTACGTACTTTCACTGTTCACTTTCACTTCAGCGAGTCAACACAGACTGAGAAGTGTTGGGGTACCTGACGTCGGATGGTCCGAGGAGGTAGGTACTCTAAAAGGTGCGTTCTCATGACCTCACCCCCACGGTAACGGAAGAGACTACATCCCCGACCCCCATACGGTTATCCACACTGACGTACTCCTCGAAGACCTTCTTCCCTGAAACAATCCAATGAAAAACATAAGGGTCACGAGACTATTGGGTAGGGTTACGGGCTGACTATATACGAATTTTTGGACTCCCTAGTCAATGACGGTGAATTTCTCAACCAGAGAAAGAATCCGTGAACAGTGCAACGTCTATCTTTGTGGAAAACACCCTGAAGGACCACCAGAATCTAAGACACGAGGGTCACGTCCTCCGGACCCAAGCTAGGGACCAGTCCCTTGATCTAGAGTGGACGTGTCGATTCTCAAGAGTACGGCGTTGATTTCTAGGGTGTACACCATTTATTCTGGGGCGTGTCGGGCGGGGGGGTGGTTTTTTTTCGGGTGGGGACAGTGTTTGTGTCTCTACCCTTTACGTAAGAAAAGAAGTGATACTCTTCCTTCGGATATTTTACAATAGAAAGGGGGAACTGAGACAACTCCTGAAACATTTACGACAAGGAGTCGAGACCTCGAACCACTTTAGGATGAGTAGGTTGTGATGGGTCAAGTATACCCTGAAAGAGTTCCTTTAAAAAGGGGTGAGAGGGTCCGGCAAGGGTTGAAGTCTGTAAACTTCTGAAAGTACCGTTACCCATGACTGACATTTTTATTGTTGTTACGGGTAAACAGAGTAGTTGTTAACGTGTAATCCTTTCCTCTCCGCCAACCCGACCAGAGCTCTCGAAGTAGTATCGAGTTGGGAGTACTGACCTGTGCACTTCACGGGACCCAAACCTAGCCCTTTTCTACGACCTTACTCCTTCGGGTCCTACTGGTCTCCCACCTTTTGACCGAAGACCGTGTCTGTCTTCGAAGCTTCCGGTCAACACTCCACCCCTGTTTCGGTCTCTCTTCATCCCTAATACGGCATTCCGTTTCTCCTTTGTGGCTTCTGGGTCCTCCGTCGGTCCCACTGCCCTTGTCCGTTCGCCACTCTTTGTGTACTGAGACCCTCTGGGTCCTCGGTCTCATTGTCGGAATCCCTCTGAATAGACATGGTTATAAAAACAGTTGAGGTGTGGAGGAGAGGACGTAAAGAGAATTTCCCCGTCGAAAGTCTGACTACTTAGTAAAAAGAGGGAAAGGTGTGCCCCTAGGTACACTTTTTATAGATCGAAAGGTTATTCACAAATAAAGGAATAAAGGAAAGTGTACAAGTCGGTTTTCTTGTGTAAAATGACAAAGAGACTCGTTGTACTCAAAGAGCCAATTTCTCTTTGTCTTATCGTTACAAGAAGTTTATGGGTATCCCGTGAAAATAAATGTCGAGAAATCTCCTCTATAAGAAAAGTCTTTAGTCAGAAGTGGTGCTACCGGAGAGTCAGGCATTCTGTTATTTAGTGGAGGAACAACCTAGTTTTGTCGGAAAACATAGAGTACTCAGAGCATTTGTGTGCGTCGTCGGGCGGTCGAGGTTGAGGCTTATATTCGAAGACTAATAAACTCCTGCCTGGTGTTGAAAGAGGGGTAGTAACCGTGATTCTTAGCGATTGTCAACAGAGTTTAAGAAGTCACAAAAGAGTCGGTTTGGGAAGTCTGTCATTCGAAAGTTTATAGAGATTTTAAAATTTCACCGACGAGCCTCCTTGGACGAGGTTTCTCATCTTCCGACGGTCGCCCAAACCTCTAGACCTACCTTCGCTAAGGACCCAGCCACCGACATCGGTGAGCGTGGAAGGGGTAGAGACTATACTCGGTATTGCAAGATCTGCCTTGTCCTCCTGTTACATATGTAGAGGTACACAAAGTGTGAATCACGAAGATGGTTGGTCCTGAGAAGTCTCGAAGAAAACGAAGGACCTTAGGGAAAGGTACCGTAAGGTCGGGACACATAACCTCGGTACACGGGGTCCGTATTTGCTACTCCTGGCCTGTCCTATTTACAAGAGTTAGCAAGTGAGGAGGAGGGAAGGTTCACCGGCACGTCGTCGCGGGTCTTACCCATCTCATGAAAAGGGGGTAGGGTGACTATAAACCCCTACCGGTGTAATAAACTAAGCCGGTTACCTTACTACTCGTCTTTGCCGTTGCACGGGAAAGAGTCGACTCCAGATTCTCCGAAGGATACAAACGTGAAAAGGAGAACACAAGGACAATGATGACACTTCGATACTTCGTTTTTACTCTGTACACCTCGGTTAGACTCGAGCTGGGTTTCGGATCTCTGTTCAGGGTGTTTAGTGTCAGACTTCGTCACAGGGACTCCAGTTGGTTGCTCTTTTTAATTACAAAGACATATGGTCACTGAGAGTCCGACCGACAATACGTCATAGTACCGTCGCTCTCGACTGATAATGTTACAGAATCAGACTTTTGTGAGAGAAACGACCCCATACTATAGAAATGTGACATTTGAATGTAAGTATTAGTACTCCACACAGATCCGTACTTTTTCGTACAATACGTCCCCTGACCGGTTAGGACAGAAATGAGACTCCCAATGTTCACCCAGTGTATTTACTAGTACCCACGCTACCGTGCCGGAAGTCGTTTCCATTTTCCTCCTTTCTCCCTTTCTTTTCCCTCTATATTCTCTCCTTTCACTTTTCCGTCTCCTCGTTTCCCATTCCTGTTCCTGTGGGAGTAGTTCCGGGACGGTCTAAAGGTCCTAACTACTCGACCCGGTTCCCCTCGGTGTTCGACTCGTGGTCCTTAGGCTCCCGACGGGGCGTGTGTGTGAGTCTCGAAACCACTCCGACCCACCCGACTCCTTGCGGGGGAAGGAGGGGGCCGTGGCGACTCCCACCCTCCCAAGGATCCTCCCAACTACACTCACTGGGCCGATGGGACCTCCACTGATTTGGCAGATCGGTGAGGACGGATTTCGTGCTGTTTGGGCGGAGACGGTCGGGTAAGAGGAAGAGGTCGGGAAGGCGGTGAGGAGGTGCGGCTACGTAGGCGGTCGAAGTCACTCACACGTCAGTGTGTTTAGGAATGACACTCTTTAGGTCGGTGTGCACTGAGTCTCTACTCGGAGTCTTTATAAAGGGGTGCTCGAATAGCGTGGATGTTTGTAGACAGTGGGTGCAGATGTGAACCGTCTTCAGTACGACCCTCCGTCACCCGGGGGGTGCCGGTGAGACCGGAGGTGGGAACGGTGGGAGAGACCACTACCTTCGCCGACTCACATACGCCCCGTCACCCTTGTGCCCTCCCGAACCCCACCCGTCCAGTCGTTGACTAGAGTGGTGGCACCAAGGGTGGTGATTCTATGAGTCGCAAAGGAGCTAAAATCAAGGTCGAAATCATTGATACTAAGTCACAGTAGTAAACGTGTTGACAAAAGTGCGTGTCAGTACGAAGTGTGGAAACACTCGATGTTTGAAACGGGGGAGTTTCTGTGACCGTTTCCTTTCTCAGATTGTGTACGGACCCCTTGTGTAAGAGGGGTTGGTGGTTATGTGTCATCGTTTAAGTAGTTTTAATTATATAGAGAGTGGTTTTTTAATAAAAATCACAAAAAAAAATTTTTAATTAAGGAACTACGGATCTTAGGAATTATTTCAGGATACAGAATTGTACTTCCATGTCAGTTCAGGTCACATAGACCGACGGTAATACTTCTTACACACATTAAGTCCGTCGTAGGACACCGAGAATGATTTATTTTTCAAGTTCTTTCGTGACTATGAACTCTAAATACAAACTATGTAATAATATGTTCTCCGCCAGACGACAGTAGTCGGATCGGAGTAAATCGACTGAAGGGTGTTGAGAGGTGAATTTTATACATCTTATGTACTTTCTTTACGATATTAAAGGAAATCTTTTTTAAAGGGTTTAGTTTGAAAGTCGACTCATCTTTTACCATGAGAAGGAGCGCGGGGTGGGGGGGTCCGGAATAAAACTTACCTATTTTAAAATAGTCCATACCATTACGGTAAGAAAAGAAAAAGGTTCTCAGTTATTTTAAATTGTAAATTATACTTATGTACTAGGAATCTTTAGAATTTTTAGAGTATTTTATTAAACTATCGACGTTTTAGTAACTGACTACCAAAATTTTAATAAAAATTAAAGTGCCTTTCGTGTACTAAGATAGGAATAAAAATAAAAAGGAGAAAAAAGTTCCAATTTAAAAATAGTTAACTTTCTAAGAGATCTAAAATGTCACGAGTATTACGGCACGAATTACACTTGTAATTCGAAACGCGAAAGCATAAATCCTCCTAGGTGACACTTTCGTAGCGACGAGAGCGTCCTTCTCCGCGGGAGGCGTAGTCCAGGGGAGACGTGGTAGCGACTGACGTAGAGCTGGGACGGCGGGTGACGTGCACCAAAGAGGAGTCGTGAAGATGACCTTGATTGGGTTCTGGTGCCAGTGTCGTCGCCTATTCCGGAGAAGGTCCGGAGAGGTCTCTTGTCTCGATGGACGATAAAGGGGGTCGACAAGGAAGAGGAAACGTTAAGTATCGGATCTATAACGGTGCCACCTCCTATCAATCTAGTGAATTTTGTAAAACAGTTTAGACTTATTGTGTGTAGGGAGGAAACCTTCCTCGTCCTCCGTTTTTTAATTATCCAGGAGTACACCCGTTTAGTAGAAGTGATTTATAGAGTAATATCAGAGGGAAGTTATAATTCTTCTTTTTACCTATATTCATGGAGTTCCAAATATCAGGAAATGTTGGTCGACTAGCGAGGGTGGGATACGTTTAATTGTTAATTAGAATGTATACTGTGTACTATGAACCGACTCTGTTGGTTGTGTCTTCAATGCCGGTGCATTCAATAAAACTCATTCATGCACAAATGTGTTAATATGGGATGTTTCTCCTCTCTCTGAGTTAAGAGGGAGGTGGAAAAAGTTAAAAAAAACTCATAGGTAAAATACGGTTCTGTGAAAGACCCATAAACCCTATGTAGTCTCTGTTTCCTCTACTTCTGGAGACAGAAGCACTTAGAATGGAAGATTACCCTCTTCTGTCCGGTGTTTGTTGTTTGTATACTGATAATTTTGTGTTATAAAACCTTTTTGTCACAATGTCCCTTTCCGTTGGTCTCGTCCAATTCCCCACCCTCGGACCCCACACACTCGTCTTCCAGTACCTTCCGGAGTAGCTCTTCGATTCCCGACTCTTATGGAATCAATCTTTTATTAAAAGTTTTACCCATTTTAGTACCGAGAGGATGTCTATATTTTACTTCTGTACAATTTCTAAAATAAAGTGAGTAATCAGTTGGTCCCTTGAACCGTCCACAAGATTGTTCAAGTTTTTTCTTAGACTTATTATTTCCGTAAATATTTAATCCTTATAACTTACGTGTTTGTCCCCACTGTCTCCTCAGTTGACTTGAGATGTTCTATCCTCTCTTAAAAGTATGGATATCTGTTATTAATAAAAACAATAGTCGATAGAGATTAATCATCTAACATTTTGGAAGGTATTTTGGTTTTAGTGTAGGAGGTCTCCTCTAATCTCAGATCTGTTGTGTGTCAAAAAACACCTTCGTATTAATAAAAGATGTTGAACGTCGTCTACTCTCCCACTTGACGAAGACAGATGAATCTTCCGATGTGTCACTCCTTCTCGTCTAAGTCTCGGTGTGATAGACCCAAGTTTAGATTCATGGTCAGGACAAACCGACACCCTGAAACCAATTCAATGAATTGGAAAGGCACGGAGTTAATGGAGTATTCCTTTTACCTCTACTACTATTTTCCTAGAGGGAATGTCCCGACAACGTTCCTAATGTACTCAAGGATTCTTACGTGAACTTGATGTGAACCATGTATCACAATAAGGTTTCAAATGATAATAAAAAATTCGTTGTCTCTTTGAAAAAGTATCTAGTACAACACTCCTATAAACCGGAAGTGGATCGAGTTTCCGTAATAAATCTATGATATAGGTGGAACCAAGAAACAAGTAATCCGTTACTAAGGTGTTACCCGTGACTTTAGGTCCTTCTTAGAAGGTCGAGAAACCACTGACAACAAATATTCCACTGGATCTTATACAAATACACCCAAAAATTTTTCTGATCGTAGTTTTCTACTTTTTGGTAGTTGTCTATGTGTGGTGATATATATTTTATTTATTGTTTCTGGATGACACATCGTGTCCCTTGATATAAGGGATGGAACATTATTAGATGTTACCTTTTCTTAGACTTTTTCTTATATATATATATTACTTAGTGTAACAACACATGAACTTTGATTGTGTTCTAACAATTAGTTGAGATACAGTTATAAAAATTTTCAGTTTCTTGTCTAAAAAATTTGAAGACCGTCTTTTAAAGTCTAGGGACTTGTGTATAGACGACGGAAGTCGAATTCTTTAGGACCACATTTTACGAATAGGACTTCGAAGGTTCAACAAAGAGATCGCTTCTGTTGGGAACCCACGAGTGTAGAGGGAACCCTGAACAAGACGGGACTAGATAGAACACGGGGACCTCGTCCCTTCCCTCAATTCCTCTGTTCTTGGTAACCGAGGTTTTCTCTATCTTCTTCCCGAGATTTTGCTACTGGGTTCCTTGTCGGTACTACTGTGACGGACACTTCTCCCTCGGGTTGACCCCTCGCAAGGGGCCCGACGAGTTCGCATTTCTCGAGCAGGTGCCGTGTCTCCCTCCCTCCCTGTAAGTCCGTCTGAGACTCGTCAGTGAAAGGTGGGAGTAAGACACAAAAGTTGAGAAAAAAGAAATTTCTTGTGTTTATCATAGGAACTAAGTGAGAAAGTAGACCTCCCTCAGAGTTTCTCTTCCTCCGAGATCTGACTTATATGACTAGTGAGAGTAGCGGCTACCACGGAGGGAGACGGGGTGAAACAGTTTATTTACTTATTCTGACTCCAATCATGTCCGGAGTCAGACACGGGAATTGGTGACAATGTAACGGAGGGTGGTTCTCGTTCCTTGAGCGTAGTCCTAGTCCTGACCCTCGTCCGATGACCTCTTCCGAACATCTCCTCACTCGAACTCGTCTCGGAACTTGTTTTCCCATGTGTTTTAGACTTTTCCCACTCTCCTAAACTGGTTACGGGGAGGAAGTTTTCGGATTTCGATCTCAAGACAAGTCTCCTGCACGGGCACTAAAGAGGGGAAAGGAACAATTATAAATCGAAGACAACCCAGTATGTCCAAGACCATGTCTAAATATTAAGTACCTCAACGCAGTAGTCCTCTTTCATAACAGTATCCTCTCGTAAACTTCAAGTTCCCCCACCTTCCGTTCTTTTCTTGTGAGAAAGTGGAAGTTTTTCTTTTCCCATTCTCCTCCCTCATTCTCATGTAGTACTCTTTGCGACCCGACCTACTTCGTGTTCGACCTTAGTTCTGACGACCCTCTTTATAGTTATTTGAGTCTATACATCTACTGTGGTGGGAATACCGTCTTTCACTTCTTCTTGGTTTCTCGAAGAACTACTTTCACTTTCTCCTCTCACTTTTTCGACCGAATTTTGAGTGGTAAGTCTTTTGCTTCTAGTACCGTAGACCAGGGTAGTGGAGTACCGTTTCTCTACCCCTTTATTCCCTTTGTCGCTGTCTAAAATAAAGACCCCTCGAGGTTTTAGTGACGTCTACCACTGACACCGGTACTTTAATTTTCTGCAAACGACGAATCTTCTTTTCAATACTGGTTGGATCTGTCGTGTAATTTTTAGTCTCTGTAATGAAACGGTTGTTTCCAGGTAGAACAGTTTCGATACCAAAAAGGTCACCAGTACATACCTACGCTCTCAACCTGGCATTCCTTTGGACTCGCGGTTTCTTAACTACGAAAACTTGACCCACAACCTCTTCTAAGAACTCTCAGGGAACCTGACGCTCCTCTAGGTTGGTCAGGTAAGATTTCCTTTAGTTAGGACTTATAAGTGACATTCCTGACTGCGACTTCGACTTTAAGGTTATGAAACCAGTGGACTACACTTCTTGACTGAGTAAACTTTTCTGGGACTACGACCCTTTCTATCTTCCGCCCTCCTCTTCCCATACTCTGTCCTACTCTACCGACCTACCGTAGTGGCTGAGCTACCTGGACTCAAACTCATTTGAGGTCCTCAACCACTATCTGTTCCTCTGGACCGCACGACGTCAGGGACTCTAGCGTTTCTCAACCTGTGTTGACTCGCTGACTTGATTTAATTTCTCCTCTCTCCGTCTTCAAGACGTGGTATCCATCCCGTCCCCACCCTCGTCGGTCACTACCGATTTCAGGTTTCGTTCGTAGTCACACCTCAGGACCTAGTCTGCCGGTACATTGGACGGGTCTCTGTTGAGTACGGACTTTTTGTTTCAGGTGGGTTCTGGGTATCCGTGTTTGGTCACCAATGGTTATCCCTCCCCGTTCGTCCCTCCCTATTCTATCCTGGTGCCTGACGGCACGTATTTTATTCGTGCCCCGCCTCCGTTCTACCACCTCATCTTCCTGCACTTGGATGAGGGAGGGTACCTTTGTGGTCTTAGTGTTGATTGACGACTTGTTAGTAGTCATTTTATTTACTCGATGTTCCTACCTAACGTGTCGTGTCCCTTATATCGATCGTAAAGTATGATTGATGTTTGCCTCAAAGTGGATATTTTACAAATTAGTGAGACGACATGTGACCTTTGACAACATTTAGTTGATATGGAGTTCGGTTTATTATCGATTCAGGCAGGTCATCGTCTCCAATGACACGAGGAAGTTTGTGGTGGTTCGGAGGTCGTCACCGGTCCGACGGTCCTCTCAGCCAGGGTCGGGTACTGGTGGTCGTAGTGGAACAGTGGGACGTGGTCTCCCGAGGACCACTTCGATTACGGAGTCCCTGGTAGTGAAACGTGTTCAGATCCCCGAGATCACTAAAACATAAATATTAAACACCCCCAGACATGTTTCTCCTAAAGACGTGGAACAAAGTTCGAAGTCGTGGTGTGGAGGGCTTTAGATCAGGACGGGGGTGGGGAAGAGTCCGACGCAGGAGGACTCTTCGACACGAGGAGAAGAACTACCGTCAGTAAGACGGCGTTCCACCGCGGTCTGTAGGACTGCACTCTGTCTCGACGTGTCTCATGCGTTTCGGACTCCAAAGACGAAGGTAAGAATCTTCGACTTTATGGGTGCATAAACGAGAAGAAAGATAGACACCGTTGGATTGCGAAGAGAAACGTACAAAGATCAAAGTAAAAAAATTCGATGGGACTCAACCTCAAATCTCCCAAGTCTTTCGAAATGTTAACAGAAACATTTCGAATATATAACACCCTTGATCTCTTGAAAATCGGTTGAATCTTTTTTGGTCAATCTTTACTCTCTCGGGTTCCTTTCCTCTTTTTGAGGACACTTTCTTTATTTGTTTCATCCACAAGCCGTTCAAGTGTTGAAAAATGAACAATTTTGAACGTGTCAATCTCTTCAGTTCTACTTTGAAGTTGTGAGTCATGGCTTTTAAGAGACTTAAAGTTAAGGAGACGGGTCTTATAGATGATTCACAAAGACATCTCTTTACAGTCTTTGGTAAAGTAATTTTGTTTTTGTTTTTGGACATAAATTCCGTCCCTTGACCTTTTGTTGTTAAACATGAGAAACTCCAGTCGTCATTGAACCGTGTCTTATTAAAATCCCGTACTTCATTTATTCCTAATTATAAACCATTGACTCGTTGTGTTTACCTTCAGAAAAAATATAATAAAAACTCTTCCACTTTGATTCTAATAACTGTACATAAAAGTTTTCTGTAAAATTAAGAACGGTTGGTGACATACGTTTTTTTACGAATAGACACTCCGATTTAAGTACAGGGAGCTCCGAAAAATAAATAATTTTTACAAATATAAGAGTAAGTGAGGCACTGATAGACGTCTAACAGACACGAAATTTCTCGTCACACACACTCGATTCAGGGAAGTCAGTACATGTTGAGAAAATACTGGGATACCTGACATCGGACGGTCCGAGGAGACAGGTACCCTAAGAGGTCCGTTCTTATGACCTCATCCAACGGCACGGGATGAGGTCCCCTAAAAGGGCTGAGTCCCTATCTTGGGTCCAGAGGACGTAACTGTGGTCGTGGTGGATCCTTCCGGGGGAATTTCCCGTCTCACTCGTTCTTTTCTCCCTTTCGTCAGTAGTGAGTCGGAAAAAAAAAAATTATGGAAAACGCCAAGTGTTACAAAAAGTTTAGTAAGACTCCTGTCTCTTTCTAAAAAAGACCCCTTCAGTGACTATCGGTGATATTATTGTGGACGACAAATGACACGTATATTAGGTGAGGAGAAAGGAAGGCTTGTTGAGACACAACAGACGCCGATATACCCTTCGTTGAGTCAACCAAACAACCACTGAAAGTTTCCCACTTAAAGGAAACCTTTTCATTTACCTACCGATGTAATTGAGGCCGACCCTTTCATCCAAGGTCGGTAAGATGAAAGACGGTGTAGGCATATAAGTTCGGTACAGGGTGGTAAAGGGTGGGGTGGGTAGGGGTGGTGACGTGTAGGTCAGGATCGAGTGGGGTGTAAAAGTCTGATCCGGGTGTACGTCTATTCTTTCCCGGATTAGAGTGAGATCCAACGGACCGTACCTACCTATGGGGAACCCAGAGAGTTAGACCGTTGTAGAGGTTTGAAGGATTATAAGGACCATGACTCAAACAAGAAGGATACGGTCTTCTCCTCCACCACTAGTTAGGTGTCCCAATTTTTTATTTATTTATTTTATTGACCGACAGGGTCTTCGTGGGTGGATAAAGAGACGTGGACTTTCTTTGTTTACCCAGTTAGACTTACTCTACCACATATCTCTTTCGAGTCGTGTCACGGGACATGTAACACTCGGAAGGGGTCCTGAATCTACGACGGACATAGGTACGGAAGACACTTCGGAACTTGTTCGAAGGGTGGCTACCTCGATAAAGAACAACCGGTAGTCTAGGGGACCTCCTCCTCTACCGTTGGGTGAGGTCATAAGAACGGACCCTTTACGGTACCATCCGATGTCAGGTGCCCAGTGTTCTCTCAATCTGTACTGACTCGTTGACTTGTTGTTGTTAGTGATGTAGTCACAGTAGGTCGTTAAGGTCGTATCGTGGACCATTTGTTACCCGTAAGTTGTTTTTTCATAGTACTTAGAGTTAAAGAAAGGGAAATTCTATACCTGACATTATAGACCGAAGTCTCTGAGAAGATAGTGGACGATTTCTCGGGTCTGTATCTTCTTAAAATAAAAAGAGGAAAAAAGAACCTTCTTTCTACCTGAACGGGTGAAGAGGCTGTAGAGGGGTGTACCGAATGTTAGTCCATCGGTGTGTTTATAAGATAGTAGACATCAGGAGGTGTATATATGTGTAGAGGTAAATTAGAGAAACTTTTGTAGTCTGTGTTAAAATAACCCGTCAATTCCCTTGTGTTCGGACGATCTAGTTTCGCCGGTTGACCAGTGGGTCGGGAGGGTTTCACCCCGACATCAAGTAATGTCGGTTAGCCCATTGGTGTAGATGGAGGGAACATATAGTTGTACGGGGTTTTTTTGTCTGAGTCTTCAGGACCCGTGACTTCTCTTTTAGAAAAGTCCATTGGTTGCCATAATTTTTTGGTCTGGTGTAGAACTTTCTATTCATCCCGATATTTTTTAGTCTCCAAGGATGTTGGACCCTGTGAGGGGTCCAGGGGGTATCCCAGAGTGTTTGGGGTCCGAGACGACTGTTACGGAAAAGAAATTTGTCTACTTAACGAGGAAGGGTCTGTAAAAACCTGATTTTGGACTTGGAAACGTAAGAAACGTCAACAAAAACAACAGACACAACAAAAGCTCCTAGAATTAAGACCGAACTTCGTGTAGAGGGAGGTCGAGAGTATGAACCATTGTAAGTCGAAGGAGAAGAAGACGTCCAACATCCGTCCTTTGACCTTTTACCCGGTGTCCTTTGGACCGGAGGATGTAGACAGGGTGAAACATTAACGTCGAGACCAAAGTAAAACGGAACACACAGTCGAGACAAAATTGGGAGTTGTGTTGCCGGTTTGAGACGAAAGACTTTCTTGTGACGATACGAATAACGGGTTCCTTTAAGTAGCTCTGAAAAAGGGAAGGGGTCTCATTAATTGACATACTTAAGTTGTACCTTTTTTTATGATTCGTTTAAGAGGATTGTCATCAGTAAACCTAGTTTTCAGCATACCTCGATCTTTTTACTAAGTAAGTTACACTATTTTGATGATTATTCAGGGGTCACTTTTAAATTCTGGTGAACTAACATGACATGTGTCTTCAATAACATATAGTCCTACTAATGATCGCCAGGTTCCGACAGTCTACTTAAGACTGAAAACTCCGAAACTATTCATTGTATACTTTTATTTATTAGTAGGGAATAATATTAAAGAGTAATATTACGATAAAGTTTAATACAAGAATTGGTATGTCGATAATCCAACTTGGTATACTATACAAAAGTACCCAACTTTTATCAGTTTATGGTCGTTAGAGGATATCAGTTGGATTTTGTATGTTAACAATTATATGGCTCTCTTATCTATATGTGTGTGTGTGAGAGAGAGTAGAGGTCCCGTCATAGAAGGAGGACAGAAACCAGGTACCTGGGAAAAACTCTTAGATTTTAAGAGATCATCCCCTTTTTCTATATAAATCTAGGATTTCTATTAAATATTTAGAGTCTCTCGGGGTAAGATTTCCTTTACAATCGACAGAAGGGGGTGGTGGTGGTTATGACTCACAGGTACTTTAAAAGTTCTTATCCCGAAGATGGTTTTTTTGGGGTGCTAAAGAAGAAATTTCTCCTTGAAAAAAAAAATTACAATTGTACACTACTCTTAAATGATACATGGTCCGTAATATGTGCAACAGATTTAATCTATGGGTACTAAATTACTCCATCTTATTCTACGAGGTCGGTGTCCTCATAATACCCTTTTGTCTCTGAGTATAGGTCCACGTGGACCTAAGACTCAGGTCGAAGAATTAGTGGTGTGTGTCAAGAGGGTCGTCTCCAAAGTAAAGAATATCCGTGTGGAATGTCGATGATTCTCTTTACAGGGTAAAATTGTGTCTCCTTTTATGTCAATTGTAAGGGTACTCTTTAGTTTAGTTCTTCAAAGGAACAAGTAAAGACCAAAACGAAGACACTGAGGTCAACAAGGTTGACCAAGATTCTTTCAAACTTGGGTAGGGTAGTAAATTTTTGTATATTTTTTTTCAAAGGGAAAAAATTTTCTAGATGAGAACCAAAGTTATGCGTCGTCGAAGTAGGTTACGATTTATTGGTTCCAACGAAGAACTACCATTCTTCGACACGGAAGATAATAAATCGAGAAAGAGTTATCCTTTCTGTAGGAGGGGCAAACCACACATGTGTGTGCGATCTACCACCTAGTCCTCCTCCTTGTACCCTTTACTTTCCGTCCACTAGAGTGGATCAGGGGTTCGTCTCGGGGTTTGGACGTACGTAAAGTACACTGTTACTGTACTGAGTGCTCTTTGTGTAGTGACTCTTATCCCCGTCCGACCCCTGGGGTGATTTTTCTGCACTGGGTGGCCTGAACCACTCGTGAGTCGTCTCCGATTTTTACAGAAGAAATTTTTGGTTGTAGAGACCCCTTAGGGACAAAGTCCAAGATTCTTTCGTTATGCACCCTAGAGTACCGCAGAGTACTGTACGTATATTTTATTTTTTCCACAAAACGTAACTCATTTTGAATGAATTTTGGAACGATTCACAAGAATTCAAACTCGAAGTTAAATTACTCGAGGGATTAGAGGTCACCCATGAAAAGAAGGTGTGATGGGGGGATAAGAATATAAAGTATCCGGAGACGTACCTTTTTAGAAAAGGGATTTAAAGACATGACAATTATTTTAAGTTAGGACACACGTTCCTCTTTGTGACCTACAGTCTTGTATATTTAAGAGTAGTATCAGTGCCGGAACTCCTCAACGTACTAGAGTCCTTTCTTACAATTAAAGAGACAAAGTTGAAAAATTCATTCTGGTTGGGATTGGGACTAGGTATGTCCCAATCGTTTGATGTTTGACGAAAAGAAACGACTTCTCATAAAGTTTTCATTTATAGATTCTATAGGAAAACTAGTTAAACGATAGATTTACTAGAAATTTTATTTTTACCTTATGGAAGTCGAAGTTTATCTCGGAAGTGTCTCTCTAAAAAATTTAGACACTTGATTCAACTTCCGTCTTTTACAAATCAATAGATGAAAATGTTTTTAGTTTTTATTTCCTTTAGAGTGTACGGTGAAGATGATCCTACTTTGGTATTGGAAAGTCTATTTCAACTTTCGAGAAGACACGATTTATCATTCAACACATGTGTGAGGTGTTCCTATATGTCTCACGTCAGTCTTGTGAAGACGTACTATGTTGTACTACCACCAAAAAGGTGTAGGTCTTTGACTCTGTAAAGGACGGTCTCGTAGGAGGTTTGAGGTGATAACACAACTTTGACATTTTAGAAAGATTTAGTCCTGACTGAAGGAGGATAATACGAAATCTCCGCAGAAAGACCCTTCCCATCTAAGTTCCGTTTTCCATCCTTAAGGACGTCGTGGTGGGTCACCTTTGTATTCTCTCTTTTTTTTCCTCCCCCCGTTCTCTTTTGTACAACTTAATTTGTTTTCAGTATAGTATTTGAGACGATTAATTTTGAGACCTGTCACGTGAAAAGGGTAGTTACCACTGGTCGTTATAAAACGAATTGTTGACACAGGAGCCAGGAGTCCGGTAAGGAAGTTACGTGGGTGTGTTTACTAGCTGTAGTGTAGACGCACCAGAGAGAGTGTTCACACATGTGTGTGTGTGTATGTTCCGGTCCCTCTTTCCTCAGGGGTCACCCCAGTCCTCACCGGACGCTGTGGTAGGGAAGGAACGTCTTCCCGGGGGTTCCCTGACACCCCTGGTCCTTCAGACGTGTCGACACGAGCCACAAGGGCAGGTCGACGTCCCAGCCCGTAAAGGACCATCTTTCCATTAGTAGACACGTAGAAGGGGAAAGGGACCAGACTTACGTGAGTCAGACCCGGTGGAGGTTGTAGACGTCCGTAAAGTTGGAGGGCGCGAAGGGGGGCTCACCCTTTCCGAGTCTCGAAGGGGAAGGGGACACCGGGACTAGAGGTCAGGGGGTTTGAGAGAGGTACCTCTGGTGACGAAGACGAGGAGACAGACTGGTTTCGGAGGGTGTCCAACAAAGTCAGGTAGAGTTAAGGTGAATGGTGGTAGTAGACTTGTGCAGAGAACCGTCGTTGACGAAGAGTGCGTGTGTACTGTGTAGTCCGAGGACTCGAACCCTTGTCCTACCTCGTTTTCCCTGGGAACTGGGAGAGGAGGGTCGAAAGGAAGGGTCTCTCGGGACCGTAGCCGGTCCTCTCCCTCTCTCGACACCAGAAGGGCCTCTGTGACCTTTGAGAGCAGAAGAGATGCCTTGAATTTTATTAGTTTCATAGTAAAGGAGGTACAGGACCGATAACATTTATCACGACGTCATTTGTAATCCCACTTACATAGGAAACCTTACCAAAGGAGGCCCATATACGGGTCCTCGTCCTAACAACCTAGTATACTATCAAGATAAAAATTAAAAGAATTCCTTGGAGGTGTGACAAGAGGTATTTTAGGTTTTTTCTCTCCTAGATACATATGCATACCGACTAAGTGAAACGACATGTCGTCTTTTATGGTGGTGTAACGTTTCGTTAATATGAGGTTTATTTCCAAAATTTTTTCGTAGTAAAGAAGTTAGTATAGACTTACGGATGTAGTGATTTTTCTTTTTACCAGTGGTTGTAATTATGAGGACCATTTCAATAGAAAGGGAAAAGGACCTTATTCAGGTGGTTTTGGTAAAGGGTACAGAAGATTTTTATCTTTTGCTATGATCAATCGACTAGAACTGTAACAAATCTTCATATACTAGCCACAATTCTTTGCAATGTCGTAAAAACTCGACAAATGTTTACCGATTATTATTATATTTATATTTGGAAAGGGGAAAGGAAAAAGACTTCACATTGTAAAGTGTTTTACACGACCAAAGACTTTTACAGTTTTAAACCGATTCTATATAACTGATTGCAATCGATCAAACCCCCCGGAATGATATATATCATGACAATGTTTTTATTACAATTCAAGGACCATAAACACTGTAGAAGAAATCCCTAAGACCTCTTCGTGTTTTATGGACGGAAGGTCCCCACCGATGGATTCGTTTCTAGGTGTGAATGAACTCGTAGTAATGAAGAGAACTCGCGAGAAGAACTGTTTTCCGAACCGTACCAAATCTTTTACGTTTAAGAGCCGGAGTTGTAAATATGTATTTAGACCATACTATTATATAAGTGTAACCTTCCCTAGATATTTTTTGTCACTGAGGCGTCAGAAGTTTTATAGTAGTGGACGAGTACACCACCTGTAGACGCCCCCTAAAATCGACGTAGATTTCAGTACTTCCATCTCAGAGTGAAAATATCGAAACGACCGAGGTATACGTATTAAGAGAGGGTGTAAAAAACATCTCTATAGTTCACATCGATATACACTGTTCATGCCATGGTTTTACGGCTCAAAGAAGATTTAAGTTTATTGACGATTATTTCAAGAAAAATTGTACTTCACTTTGATGTTACCGCACTTCCATTTTACCGTTCGTTTTCCGCAGAGTAACAAAGTCTCGTGTAGGTAAAGTTTTTAGATCGGACTGAACATCTATTTGACATCTTTCACCTTGTGTAAATTTCATAGAACCACAAAGACAACTCATACTAATGAACATAGAAAAAAAAATTCAACGTTTTTGTCTATTACTCACTAAAGTTTTGATTAGAAGAGGTTCCGTAATATGAATTTTAGACAAATAATTGGGGGTTTGACGTTACTTATTTACTTGTTTTATTGTTACTTTGACAGTAGTTCACCTTCTGACTCTCCAGTAAGTAAGCACAGTCCGACTACACGTGTGCAAAGGAAATTCTGTGGTTGTTTTCGTAGGTTGTCTTTTCTTACCAACAACGACCGTAGTCGTAGGTTGCAGTCACTCGGCTTTCGGAGGAGTGTGTGGAATTGAGGGTGCGCCCTTAGACGGTAGGTGGTTCAGCCAAATCGGGAAAAGAATGTACAGTGTATTTTGAACAAGGAGACGAATGAGAAGGTTATTAGCAAGGTGTGTTTATATAATTATCGTGTTTTATTTACGGTCGAAGTTGAAATCTACTAGAAAAGGGAAACGACTTCTTTTAGTGGGAAAGACATAACCTTCGTAAACCATGTATATGCTAGAAGAGGTAGTTCCAGACTTCCAGAGACAAAAGGATTTCTGTTTAACCATACAGAATTATAGATCCACCGAGTCACCCATTTCTTAGACGGACGTTATGTCCTCTGTGTCCTCTGAACCCAAGTTCGGGTCCCAACCTTTCTAAGGGACCTCCTCCCGTACCGTTGGGTGAGGTCATAAGAACGGACTTCTTAGGGTACCTGTCTCCTCGGACCGTCTGATATCAGGTACCCCAGCGTTTTTCAGCCTGTGCTGATTGCACTGACTCGTACGTGTCGTACATGTTATAAATCCAATTTTTTTTTTTTGTTTCCTACACCGTTTCGGACCTCCTCCCACGACAAGAACACCAAGTCAAGACTAAATTTAGTTTCGTCCCGTTTTGAGACCCCTCGTCACTACGACTCGAAGACCCTCGGGGTTCATGAGAACTCAGTAAACCAAACGAAATTCTGTAGAAAATTATCGTATATGAAGACATTACTTTCATTAAGTGAAATCCTTTAACAAATTGTGAGAAGTTTCAATGAGTCACGTAGGTTCCTAGTGTTTACGTCTTAACTCTTAGTCACGATTTCTTGGATTTCTTCACTTACTTCGTTTCAGTCCTTGCGGTTCACCGACCTACTCGGTACGAAGACCAAAACGGAACTGATAGTTTCTACCTCTCCCGAGTGGTTGTCGGTCAGAAGGGAGGAGATCTCTGAGTCGTGGTACCCTGGTCGTAGAGAGAGAGGTGGACCCCAAATTAGTGAAGGTTGGGAGTGAGTCTTATAGTGACCCTCTTAGACCTCTACAAACAGGATTTTACGAAGATTTTTCTTTCTTTCTTTCTTTCTTTTTGGATCGGTACGAGATGATGGGTTGTGGAAGACCAGATTTACTAGTTATAGACCTCAAACTTTTTGTCCGTCCTTTCAATCGTTTTATCGAAACGGTGTTGGGAGTACTTCAGATTTTAAGTCTCCTAAAGTTTACATTCTGGTATGTCTTTTCTAGTTCCTCGACGTAGGTGTATCAGAAGTTTCCTACGATTCACCAAACCAGGGAAGGACATACAAGATATACCCCGAACGCCTTTAATACTATATGGACCCGAAAGAAGAGAGGACTTTTAATATAAAATTTTTTGGGTTCGAGAAAACTCAAGAGTGTCACTTCATTACTAAGAAACCCTACCCTATTTCTCCAGACCGTTTGAAGGGGAATACGGTTAGGAGATATATCTTGACCCCGAACTTAGAGTGTACTCTTCTCCCTGAGAGACCTCTTCGTCGTTTTTGACTCTGGTGTATCACAGAGTAAGAGAATCTGAGTACGCAACGAGGACATCGAGGTGGATGCCTCCGTGTGTGTGTACGCGCACGTGTGCGTGTGTGTGCGGTTACGAGGTCATTTCCCCATGACTCCTTCAATGGAGAGGTCAAGTGACTCATAATTAGTCTCTGTATAAGAATTGATAAACACAACCCTTTGCCAAGAGTGCAGATGTCGGAAAAGGCAAACGGATTGTCTTGTAAGACTAAGAGGACCCGAGAGCACAGTGGTAAGACTATTGCTGTTCCTGAATGTCCACATTTGTAGAAGGACGTCAATTAAGGATGTCTCTCTGGGACGTCAATACGCCCTCGTGTAGGGCCTTATGTAAGACCCCGAACAAAACAACACCATCAACAGTATTAGAGAGAGAAGACTGTTAATTGACGTCCCTCTTTTTTTTATAACGAATTAATGTGGAAGACTAATTAGTTCCAAACTGATAGTTGTTTGATGAGGAGCCGTTTTGGGTCGACTTTAATCGTCGTCTAGATCGGGAGTTGACTTTTGTTAAATCCATAAATTAATAAGTAGGAAAGTAGTAGTGTGTCCGTCAGAATAATAAAATTTTAAGTTAGTCTTTACAGTAAATAACATTCTTCAATATTTGTTTTCGATGTGTTTCCAAAATCATATTTACTTCTTCATGAAAATTGTCACTCGCAATACCTTGAGTCGGGTTCCTTGGATACCTTTGAACCAGTTGACTTCAGAGTTATTTCCTGATACTAACGACATCTTACTAAGTAAAATTATACCTTTCTTGAAATGTAACTCTAAGAAATTTCGACATGATAGAATATTTAATGGACAATTGGTTCGTAAGACTCATATTGTGACTATAGTTTTGTCTCGATTTCAAACAGGAGAGTCTACTATTGTGTGATTGGACTAGAGATATTTAAGTGTTTAGACCTGTTGCTATATAGGAGATATCTCATGGAAGGACCGACAGAGAAACCAAATTGGTTGTCTATACGGAGAATAATTAGGTTTATTGAATGATTCTTTCTCGACCTAAATCCTTATCGTTATTTCACGAAATAGTTCAAGTGACCGTTTTACCTCCCTCTTCTCGGTAGGACTGTTTTAGAAAGGGGAAGTCTAACGAAAATTGCGTTGCCTACAGTGTATAGCATGTTTCCCGACCTTATTTATGTTCCTACTCTTTTCTACTCCGGGTCACCCTCGAATGTCTGACAACCCGTTCTGAATACTCGTTATGTAGAACTATGTAAGTACACGTCTATAGGGAGTCAAAGGCTTAGATTACTTAAAGTCCCAAACCTGCCACTGAAGTCTATTGTTCCTCATCGGTCGATAGTTTAGATGTACTAAGGACTCAAAACTTATTCCTCATAATTATTTATTACTCTTTGTGGTTGGGATAGAGGTCCTTATTTGTAGACTTTGACAACCCATGGACGCGAACCTATCGTTCTTAGACGTCTCCTTCTTAAGTCCATTTTCCTTTAGTGTTCATTTCGGTCACCGTTCCCGAGATTTCCGGTCCCTACCTTCTATCCCCTCTAGACCAGACCTCTTGACCGTCTCCAAAGGGACCCCTCTCTACCAACTCGCCTCTGGAGTTTTCACATCACTCTCTTCAACTACCCTTGTCTCCTGGTCCTCCCCTAAGGGTCTTCTCTCTTCTCGTAAACCTTCCCGGGTCACGAGTCTCCCGTGCAATGTGTAAACTCACAAACTCCTTTCCGGTCACCTCAACCGGATTTGATGTCGTACAGTGAATGTAATCTCTAAAGACCAGACATAGGGTCGACGTCGGTGACCCTCTAACATTCGTCTCCTTGGTGTCCCAGCCTTAACCCAAACTTCCCGACGAGATCGAACACCCGTCCCTTCCCTGGTCTCGCCCACTCCCCTTTGCACCTGGGGGAGTCTAAGTCGTCCCCCTTCCTAAAAGTTCATACTAGTCCTCCTTTCTCGTCCCTGGGTTGGACCACTGGTTTTAGAATAGGCCCGATGAGTCATGGGTTGGACCTCTGTCAGCGACCACAAGGGTTCTTACTCCGTCAACACCAGAAATCTTTGTTCCCCACGGACGGTATTTGGAGTTCTCCTCCTTTCCCTCGAACCGTGGAAGGGAGGCCACTAGGACTAAGTTGTTCCCCGTCTTTACCCTAACTTCCCTTTGAATTGCCCCTTAGGGAAAAAGGCGGTGGTTTTTCAAAGTTTTTGAACGACGGACAGAGAGTTTCAGTCGAAAGCCCCCTACTGTCGGTTGTAAGTGAAATGTGAAAGTGTTGAGGACCTTCTTAAGTTCAAGAGATAAGATTTTTTTTTTTTTTTTTTTAGGTTGTTTTTATCCTGAAACCTAGATTGAGAGGTTGGTGAGATAGGAGACCGGTCCTTTTGGAGGCAGGTCCCTCTAGTTCAATCGGACATTTGGTTTGAACAAAATTCTCTTAGATGAAAAAGGGTGTTGTATGTATACTGTCAACCAATCGTATTCACTATGATTTATCACATCTTCCCTAAACAAAAAGGAGAATGTCCTACTACTCCTTTAGGTGTGTAAAACTGTTAAAGAAAAATTGGTTCGTCTAATTCATTTTTATGATGTCATAAAATAAGATCACGAGACCCCAAATCATTGTACCATCCTAGTACTTTAACGGTATTATATTATTTTTTTATTATTGGTCCCTTACAAAGATCTACTATCTTTAAAGAGAGGAACCTCCATTCCCTACCCCTAATGTATCCATATATCATATTGTGAAGTCTAGACACGTTAAAGTACATACATTTAATATGTAGTCACTTTCTTTATTTTTCTGTGTTTCTCAGAGTCTAAGTAAGATGAAAACGTCATTTACTGGGGATTGGAGTGGTCTGTCAGAGTAGTGAGGGTATAAATATGAACCTTTTAATCCTTGACAGGAATCTATACCATTGAAACTTTTATAAATCCTACGATACACGAAAGTTTAAAGAGAAATCTCCTACGTATACTCATTTAAATAAAATTAGGTTAAGTTTAGTCTTAGATAATCGTATTGATAGTAGAATTAAAGAAATTTTTATACGTTTATTTAGAGTGTCGGTTAATAGTTTATTAGGGTAAATTAAGGATTAAATTATTATTGAAAGGTCGTTGACATTTAATTTTGTGTGTTTCACCAGACACTCATTAAGGATCACCGTTCAGTTGGTTTAATGTTGAATAACTTTGCCAGTTAGGTTTCAAATAAAAATTTAACGACTGTATATAAACTCAAAGGTCATTACCTACTTTTGTTAAAAGTAAAACCAACACCCATCCCTACTACTCCTCAGTTTAAAGATGTATTTTCTGACTGAATAGATGGTAAAAACTTCCGGGTATCCTACACAATTGTCACGTGGGGTCTGTGTCTTTTTATGTTTGATTACCAATGACTTCCCTTTTCTCCTGAACCGTCCCTACTTAATCGTCCAACCCTAATTGTATATATACTATGATATGTATTTTGTCCATTGGTTATTCCTGGATGACGTGTCGTCTCCCTTAATATGAGTTATAAAACATCATTGGATATTCCCTTTTCTTAGAAATTTCCTTATATGTATTAGCTTAGTAACAACATGTAGACTTTAATCGAGCAATAATATTTGGTTAATACATAGTTAGTTTTTCTTTGTCATGTGTGTGTGGGTGTGTGTGTGTGACTATTAAGTCAAATGACTCCGACATAAGATTCACCGTTTTGGTCTTAAAAGTGCAGGAGTGACGGTGTCAGAGTCGGTTTTTCGACCTACTAGAGTTAAGTTTGACCAGTGCCCGTTATTATTAGAACTTGACTTTTAAGTGACTTTTATGGTCAAAGTTTCAAGCCTTTGAAGTGACTGTATTTTACTTTACGATTACTTATTCTCAGTGGGTCACACGTTCTTCGTGGAAGAAGGGAAGAAATATCAGTCTCTTCAAGTTCCACATAAAGACCAGATTGGCTCAAAGAGACAAAAGTGGTGACTCGTAAGATAAAACTACACATCGTGGGACCTGAAGGACAATGATGTAGAACTATAAGAAGACGTTTAGTACTGAGTGGGAATTTAGTGTCTCTTCGAGTAGTTTTAGGGTTTGAAGTGTCGTATATACTTAAGTCAGAAAGTACTCCCGTCGTAAGAATCTTGTACTGAACCCTCGGTGTCTCTGTTTTTATGACTTTCTCAAGTACATCTTTAATACAGTTAAGTGACAACTCAGTTGTGTAAATAACCTAGTTATTTATGTTCGAGAGACCCACCACTAAAACCAGAGTCCTGTTCAATAATATGACACAATGTGCTATACCATTGACTTTTATTCAATGTTTTGTCTTTCATATCACACTGAGGTTAATTTTTAAAACACACACGTACACACCCATACACACATACATAAAATTTTCTAGTCTTTTTTTTTATGTGACTTCACAATTGTCCCTAATACCCTCTACAAATAAAAAAGAAACACCAAAAGAGTGAGAAGGATTCTATTAAGTGTAATTATAAAAATATTATCGTTTTTTGTTGATTGGAAATCTTTTATGACGATATGATTACACTGGAGTTTATACAGTTAGATACTTCCGTTTCCCCTAATGTCTATTTATTATTTTGTACTTTTCAGAACGGAATTTGTATGTCTTTGTAGACGGTCTTTACCTCGGGAAGTAAGTTTACTGGTGTTGACGAGTAGACATGCAAGTCCATAACCGGGAATCCCCGTCTTCGACAGACGGGTGCCAGTCCAGTTTGGGTTTTCCCTATCTCTTAGAACAAAGAAAATTTCAAATTACTCCTTGGGGTCCAGATCTTTAGTGTTTCTACCGACTTAGTAAGGGACCCTGATCTTGCCTCGTCTCGGTAATTAATCATTTCGTCATTAAGTAGTAGTCGTTTTTTTTTTTTTTTTTTTTGGTTGAGATAAGGTCATTCAGTGTAGGAATTTAAAAAAAAAGTCACATAACTCAAATAAACCACAACCAAAAGACTTAGACTATTTGTATATTNTTTGGTTGAGATAAGGTCATTCAGTGTAGGAATTTAAAAAAAAAGTCACATAACTCAAATAAACCACAACCAAAAGACTTAGACTATTTGTATATTAACCCGTCGTGTCCTATGTATTTTAGGTCATAGACTGTCGATTCTTACCTTATAAAATTAAATATACGTGACGGACCTTCGGGAAATTTTGGCTAAAGTCCTTTTCTGAGTTCAAGATTTTTCAATAATGTTTATATTTAAAGTTATATCCTAGAGTGTTGATGTCAATAATACATAATGGTCCAAACTTAATAATTCGAAAAAAAAAAATTATTCTCTTCCAGAAAGTATTTACAAATCGTTTGTAGTTTTAATTTTATCCCGACTTTTTTTTTTTTTTTTTTTGGTGACGAGAGGGGGTAGACCCGATGACGGCAAGACCGGATCTGTCGTAATCATGGTCCACTCACTCCACGTCTCTCCCAGATTGAGTGGAGTGTTTCCGTGTGGTAGTGTGATAGTAATAAATGTACAGTAAGGTGTGTATGATGATTGGTTTTTCTCTCTTTCCCTCTCTTTTAAGTACGGACGAAACAATAAGTTGTACTGTCTTTTCACGGTTACTACTAAAAATGTACAGGATAAACAACTTACTTAAGTATACTTTCAATAGTAGAAGTAGTAATTACATTTGTTCTCAAAGAGTTAGACCCATGAGGACTGTAAAACCCGATCTTTAGAGAACCACTACCCGATAGGACCCGTAACAACCTACAAGTCGTCGTAGGGATTGGAGATGAGTCATCTACGGTCATCATGGGTTGGTTTTATAGGGACCTATAACGGTTTATAGGGAACCCTTCGTTTTAATGAGAATCAACTCTTGACTATATTTACTTGTAGTACGTAAGGTTTATTATTGAATAGTCTTATTTCTTGAACTGGAGGAAAAACTTCCTTTACATCAGATGTCTCCTCTTATAAATGTTGGAAGTAGGAATTCTATCGAGGACGTCTTACTACGACGGAAACCTTTCGAAAAAAGGAATAGATAAATAACATTCAAAACAATAGGATGAATGTCGAAAGTTACGTTGTTAAATAACTCGTAGATGAGACACGGTCCACGCCACAACCCCTGTAGGACATGAGTACAGGTGACTGAGTGTGGGACCACCCCGACCAACCCAACAAAAGTCCTGTGCGAAACGGTGGTCTTTTCTTTGTGACTGTTGGAATTTTTGGGGAGTTCTCTCGTCGTACAGGAACAGTTATTTCCTCTGGATGTCACGGTTAGTCAAAGGAATTTTAATAAATGGGAAAAGTCATTGAGATGTGTAAAGGTTGTAACTTTCCATTTTTTTTTTTTTTTTCGGGTCTTCCGGAACCGATATAAACCGTATCTTACTGGCAGTCCCCAAAAACGTCCCTCCTAGTAATGACCTTTGGGATTTTTGTAAATCCCTGTCAGAAGAATTGACAGACTGGGCGCTCGGGAGGATTGTGTTAAACATTAAAATATTAGGGGTATTTAACTTTGAGTATTGACTGGAAAGGGTTTATTTTCACATAGTGTCTCTCTCTCTCTTCCCTCTCTAAAGTGTCCCATAAGACAAACGGTTATTCTGAGTCTTTAGTTAAACTCGAGTAATTATCTACGGACCTTGTGCCGAGCCAAAGAGTAGTGGAGGCGGCGTGGGGGGGAGGGGGAGGTTGACTTCGTGTCTACTCTCTCCTACCCACACAAACTCGACGAACCCATTATCTTTGAAGTGTGTGTGTGTGTCCGCGCGCGCGCGCGCGTGCCTGTCGATCCTCTCTTTTTGGAACATTCGGGTTTTAGGTTTTACTGAAGTTTCAAATTCTACGACGGGACTTTACCAAGCAACCCGCTGAACGGGGAGATTCATTTATTTCGGCATTGAACAGAGCCAGAGGTCGCGTCCCGAGGGGGCCGACTGTCACCGACGTGTTTTGGGGAGGACACGACTCGTCGCCTTTGAGGATTACTCTAATCAACCACACACACGTCTGTAATGAATCGTTACTGATTTCCCCGAGAGAAGGACGTCGTCGGTCACCTTTTAAGTCCCTTGAAAAAGGGGGACGTCGTCGTCTTAGGGAAATTGGGAGAGGGGTCGGTTGAGGTTTTTGTTGAGTCGGAGAGGGCCGCAGGGGGTGGAGGGCCGACCCCACGACCCCCTCAATTTCTGGGAGGTCCCCGAAGGTTTTCGCCCTCCCACCCTCCCCCGGCCGCCCCTTCCCCGCCCACTGGGGAGCTTGTGATGTTTCCTTTGACATTTTCCGTGTTTATATATTTGGACTCTTCCTCGTTTGGTGTCAAAGAAACACTCGAGGAGATCACTCAGTAAAAGTTCTACGACAGACGACGGTCAAAGTTTCGCCTTCGCGTACCGTTAATCAGAACGGCAAAGGTCTGTTCGGTCTTTGAGAGGGCTGTGAGCAAAAAAAAAAAAAAAAGAAGAAGAAGATTTTTCGGGGAAAACGTCAAAGACTTTATTGTAAAGAAAGAGGGTGGGGGTGGGCGGCGGATTGACGTCGAACAGGAGTTCTACTAAGCCAAGTCTTTTGCATTGTTTTTAGGTCTGGAGGCTAAAAAGAAAATTGGGAGGTTTTAACACTAAGGATGGGGGATTTCAATGTCATCGTAATGTCCGGTTGTAAGTCAACGTTCAACTTCTCGGGGTAGGGTTTGACGACCCCCGAGGTTCTGGTAGCGGACGGACGGCCCAGGAGGAGGGTTTAGCACAGGTCATTACTGACGGCCGAAATATTCCAGGTCAACCCGCACGCGGACCCCGCCGCTGGGCCCGACCCCCAGTGGACGGCTGGGTCTCCCCTGCGCCGGGGGTCGGGGCGGCGAGCCGAGGGGTGCGGGAGGAGAAGGGAGGGGTGGGGACAAGAGGGACTTAGGCTCGTAGGCATTGGGTTACGTTGGGGCTCCTTCAGGGTCGGGGGGAGCTTCCAGTCGCCACCAGGTCGGAGGTCCGTGCGTCAGACGAGGTCAGTGGCTAGGAGGGCCCCTGGGGTTCAGAGTGGCAGGGGGCGAGGAGGCCGCGCGGGGGAGGAGGCCCGAGCGTCGTATCGGGTCCCGCCCCACACGGGCGCGGCCCACCGGCGTCGGGGGCCCCGGCCGCGCGCGCCTGGGTCCGCGTCCTTGTAGGGCGCCGCGGGTGAGGGGCGCCGGAGGGGCGTCGGGGGCCCGGACGTCGGAGGATCGCCACGGGTGGGCGGGGTGGGGGTGGTTTGGTGTGTCTTCTTTCCTTTCTTTTTTTTTTTGTGTGGTTTGTTTGGTTGGGGGTGCTTTGAAACGTTCACAGGCTCGTTGTCCGTGCTTGGGATGATGGATGGGTCAACACCTCCTCGAAAGTTCTAGGAAGAAGCCCCCTTAAAGATCCTCCTTGGCCCGCTTTCGGGGGCTGAAAGGTACGACTGTCCGCAGACGTCTGCCAGACAACGAGAACATTACTCTAGGACTAAAGGGGGGGAAAAAAAAGAAAGAGAGCGAGGAGAAAAAAAAAAGAAGGGGGGGAGACCACACACACTCTCGTCCTTCAACCTCGTCAGTCCGGCTCGGCCGAGTGAAGGAAATGACGTAATAAGGGGTCCGCCACACGTCAGACACATTTGTCCGAAAAGGCGGGGCGCGGCGCGCGGGGCCGGCGCCGACACGCGGCCCCGACCGGCGGCTCCGGGCGCGTATGAGGCGGCGGGCCCCGGGGCGTGGCTCGGGCGCGGGGGCCGGGCGGCGCGAGGGGCGAAGGACGAACCGGTGGGGGCCCCTCCTCGGAGGCCTGGGGACCTCTGAGGCTCACCGGCGTCGGGGAGGGGTGCCCCCCCGCCCGTTCAGCCGGTCTTTGGGCCTCCTCGACGGGGCCGCGCGAGTCCCCGACTGGAACCCACCGCCGGCCCCGGCCCCCCAGGGAGAAGGGGTGGGAGATTGGTTGGGGGGGGGTGTGTGTGTGGCCCCCAGGGACCCGACCCCTGATGCGACCCGCGGCGGCGCCCCCGAACGGGACGGGCCAACCAGACCTGCGCCTCCGGGTTTCACCCCTCCGCCGACCTAAACGACAAATTACAGTCGACCCTACTTTCTCGCTACCCCGGCTCCCCGTAACCCTCACCCCAGAGCCACGAGACCCGGTTTCCCGACGAAACTAGCACCCACCCCCGCACTAACGATTCCTCCTCTTCTACAAACAACGTACACGTTTTTTCCTCTGCGCCCAAAACAGACTCTTTTTTTTTTTCGGTCGCGAGTCTCATCCCCCGGGTGAAACCCCCTTTTCCTACTCTTCGGTGTTTGACCTTCGGTCCTAAGAGGTCTTCTCGGGACAGACCGGCAAGCGACACCGGATGGGGCCCGGGCTGGAAAGGACGGACGATTCCCCTGAGGTCTCCCTTTACTCGTCGCTGGTCCCCGGGTCCCTGACTCCGAAGCCTCCCTCCGAGGCACCGGAGTTTTGACCTGGGGTGTGGTGTGATAAGAGGGTAGTTCCTGTGGGCGGAGCTTTCCGAGTCCGGTCCGAGATTGCTCCCTCGAGTAGGTGACGGGACTCCGAATCTCCTCCCCCGGCCACCTTCCTAGGGGGTGGAGTCAGGACCCGAGGTCGGGGTTGACAAGTCGAAGACCGGGGAAGGTACAGGTGCGGAGAGGAAGGACTCGTCGCGCGTGTAGGCGGCGAGGGTTTGAATTCTCACGTAGTACATCCCCCGAACAATTTTGCCCAAAATTGACGTAGTGTCTTCAAGGACTAAGTTTTCCAGACCCTACCAAGAGTCGGGTCCGATTTAAATCTTAGTGGACCCCTCACAAAACTTGTGATAACTAGAGATACGTGTCGGGTTTGGTTAATTCAGTCTAAAGGACCACCGTCCCGGACACACGAAAGGTTTCCCACCGAAAGATTCTCAAGGGGGTGAACGAACAAAGAATAAAAACGTTAGAAAGACTTCTAATAAACAAATACTTAGAGAGTGAGAATGATTGACACCCGAAGATTCCCGTCCTAACATAAAATGAGATCAATCATGGTCGAGGATGGGGGTTCACAGTTAGTCTCGTGGACTGGTACCCTGTTAGGTCAAGGAGTCCGAAACGAAACCCCGACCGCACCTATCAAGTGACTCTTCACCCCGACTTCGGGTGGTCTGGAGACTCTCTCCACTCTTTTGTACTCCTCAAGTCCCGAACCCCTTTCCATCCTCTCATTTCTTCCTCTCCCATACCCCTTCTCCCGATAAATAGTTGGGGACTAAAAGGTGTCGATCAACAGGTGAAATCCCTAATAACAAAATTAGGTATCACCCGAAGAGGATAGTGAGTCATCTCGAGTGAGACATGGGACCTTACTAGGTCGACCCCTGGTCCCCTTACAAGTAAAAGATAGGAAGAGGTCCTCTTTGTTAGAGTCTGTATGTTAAGTCTTGTGACACAATAGATTTTTCACATACGGTTTCGTTTCGTACTCACATAGAATTTGATCACCGAAAGTACGAAAAAACAATATATAGAAGTATTTTTTAGAAACAACTTGGGATTATACATTCGTTCTCTTCCGAATGTACTAAAGTAATCCGAAACAAAACTTCTTTACGAATAAACAGATTCCGTGAAGACTTTGTGAGTACCCGTCAGGACCTCAAAGGGTCTGGTTTACTTCTGGAGGAATTCAAAAGGACCACAAAATAAATCCAACAGGTATAGTGATCAGGTTCGAAGACGAATTTTACTTATTGAGTCTCGACTGTGTCGAGAAGGAGTTCCACGTCCCTCCACAGTCGTCCAGAATTGAGTCCGACGACATTATTTACGGTTCCAGCTCCACGGTCGTCTAAACCAAGAACCACTCCCGGTGGAGAACAACGTAGGGGTGCACCGGAAAGGAGTTATGTGTGCACATCTTCCTCTGTCTCCTCCGTTTGAGAAACCACAGAGGATAGTATTTCCCGTGATTAGAATAATGTCCTCGAGGTGGGAGTACTGGAGTCAATTTGGGTTAATGAAGGGTTTCCTGGTCGGAGAATTATGTTAGTGTGATCCCCAATAAGTAAAGGTACACTTAAGTCCTCTTTGTACCTTGTAAATCAAGTGTTGACGATAACCAAAAGATACGAAAGGAAGAGTGATAGTTTTTCGTCGGTTTTCTATACATCGTAGATCATAACATACTAGTGTAAGAAAAATACGAAGACAATATTTTGTCTATCCTCAAACCTAATATACCTACTACTCATTAAAAAAGTCTTTGGGAGATACTGTCCTTGGGCATTACTTACGGTCGGTTCTCTCTTACTCCGAGAGAGTCGAAACTTTTCTTGTTGTCTGGAAGGGTCTCTAACCTCAATCAGTCACACTACTCAAACTCCTACGAACCCCGTCCTACCTCCTCCTATGTAAGTTTATTTGCAATACCTACCTCTCACCCCCAGCCCCCTCGCCACAGAGGTCTTCTTTTAGTTTTGGAACCACATAACCAGTCGAAAACGACCCTATTATCGTACATCGTTTGTCGGGGTTGTGGGTCACCGATGTTATTGTTCGCCCAGAGTCAACGGCCACAAGTCCAAACGAAGTGTACAAAAAGAGTAAGACCCTGGATCCGACTTCCTTGTCCGAGTTGTGTCCTGAACACTGAAAGATCTTCCTGTCCTCGAGTTCTCTTCACCCACTTCTGTGTACCTCGGAGAATTTTGGAGACGAATCCTGATCGTGTGGGAGTCCAGTCGAGTGTTGGGTCTCGCCTTTCACTCAGTACACAGGTTCAGATTTCAGTTACCCCAGCCCCCTTCACTAACCCGACCGAGAAGGGACCACCGAGTCGCCACTTCTTAGGTGGACAGTTACGTCCTCCGTGTCCAAGTTAGGGACTAGGACCTTCTAGGGTGTACGGTACCTCGTTTGTTAGGGTACTCGGTGTTGATAACTCGGACTCGAGATCTCGGGTCCTTGGGGTTGATGACTTCGGGTACACGGGATGTCGGACACAAGACGTTGTTCTCTTCGGTGGCACTACTCTTCGGTCGAGTGACGTTGATCTCTCATCGAGGGCGAACGGCGTTGATTCCTTTTCGGGTGTGTCGGTGCTTCTGAGTCGTGTCGGTTTTTATTTATTTATTATTGTAATATTTTTATTTCACGAAAAATTTTTAATTTCAGTTACCCTTCTGAAGGGACCACCAGGTAACGGATTCTGAGACACAAGGGTTACGTCCCTCGGACCCAAGTTAGGGACCCGTCCCTTGATCTAGACTCTATGGTGTTGACTCAAACGTACGACATTGACTTTCTACGATACACGGTGTTGATTCTGGACCGTGTCGCTCTATTTATTTAAATTTTGATTTCAGTTACCCTGTCCCTCTTCCTGTTTCTGCTTTCTACTCTCTTTAGACTTGTTTATTAGATGGTATTCTCTTTTACCTACGACCCATATGTTTTTGTCGTTTAGAGAACCAAGAGAGTATTAAATTGTAACGTGTTACACATTGTCTTACCCTACGACACTTGTTAAAATTTTTTATGTCTACCTACTCCTTCATATTAATCTATCCTGTTCTTTTTCACTCAAAATCTTATATAGTTTGATTTTATAAGATCTTGTATCGTCTTGTTTATTATATACTTTGTATACTTAACTACCATAATTTGAACACCTAGCCACTTAAAACCATCTTTGAAATTTTACCAAACGAAGTGATGAAACCTCTGACGGAGTCATACCCACCCCTACACGTACCCTAAACCTTTATCTGTTGGTTTCGGACTACTTTTCCACCGTACGTCCACCGTTCATCTGTTTACCTTAGTCCTTAAACCCCTAGGTCAGGGTGTGACTGAACAAGGTCGAGACACTGGAACTGATTCAGTGAGTGGGAGAGACTCGGACGTACTTGTAGTCAAAAGTGACTTAAAATGTAACTTACGGTTAAAATGTAATTTTGTACACGATACCTGGTCCTGAACTGTCAAAAGTACTTGACGTAAACTTACTTATAAATTTTATTAACATATCTGAAAGTCCGTCTGGGAAACTCTCAGACGGAAGAGGAAAAACGTAACAATCTCCAGACAGTTACCCCTGGAAACTCTTCGTGACTAAGCCTGGTAGCAAAAACGGGAGTCTGACCGGTAGGTACCCGGTCTCAAACCGTTTGACGTCAGATGTTCTGGGTGACGGACAAATACTGAAAGTTCCATTCTTAATTGAAAAAGAAATTTTTTTTTTTTCAAATTAAAACCATTTTTGGTATTGTATTTTAAATAGTAGAACAAAAATTCACAAATCATATCATCCCACATCTCAGATAAGTGTAACATCATGATGACTAGACATCTTGGTAAAGTAGAACATTTTGACTTTGAAAGATAGGTAATTTGTGTTACGAGATAAGAGAGAATGAGGTCGGGGACCGTTGGTGGTAAGATGAAAGTTAAAGATACTTAGGTTGATGAAATCCATGACGTACATTCACCCTAACCCAAAGGGACCACCGAGTCTGTCATTTCTTAGACGGACGTCACTCCCTCTGGACTCAAGCTAGGGACCCAGCCCTTCTAGGGGACCTTTTCCCTTACCGATGGGTGAGGTCATAAGAACGGACCTCTTAGGGTACCTGTCTCCTCGGACCACCCGGTGTCAGGTACCCCAGTGTTTCTTAATCTATGTTGACTCAGTGATTTGAAAGTCAAGAAAAGTATTCACCATAATATGTCGTAAATAGTGAAAACACTGACCGAATAAAGTGAATCGTATCACAGGAGTTCGAAGTGGGTACCATATAGTACACTATCCTCGTGAAAGGAGAAGTTCCGACTCATTATAAGGTAACACATATGTATGATGAAAAATTTTGGTAAGTAGACGAATATGTGTAAACCAAACGAAGACGGAGGACCGAGATCACTTATTATTCTTAAATACACAAATTTACTAACCTTTGTTTAGTCTCCTTCTTATTATAAAACATTGTACATTTTTAATATAATTTAAACTTAAAGTCACAGGTATTCATTTAGAAACAACCTTGTCTCGGTGGGATTGAGTGAGTGCCCAATGGATTACGACGAAAACACGATGTCACCGTATCAACTTATCAACACTGTCTCTGACCATACCGGATATTTCGGTTTTATAAATGAAAGACTGAGAAATGTCTCTTTCAAATAGTTGGGGACCGTATCCGGTAGTTCAAAACGGGACAAAAAACAAAAACAAAATCGACGTAAAAGAAAGACTAAGACCTCTTCTGGGGAGAGAGAGTATACCCCAATTTTAGAATTATAGAAATTGTTTGAAGTGTAGGTCTTTGAAGGAGTTTCCTTTGGTTCAACAACCTGAAGTAAATTAAGGAGAATAAACCAGAAGACGGCTCCACCCCTTATCGACCAAACCTGAGAGGATCGGGACCTCTATCGGAAAGTTTGAAAAGAGACCAGAGACTTGTTTGGACTCAAGGGTCAGGACAAATGTGTGACCTTGGTGTGTATGGTCCCGGAGCGGGGACTCTAAGACTGGAACTTAGGTTCTTAGAGATAGAAGTCTTGAGGTGGGTCTACTGGAGAGACGAGTACTTTCGGAACATTTACAGAATGAGTAGGAGAACTGATTCGAGCTTGAGGTGGAGGAGGTTCTTCAGAAAGTTCTAGGTGGTCTACTTCGGGTACCGGGTAACGAGGACGTAGGGGTAGTATGTCCCAAACTTGAAATGGTGAATCGTAACAGGGATTACGGATCGTTTTTTCCACGATTGTTTGAAAAATTAGTTAGTCATTATTTTCCTGACTATATGTACAAGATATTTACTACATGTAATGATTGACTCTGTGTACTTGTCAGTGATCTTCCCTCTTATTAACTACTGTAAACCTTCCTTATTTGTTATTAAGGTTCGAAATCAAAAAAATCTAAGAGTTAACTAACTTTGAATACTTATAAAATATATGGTGGTGAGTGGGGGTTTGGTGTGATATAGTAATCTTTCCTTTCCTCTAAAAGGAAAGATATTAGAGACATCTAATATGTATATATATTATTAGACGACATTAGAGGTCCCACTTATGTTGACTCTTTGATAAGACTCGTCGATGACCAGTTTTAGTGAAAGATGTATTATCTTTAGACTAAACAGGTTTTTCCATGTTTACCAGAACCAAGAAAAAAGAAAATCACTACGGAACGGATCTCGAGGACATATTTGTTGACGAAACCTAAAATTTACGCATCTTGTTCTTCTATCCCGTGAAAGAGACAAAATTTAAATAACCACATATCATCGAAGTGTTACAACCCAATCAAAGACGATGTGTCGTTTCACTTGGTCGGTACACGTATGTGTATAGGAGAGGGAAGACCTAGGGGAGAGTAGACCCAGTGGTGTCGTGGCTCATCGTAAGGGACACGATATGCTGTCCGAGAGTCACTCACCTGACTCCCAAATCGGTCAGTGGAGTAGATTCTGTAGTGTTAACCGTAGACTCTTTATTGACCTCCTCTGACCCAAATCCCCCTCGTCTCCAAGTCATGACTCAGAGGGGTTCTCGTCCGTCTACCAGTTGCTACAGTAATCACCTTGTAGGTACCAGGATCCCGGAGTACAGAGGGTGTCCGACGACTCCGATGTCTACCTTGGGTGCTACCTCCTCTTCTCTTTACGGTGGATGTCCGACGACAGTCTTTGGTCCGTGGTCCCAAACCTACATTTCCTTCGACCCCGCTACCGTGCAAAAACTTGGTCGAAATTTAATTGATCCTAAAGACATCCGAGGTCGCTCTCGAGACTCCTGTTTTCCTCTACGACTCCATTTACATACCTTCTTCATAAAGGGAGGGGTGTTTCACAGTTACCTAGGAGAATTCTCCCCCACTCTGAACCATTATAATGTAAGTGGGGGGTGTGGGGGACGAAGTACAGGTGTTGTTATGTGTAAAGAACTTATTTACACTATCTATGAGTGTCTCGTTTTTGTTGATCTTTTACACATATTACGGAGTGTCAAATTTTTCACGTTAATTTATCTACTTGAGTTAGTCAGAGATTATAATACTTAGGACAAAATGTAAACTATGTTGACTTCTCACTTCTATAACTAAACACCCAATTTGCAGTATGTCATTCACTACGACGACGACGATTCAGTGAAGTAAGTACAGGTTGAGACACGCTGGGGTATCTGTCGTCGGGTGGTCCGGGACGACAGGGACCCTAGGAGGTCCGTTCTAGTGACCTCACCCAACGGTAAAGGAAGGGGTTACGTACTTTCACTTTTCACTTTCACTTCATCGAGTCAGTACAGGTTGAGAAGCACTGGGGTACCTGACGTCGGATGGTCCGAGGAGGCGGGTACCCTAAAAGGTCCGTTCTCATGACCTCACCCAACGGTAACGGAAGAGACTGTCATTCACTACCCCAACTATGATTTCAAGTCCACAAACCTGGTTTGGAGTTTAGGAAAGACCATGAGAAATGACTCAAGATTATCTCCTGATGTGTTCCATTTTTTGGATTCGAGTACCGTAGGTGAGGCTAGTGAAGTACCGTTTATCTACCCCTTTTTCACCTTTGTTACCGTTTGAAATAAAAGAACTCGAGGTTTTAGTGACGTCTGACACTGACGTCGGTACTTTAATTTTCTGTTAACGTGGGACCTTCTTTTAGACCGTTTGGATCTATCGAGTAAATTTTAATCTCTGTAGTGAAACAGTTGTTTCCAGACATATCAGTCTCGAAACCAAAAAAGTCGTCGGTATCTACCTACACCCTCAACCTAGTATTCCTTCCGATTCACGACTTGACTACGAAAACTTGGCACCACGATCTGTTCTGAGAACTCTTAGGGTACCTGTCGTTCCTCTAGTTTGGTCAGTTAGGATTTCCTTTAGTCGGGACTTGTAAGTAACTTTCCTGACTACGTCTTCGACTTCGAGGTTATGAAACCGGTGGACTACCTTTGTCGACTGAATAACTTTTTCTGGGACTACGACATTCCGTCATTTTCTTCCCCTACTGTCTCCTACTCTACCAAACTACCGTAGTCGCTTAGTTATCTGCACTGGAACTCGTTTGATCGTCTCTATCACTTCCTGTCCCTTCGGACCCCACGACGTCAGGTACTCGAACGTACGACGACGACGATTCAGCGAAGTCAGCACAGGCTGAGACACGTTGGGGTATCTGCCGTCGGGTAATCCGAGGGGACAGGGACCCTAAGAGGTCCGTTCTTGTGACCTCTCCCAACGGTAAAGGAAGAGGTCACGCACTTTCACTTCAACGAGTCAGCACAGGCTGAGACACGCTGAGGTACCTGACGTACCATCCTGTGTTGACTCGTTGACTTGTGGTGGTGTTCCATTTCTCTTTGGGTCCTACCTCTCCGACCCCTTGTCGACCCTCACTTCAAAGATGGTGATTGAACAGTATAACGGAAAGAATCTGAGTCGCAGAAGGGGGCAGTTTGATATTTGACTCTTGAGACCTCGTCTCTCACAGACTCTGGAGTGGAGGGTGACATCACTAAGTGTCGTCAAGACGGACTCTTCGGACCAGCGCCTCAGACGTGTCGTCTTCCGACCCCGTAAAATTAGACGGGGGACCTCGTCGTCCAACTTTTGAAATTGAGGTTGGGTGTCCTTCTCTACGTCAAATGTAGATTCAGAATATGTGTGTATATTTCCTAACTTTGTTCAAAGTGTTATCTAAAAAAAATCACAAATAATACACACTACATAAAACTATAGCAGATAGGGAAAAATAAACGAATCTTTTACAGTAAACGTCGGGTAGTCAAACTGAAGTTCTAGGGACTTACCAAACTCTCCACGTCGAATCTTTCGACTTTTCACTCCCAATCACCACTCATCTGGTACACTTTTACCCCAGTGTCTTCGGTCTACTTCAGGTGACCCTCTTCACCGAATTATATTTTCCCTCTGATAAAAAGACAAACACACTCAGTCACAGGAAGATTTGCAGGGGAGTGTGAAAGTGTAACAGACGGTAGAGTGGTTCGTGCAAGGGTCGAGACAGAACTTCAAGAGAAGGGGTTTACGTCATAAAAATTCTCTATGAAGACCTACAGGATCGAAACAAATAGTGAAAAAACTAAATAGTTGGGGAGTTAGTTGTACAAAGAACTCCTGGTAAGTGACACATACATCGGTCGACGATACGTCGACCAGAAGTCATAGACGTCCATGACGTTAACGTCAAAGTTGGTTTGTATCTAACTTTAATAAACCCCACTTTTAAGATCTTTCAAGTTTTTTCGTTTCGAACTCAAACGACACATGGGTCGTTGATCCATGTATCATAAATGTAAAATAAATGTTGATGAATGTGCCGTAAATATAACATAATCTATAATCTTCATTAGATCTCTACTAAATTTCCTATGTCCTCTATGTTACCTTATAATGAGTCGACATTTTTTCTTACTTTACTACGGTAAACGTCACTGTACCTGTCTATGTCTCTTTTCTGTTATGGTACACTATAGTGAATATACATCTTAGATTTTTTTTTTCATCATGTTTACTTGAATAAATGTTTTGTCGGTGTCTGAGTGTTTGTGTCTTTTGTTTGAATACCAATGGTTTCCCCTTTATCCCTCTCCCTATTTAGTCCTTACGTCATAATTGTGTATGTATATGATATATAGATTTCGTCTATTTACTGTTTTAGGGTGTCATATCGTGTCCCGTGATCTAAGCTACAGAACATTATCAGATCTTACCTTTCCTTAGATTTTTTCTTATATATATGTGGACTTTGATTGTGTTGGCAATATCACAATCATTTAGTTGATATGAAGTTAATTATTCATTTGGTTAGTTAGTTTTGTGTCTAAAGTTTTCGACTAAATTTTTGTGTATACCCTCCTACACGTATCCAATATACATTTATACTACGCTTACGGTTACCTGTCAGTACGAATGGCACCACTCTGTTCACTATAAAATCGCCCCATCACCACCCGCACGTGTATTGTTCTGGGTCTACGGTGGTACATTCCGACCAAACCGACTACCAGGTACCCACCGTGGTAGAACCACGGTCATGTCTCTCATCTTTATGTGGAGACTCGTACCGGAATGGTCAGTTCCGAAGTACAAATCGAGATTGTAACAACGGGTTCCTAGAGTAAATACACTCACGACTGTCGGACTATTTCAACTTTCATCTTCCGTAAGTAGTGTTTAGGAATATACATATAGGGTAGGAGGTTGGTGACGAATTTTACGTAATTATAAAAACATGATGATTATAAAAACATCCAGGAATTAATATAACAGTGGTCATGTCATTATGACGTAACACAAAATATACAATTGTTAATTTTACATTTTTACACTGTTATATAGTGTTCAAAAAATGGGAAGAAAACGTAAACAAGTCAAAAATTATATGGATCTTGAAGTTGTTTACCGTTACCAGATACGGTAAGGGTTGAACCTCTCTATGGTGGGGGTCTCTTTTGATATAAGAGTCACTACGTCAAAATAACTTTGTAACTGTTCACTTAAACGACCATTACTTCTCGTAAGGAAAAAGTTTCACTGATTTTACGAACGGAGACGACAAGTCTCCTGGGGAATGTATTGGTTGGTTCGGTTTAGTTGTAAAAATTTTTTACCTCATATTATCGGAATGTCACAACCAAAGACGACATGTTATTGCACTTAGTCGATATATAATATATATGTGTGTGTGTATAGAGGAGGAAAGGGGTGGGTAGGATGGGGATATGTAGTAGTGTCTCACGACCTGACCTTAGGGACAGAATATACCGTCAAGGGGTGATCGATCGACAAAGTGCGCACCATCATATATATACAGTTACGATGAGAGGGTTAAGTAGAGTGGGAGTGGAAGGGGGTGACGCAGATGTTCAGACAAAAGATACAGACGTAGAGACAAGTAGGGGACGTTTATCCAAGTAGTCATGGTAAAAACATCTAAGGTATATACACTATAAACAAAAAGGAAAAGACTGAATAAATTAAGATATACTGAGATTCAAATAGGTATAGTGATGTTTACTGGGTTAAAACAAGGGTGTAGTAAACTCCTAAACAACGAAACAACAAGTCAACGATTCAGTTGGGGTACCTGACGTCGTACGGTCCGAAAGAACAGGAAGTGATAGAGGGCCTCAAACGTGTTTGGGTACAGGTAACTCAGGCACTACGGTAGGTTGGTAGAGTAGGAGACAACGGGGGGAGAGGAGAACGGGAGTTAGAAAGGGTCGTAGTCTCAGAAAAGGTCACTTAGTCGAGAAGTGTAGTTCACCGGTAGTCAGGAAGGTTACTTATAACACAACTAAAGGAAATCCTAACTGTCCAAACTAGAGGAACGACAGATTCACTGGGAGTTCTCAGAAGAGGTCGTGGTGTCAAACTTTCATAGTTAAGAAACCAAGAGTCGGCAGTAATACCAGATTGAGAGTGTAGACTAACTGATGACCTTTTTGGTATCGAAACTAATATGCCTGGAAACAGCCATTTTACTACAGACACGAAAAATTATACGGTAGATCCAAACAGTATCAAAAAGAAGGTCCCTCGTTCGTAGAAAATTAAAGTACCGACGTCAGTGTCAGTCACCACTAAAACCTCGGGTTCTTTTATCAGACAGTGATAAAGGTGAAAAAGGGGTAGATAAACGGTGCTTCTCTACCTTGACCTACGGTATTAGAATCAAAAAATTTACAACTCAAAATTCGACCGAAAAAGTGAGAAGAGAAAGTGAAAGTTCTCCGAGAATTAAAGGAGAAGTGAAAGATGGTAATGTCACCACAGTAGACGTATAGACTCCAAAAACTATAAAGAGAACCGTTAGAACTAAGGTCGAACGTTCAGCAGGTCGGACCGTAAAGTGTACTACGTGAGACGAATCTTTAATTTATTGGTTCCACTGTTATATCTCGGAATTGTATAAGAAAAGGGTTAAAACTTGGTCAGGTAACAAGGTACACACCAAGATTGACAACGAAGAACTGGACGTATGCCCGAAGAGTCCTCAGTCCATTGCACCAGACATAAGGGTAGAGAACTTCTTAAAAGGTGTCAAACAACATTAGGTGTGTCAGTTTCTGAAATCGTATCAGTTACTTCGTCTTCATGTTACAAAAAATTGAGGGAACGAAAAAGATACTAGGTCGTCTACAACCGTTAAACTAGAGACCAAGGAGACGGAAGAGATTTAGGTCGAAGATGTAGACCTTCAGGAGTCAAGTGCAGGACGACTTCGGATGGAACTTCTTAAAACTCGTAATCGAACGATCGTGTACTTTACTCACGTTGACGTGTCATTAAACTTGTAAGAAACCGTAACGGAAAGACACCCTAACCTTACTTTTGACTGGAAAAGGTCAGGACACCGGTGACGACTCAAAAGGTTTAAAAGACCGTATAACTCACGTCGTGAAAGTGTCGTAGTAGAAAATCCTAAAATTTATAGAGTCGACTTTAAGGTAGTGGAGGTGATCGAAACAAGTAACATTACGAAGGATTCGGGATGAACTGAAGTGTGTGGTTCTACAGACCGAGAGTCACTGGTGTGGTAGTACCAATAGACCCAGTAATTCTGGAAAAAACATATCAAGAAGACACATAAGAACGGTGGAGAAGAATTAGAGATTACGAAGACAATCCAGGAAAACCAAAGACAGGAAAAACACGGGTAAAAACGTACTTTACAAGGGAACCATAGAGATCAAAAGAACTTCTCTAGTGATCAGAAAGGATAAGATAAAAAAGTAGATGAAGAAACGTAACTAGTGACTCCTTCCGAAAGAATAGAGAGGAACGATAAGAAATCTTGAGATGTAAATCAACCAATATAGAAAGGGGAAGAGGAAACGGAAAACGAAGAGAAATAAAGGAGTCGACAAACATTCCGGAGGAGTCTGTTGGTTAAACGGAAAAACGTAAAGAAAAAGAACCCCCACCAAAACCAGTGGGGGAGGACATGTTACAATACTTGAAGACAGGTATCAAGAAGTCCGTCAGAAAGACGACGACGGTTCAACGAAGTCAGTACAGGCTGAGACACGCTGGGGTATCTGCCGTCGGGTGGTCCGAGGGGGCAGGGACCCTAAGAGGTCCGTTCCTGTGACCTCACCCAACGGTAAAGGAAGAGGTTACGTACTTTCACTTTCACTTCAGTGAGTCAGCACAAGTTGAGAAGCACTGGGGTACCTGACGTCGGATGGTCCGAGGAGGTAGGTACCCTAAAAGGTCCGTTCTCATGACCTCACCCAACGGTAAAGGAAGAGGTTGTCAGAAAGATGGTCTAGATTAGGGAACTCAGATAACAGTGGAGATGACATATCAGTATTCCCTAAACTAAATCCAGTATGGACTTTCCAGATCACCAAAAGGGATGAAAGAAGTTGAATTCGGACTTAAAACGTTATTCCTAGAGTAATAGAGTCGGTGACAGTCTAGGTCCAGAACAAAAACGACTGACATATCTCGAAGAGGTAGAAACCGACGTTTATTATATTAGTCAGACTAAAACCATAACTGGTTGACTATAGGAACACATCTCAGTAGAGAACGCAACAACCTTCTCCCACAAACGACACTGGTCACGTAAGAGAACCGTTTTGAGACAATCGGAAACGGGAAGAAGTAAAACATGAGGTTCCGGTTTGAACGGACAATGAGGTCCATAGAGAACTGAAGGATGAAAACGTAAGGTTAGGCGACACTACTTTTCCTGTAGAAAAACCCCATAATCAAGATCTTCCGGAACATCCAGAAGTATCTTGGTAAGTCAAAGTCGAATAAGTCATAATCACCAACCCCGTATCTGAACCTAATGACACTATAACTTACCAAACGGAACCTTTACTTGGCCTTTATGACAAAAACTCTAACGTGGGTTCATAACGTGACTGTTTTACACCAGGTGACCTCTTCCCTTACCATTCGGTGAAGACATAAGAAGGGAGTTCCTGGGGTACTAGTCATAAACAACGAACCACCAGTTGTCACTTTTTTGTACTCCACTTAAAGAATAGTTCCTCCAGTAGAGACCTTTGGTGTTTCGAGGGTAAGGAGTGCATGGAACAGGGATGTGATGGAAGACGACCTACTAGTTCGGTTCTACCGGAAAGAGAAACACGAGGTAAGGGTCAGTGTGGGACGAGACAGACTTGTAAGAAAGAAATCTGCAATTTGAGGTCGTCTCATCGACAAGGTCCCCTAGACTTCTACAGTAATTTGAGGTCGTCTCATCGATTGGGTCCCCTAGACTTCTACAGACAAAAAGGGGGGTAGTGTACACCTAAATTGGAAAAAAACAAATTAAAAGACTCTCTTTTGAATGAAGGTTCGGGGTCCCACTCGGAGAGACATCTGAGGTGTGTGAGGGTTACACGTACCATGTTTCATATGTGACGGACTGGAACTCCTAAATGGTTTGATTTCAAATCCAATTTGGTTCTTTAGACAGGATTTGTCTATATAACCTCGATCGTAACAAACCACTTTTCTTGGTACTAAGTCGTCGAATCTGAGAGTAAGGTCGGGACATTATACTAAAACACTTTCTATGAATATGAGGACCTTTACCATCCGGACTCCACCCTCCACCAAGTCTTTTGGAGAGTAATGACTTTGGGTAAGAAAGTAAGTAGGTAGTATATACTTAATCATGGAAGACACACAGTCCCTAACTCAGTGTTGTAATATTTACCGTTCTATTCATTATATGCCAATAACGGAGGTTCCTTGAAAGTTAGATATTGAATTTCGAGATTTTAGAACATGAAGTTTTATGTTACTATTAGTCTTTTAAATTAATCGGGTCCCACCAGTTGGTAGAATCATTTCGGTGTACGATGTATCCTTCCAGAGGGTGTCACGTCAGTCTACTAGAAACCAAGTTCAAGCCAAGGTACTGGAACTTATACAAGGGAATAGAAAAGGTCAGAGGTAAAGAAACAGGTGTTCTACCTGTATGATTCTAGACTAAACTTCACACCCTCCTGATCTCTATTTTATATGTTTCATGGGGTGTGTATTATATTTATTTGATAGGAGGGTTAAAGTGAGAATTAGAAATTGTATGTAAGAAGTAGATTCGTCAGTCTAGGCAGAGAATTTTACATTTAGTACAGTATAATGAATCATGGGAGGGTACACGGGGGTGTTTATGTATCTAAAGACTGAGACATAACACCGGACACCCGGGTCGTACTAGAACGGAGACGGAGGAAGAACGAGACAGAGGAAGGATAGGGGAGTAAGAAGGGAAGTTCTCTGGTGTACGGAGGAGAGACAAAAGAGTTTATTCCTTTCAAACAAGGGTGAAACCCCGGAAACGAGAGACGTAAAAGATTTCTCAATAACCAAAGAGTGGTCAATTGATAATCGAGTTTACAGTGTAACAGTTTCTCCGGAAAGAACCCGTATGTAGAGGGTCAAACCAAGGGAGATAGTGTAAAAGAACAAATGAAAATATGGTGGGGGGGGGGTGGATTAAGAAAAATAGAACATATAACAGACGAGATGGAGGGAGTTCTTACATTTAAGGGGTCTCCATCTAAGGAACACAGAGATTAAGTGATATAGGAGTTTTGACTCCGACACGGACCGTATATTGTCCATGAACTTTTTATATAAAACTCAAATACAATAATATTAATAGTAGTAGTAAACCACCGACCTTAAATAGAAGGTGTCCATTCCATACTTAGAACTCGGTTTTCTCCCTTGATTGAAATACGGATTTTATGTTTTGACTCTTCTTACACACCCTTTGAGTCCTTACTCTTCCTTCCTCTTAGACTCGAGACTCTCCGGAAAATTACGTTATCCTTCTGAAGACCTAAACCTCGTTCTCCAGACTTAAGATCCGGATTAAAACGGTGTTCGATGGAGATAATAAATTCAGAGTCTGGAAGTAATGAAGTATTCATATACTTTCTTTTCGAACTTGACTGACCCGGAATTTTCAACGGGTCGAGACTTTAAGGTATGGAAATCCGGCTTCGGTGAAGTCCTTCGGGTCTCGTACACGTACTTACGATTTACTTTCGTAGACTCTTCCCTCACGACCCACTCGGGAGAGGTAGTCTTGGCACGTCTAGGACACTGGGTAGGTGGGGTTCCGGTCTCGCAGGGAACGGTGTGACGAAGGGTCCGACCCGGACCGTGTCCCGTCGACAAATGTGCCATAACCGACTTACTTCCTTACAAGAGACCTTGGTGTGTCTCCCCTTCACTGTTGAGTCACTGAGTCTTCTTTCCTGGTGACTCAGTGGTTCGGTGAAGGACAGAACGAGTCACAGAAGGTACCACCCTTCTACCTTTTCACGAATTCGAGATCACCAAGGTATACGTTACTACAACGTTTCGCTTCTGGAAGTCCCAGTCCCTAACCCTCGAGTCCTCTCCTTTACTTTGTCAGGGAATTGGAAACTCAAAAAACGTCGGTTGGGATTACACTTTGACTTTCTAGTATGTCGTACTAAAGAAAAAGTATCGTTATTTTAACCAGACATCTTACAGTCGATATTTTCCCCGACATAGTCGATAGACCAAGACACATTGTTTGGTGGTGAATCAACCAATTTCGTCGTTGGTAATATAAACGAGTGTCAAGACACCCAGTCGTTAAAACCACCCCGAGTCGTGTCACCGAGGGGACGATCAGAACAGACCTTGTCGAGTACACTGACAAGAAGACCGTCACCTTACCAGGTTCTACAGGGGAGAGTGTGACACACCATCAACCACGGCCTATGACCGGTTAGGCGAGGTGCAGTCGAATTGAGTTCCTCCGACCGGATCCAAACGAGTGTGTCGGTGTCGTAGTAAGGTTCTCTCACTGTCACCTTCGACGTTCTGGAGAATTACGAATCTGAGTTTGTCTTACAGTGAACATGATGGAAGATAATTTCGTTCAGTGTTCCGATCGGGTCTAAGTTCCCCTCTTCATTATCTGAGATGAAGAACTATCCTCTTTTTCACTTCAATACGAGGTTTCCTCCGTATTGTCTATCTCTACCCTCTTTAACACCGGTAGAAACGTTTGGTAGATGACATCTCTAAAGCTCCAAGTACATCCGGAGAGTAATATGTTTACTCTTCTGAGTGAGTGTGTGTGTCGCCGATTCACTGAACCAGTTCAAGACCCTCAATCACCGTGTAGGTCTTACCCTTGGGTCCAGAGGAAATAGAGTCAAGTGTGAAGTTCTGGAGAAGGTGGACGTCGGAGAGAGCAGAAATAGGTTTGGATCACTGTCTCGGTCAGAAACCTCGGTAGGGTGAAGAGTCCGAAGTAGGAGACCTAATTGACTGACCATGTTAGTGTGTAAATCCTTGGTTTTGGACCGATGTACGTACACACTCACGCACGAGTCAGTAAAGTCAGTATAGACTGAGAAACTCTGGTATATCTGACATCGGACGGTCCGAGGAGACAGGTACCCTAAGAGGTCCGTTCTTATCACCTCACCCAACGACACGGGAAGAGGTCCCCTTGAAGGGTTGAGTCCCTAGTTTGGACGTAGAGGATACAACGGACTTAACGTCTGTCTAAAAATAAATAAAAAAAATGGTGACTCGGTGACCCACTCGGAAACAAGATGTTCAGAGGAATGATCCTTTCCTCCGAAGTAAGATAGAAGACCGGAGAACCCTCGAACGGTCCGAGGGTCCGGTATCGGTCTAAACTGTCGTTTTAGATTAAAGTGACCCGAGACAATGTCAGCAAACTATTCTGTCACGAGACAGCACCATCAAAAATTCCGTTATACAGAGATCATACAGAACCTTCCCACTATTTGGTTAGACTACCTACGTTATGTCGATAGTTCTTAATTAAGTGGTCTTAAGAAAGACTTTCACTTCTGACCTTCTTTATTATTGGTGGATAACAAAGACTCGAAATTGATGTAGGTCCGTGACCCGAGTCGTAAATGTGTATAATTGAGTAAATTAAGAGTATTGATCGTGTAATGTATCCATAATCACGATTGGGGTAAGGATTTCGACCAGAGAGTTTACAGTGGGAGTACAGGTCAACGGTTTAGCTTTCAGAATAAACGTTGAAAATCGGAAAATTTGAGACTCATCGAACTTTTATGAGTAAGTAAGTAAGTCAATCCACTATTCTGGGTCAGGTCCACATCCGTTATAACGTTATTCGTTCTGTTTGTAAAGAACGGGAGTGTTTGGAAGTAAAGATCACCCTTACCTGTCCATAAGTGATTTATCATCGGACTTTCTACCCACAATACTTCTTCCTGGACCCCTTCCTGAGACTTTCCACTCAGAGAAGGGAGGACCAAAGACCCTAAACGTAGAGAGGTCTAAGATCAAGGATAAGGAGACTAGCAAGAAAACGACTAACGGTCCCAAACCTCAAACGGAGGAGGGGAAGACCGAAGTTTGTGAAAGAGACCCTCGAAAGGATTTTCGAACACCGAGGTTGTCGATGACTCCTAAGGGTTTGATCGAGAGGTCAGTGTAGTCACAAGGTCCAGGGATGTTCTAGTTGTATAAGTCTGAGCACGGAGGCAGTAAGTATTGAGGATTGACTAGTAAAATCAAGACGGAAGTAGGTGGGGTCGGAAAAGTCGGTTAATTTTAGGGTAAGTGGAAGTCCCGTGTCGAGTGTCGGTGGGGTGAGGTCTGTCAGGCGGGATGGGAGAGGCCCACCTTGGTCAGTCAAGAAGGATAAAGGGGGACCGATGAGGGTATGTTGACTCACTGACTTGTTGTTGAGGTACGGATAGCGGAATACGTTATCTTATTAATCGAAACAGACACAGACAGAGGAGGTAATCTGACGTACAAGGGACTTCCGTCTCAAGCCCTGAGCAAGTCGATGTACGAGGTACAAAACGTCTCGTCAACAAGCTAGTGATTCAGTACAGACTGAGAAACGCTGGGGTACCTGACGTCGGGCGATCTGAAGGGACAGGAAGTGGTAGAGTGCCTCAAACGAGTTTGAGTACAGGCAACTCAAACACTATGGTAGGTTGGTAGAGTAGAAGACAGTGGGGGAAGAGGAGGACGGGAGTCAGAAAGGGTCATAGTTCATTTTCGGGTTTATGACAAAGAACTTGACGACTTGAGTTAACCTAGATCCTTTGAAGAAGTTAAAGGGTCAACTTCCGTCACGAAAAATTACCCTGGTGTTGTGAAGGAAATCATTAAGACAATCCCAATCAACTCACACGGACAGAGTCAGTACCATAACGGTCGTTAGAGAAACGTGTAAAAATAAACGGAAACAGGTGGTGACGGGAGGTCCTGGTTGGTATATTACTCTTAGTAAGGCAACGGAACCAGGTGGGAACGAGTTTCAAGTGAACAATTAAGTCGATATACAAGTACACAAACACGTGAATAAATTGTTCACGATTAACTCCCAGAATAAACTCGGTTCGTAATGAGTTCCGTTTGGGGTAGGAGTTCTTTAAATCTAAAATCACCTCCTGCACTTGTTATTTGTTCGTTTATTCATTTGTTCCTTTATGGTCTATCTATTTACGATACTTTCCTGATTTATGCCTCTGTTCCATTTTACACTTGTCCTCCCTTCCCACCGTAAAACCCATCTTCCATGTTTCTCCAGGCCTTCTCTACGCACCGCCCCTCCCGTCTCATCCCTCCCGTTTTCAGGATTATGTCCGTCTCTTTTGCCGTCTAACTCTTCGACTTTCCTCAAGTTCCACGGGACACACCTTACTTGTACACCTCGTACTACGTCCATTCGTCCCCGGTCTCGTAGGTCTCAGGACGCCCGAGTCTTCCTGATAACTAAAATAATTTTCTTTTTTTTACTTCTTGATAATACCCTAAAACATGTCTCCTCTCTGCACTAGACTAAACAAAACATTTTTGTCAAGAGATTTTTTTTTTTTTTTCTTTCTTTTTACATACGTCCTGTCTCATTCGTGTCTTTCTAGTTAATGTTCTACCGGTGTTGCCAGGTTCGTTCAAATGACCATCACTCTCGTCCGCACCCGGGGTGACTCTCTCTCCACTGGGGATGTTTGAGGTCCGATCTCAGACAGACGAGAATGATGAAGACCCTTGGTAGGTGGGTCGGTCCTCCGAAGAGCCACTCCGACGACGTACGGGTCCCGGGTCCTCTTTAGGGGTGCTCCACCCACTCTCCATGGGTCTCAACCGGTCTTCGAGCACAGGAAATCAGACACAGAGGAACCGGGGGAAAAAAGACCGAGTTAGGGTGTTCTTCCTCTCGGGGACACGGTCGGGAAATCTCCGACTCTCGCCTCTGCCGACACCCGAAACCGTCCACACCCACCGTCGCTACCACCACCAGACCCGAGGGTGGTCGGCGGGTTCGACGTCTAGGTAAAAGGATCCGACGATAGACCTGAATAAGAATCTGATAGAGATTTACGTAGGGACGACGGGATTGACGATTTTGTGTCAAGCAATTACGACAAAAGGGGGTGTTTTGGCTCCTCGTAAATTTAGTTAATTCGAGTCAGTCTCACGTGGACGGTTGACAATTCTCGACGATTTTCCACGGGTCACGGTGACCGGAGTTGGAGAAGTGGACAGTGGTGGAGTGGGGTAGGAGAGTCGAGGAGACCCTTGATCAGAGTAAGGAGGACCCCCGGATCATGAGAGGGGACGAGTGGATTGAGGAGGAGATTTAGAGTCGAGATTATAGTGAAGGAAGAACTCCGACAGGGACTCCCGACGGACGGTCAGAGACACGGGACTAATTTACGTAAGTTTCGTGATCCCTGAAAAGTATCCTGAGTGTCATTAATATTAATGTATGAATGGGTCGTCCCACCTTTATATGTGTACTGTCAAGTCCAAAAGAAAAGAAAAAGAATTTCCATGGAATTTACTAATTAGAAATATTGATCAGAGGGTAAGGACGACTACCACCCCTTCCCTTTTTTGGAAGTTGAACGGTTTCCTTCCCTTGTCGGGGAAGAACAAATTGTGGTAGACAAAGGGAGATTGTTAGCCAATTAAATTCCAACTGTGAAGGATAGTCCCCAAGAGGGAAAGGAGAGTTTACGAAAGGGACGACCAGCAGGAAGGGTTCTACCCCAGACCTACGTCCCTTCCTACCTAGACCCCGGAGTCCCGGGTCCGCCCCACGGGACCCGACTCCTCCTGGGGAGGGGAGGACCCGTAGTAGAGACTACAACCGTAACGTGTCTAGGATGAAACCCTCTACGGTCCCTAGAGGACCGGTGGTGTGTGGGTCGAGTCGAGAACGACCGGGACCTATGGAGGTCCTGTGGAAAATGTGGAACCTGTAGGGGTCACGGAGGTACAGACGGTAAACCCCGAGTCGAGGTGGGAGGTCGGGAGTCAAAGCTCAGGGACAGAACCAAACGATACTTTCGAGTGTCAGACTGTAGGAGTCGACGGAACCCTCACACAGAATTCCTTGAAGATCAAGGGAATGTACGGTGTCGTCCGGTTCCCCTTCACCCCTTGTCCGAGCCCGGGGTGAACCGTCTTTGGATGGGTGGTGGTAAAACTGAGACGACACTACTCTTCGGACTTCTCAAAAGAGATTCAAGACTCGTCTTTCGTCTCGGGTCAGAAGTAGATTTAGGGGAGATAGTAGACATGACATGAATAGGGACGGACCTACAAACAAGTCCTCAACTACGAAAGTTTAACACCACAACCTTTTCTGAGAACTCTCAGGTATCATTCCTCTGGTTTGGTCCGTTAGGATTTTCTTTAGTCGGGACTTATAAGTAACCTCCCTGACTACGACTTCGACTTCGAGCTTATGAAACCGGTGGACTACCCTTCTCACGTGAGTGACCTTTTCTGGGACTACGACCGTTTCTAATTTCTACTCCTCCCCCACTGTCTCCTACTCTACCAACCCACCGTAGTGTCTGAGTGACCTGTACTCAAACTCGTTTGAGACCCCATGTCACTTCCTATCCCTTCGGGCCACACGACGTCAGGTACCCCAGTGTTTCTCAACCTCGTAGACTCCCTGTCGTTCCATGGTTTCAGAAAAAGGAGGAGGTGGGAGGAGGAGGATCACATTTTCTCGAATAGGGACCAGAAGGTGAGAATAACATAGGATCCGGGGTCCTATACCTGAGACACCTGAGTGTCGTACACAGGTGCTTAGAGTACTAGGTCCAGACGGAGAGACACACATTTCCGTTCGAAACCTTTAATTGGTAGTGGAGGACGGGGGAGTGTGTGTGTGTATGGACGTAGGGTTGAATTTGAAAAGGAAAGAGGGTGTTTCGGACGGATAATCCCAATAACAGAACGCCTAGATTTTTAACTGACAGATATTACTCCATAGTAGAGTGTGGTCAGTCTTACCGGTAGTAGTTTTTTTAAGTTTGTTATTTACGACCTCTCCCATGTCTCTTTTCCCGTGGGAGGAGGTGACAACCCCCCTTACCTTTAACCATAACGGAGATACTTCTTGTCATACCTCCAAGGGATTCTACGATTTTTATCTCGACGATACACTAGGTCGTCGGAGTGAGGACCCATATATAGACCTCTTTTTTTTTGTACTAAACTTTCCTACGTACGTGGGGTCACAAGGGACTTCGTAACAAATGTTATCGGTTCTGAACTTTTGTTAGATTTACGGATAGCTGCCTACTTACCTATTTCTTCTACACCATGTATCTGTGTCACCCTATAAGTCAGTCAAGTAGTCACGTCAACGAGTCAGCGCAGGCTGAGAAACGTTGGGGTACCTGGCGTCGTGTGGTCCGGAGGGACAGGTAGTGGTCGAGGGCCTCAGACGGGTTTGGGTACAGGTAGCTCAACCACTACGGTAGGTTGGTAGAGTAGGAGACAGCAGGGGAAGAGGAGGACGGGAGTTAGAAAGGGTCGTAGTCCCAGAAAAGTTTACTCAGTCGAGAAACGTAGTCCACCGGTTTCATAGATTCAAAGTCGAAGTTGTAGTCAGGAAGGTTACTTGGGGGTCCTAACTAGAGGAAATCCTACCTGACCAACCTAGAGGAACGTCAGGTTCCCTGAGAGTTCTCAGAAGAGGTTGTGGTGTCAAGTTTTCGTAGTTAAGAAGTCACGAGTCGAAAGAAATATCAGGTTGAGAATGTAGGTATGTACTGACGATCTTTTTGGTATCGGAACTGATCTGCCTTATAATGAGTCAGTAATTTTTCTTACTTTATTACAGTGAACACGGTTGTACTTACCTAGAACTCTAATAGTGTGATTCACTTCGTTCAGTCTCTTTTTGTTTACAGTAAACGAATATACACCTTAGATTTTTTTAATATGTTTATTTGAATAAATATTTTGTGTGTCTGAATTTCTTGCTTAAATACCAATACCCCTAACTCCCCCTTTCCACTACACCTCCCAGTATGACCCTCAAACCCTGACTGCACATGTGTGATGATGTAAATTTTATCTATTGGTTGTTCCTGGATGACATATCGTGTCCTTTCACGAATTATAAGATATTATTGGATTTACCCTTTTCTTAAACTTTTTCTTATTTATGTACATATACATATTGACTTAGTGAATTGATATGTGGACTTTGATTATTTTGTAACGATTAACTGATACGAGGTTAGTTTTTATTTTTGATTCTTTTTTTTTGGTATTTTTAGTTCACACTGAGCGTTCGGACCCGTGACTGAAGAAAATTGACCGTCGGTGGGAAAGACTTAAATAGATAAGTACCCGTCCCCGATGTGCCAAAAATCGAATTACAAAACTTTTTATTGAAGGATAATATCATCAAACACACTAAGAAACGACGACTAGAGAAATGAGTCGGGACAAAGGAAACACTGATTGCGCACAGGTACACTGATTGTATAAAATAACACACTAAATTGACTTACGAAATTGAAATCTTATCAGTATTTTACAGTTTCAACAGTCCCTGGTGGGTCTAGCAAATTAGGTTATGGAAATATAAACCTCTTCTTTGAATTCCGGTAATTTCAGTGTGTTATTACAATCCATACCCAGAACTTACAGATTAAAAAGATGTAGTTAGATAATCAAAAGGTTAAGTGGGTGACCGAAACGTACTCTAAAGTAAACGGAGACAGAGGATTCGGTTTAAATATATTAAAGTATTTGTCGATCAACAGGGTTAATTGTTCAAATATTTCTGTTTGGGAGAAAGGGGAAGATCAAAAGAAGTAGACCGTCTATCTATGTATCTATACAGTAAAAGTCTTACCTTTATCAAATGCCAAAATACTAACGTTTTTAGTCTGTAAGAGTAATATTACGTTTTGACATTCCTTTAGAAATAAGACACAAGGATCGTAATTGTATCACGGTCATTCACGACTTTAGAACAACTTACTTATAATTACTTTTATTTCTCTGGTACGTATTAACACGATGGGTCTTTACTGATAAGTCATATATACGAAGTCACATATACGAAAGACAGACATGTATATATGTGAGGTATTTTTATCTATAAATAAAAAGAGAATAGTCTAAGAAATTTGTATAGTTTTGTATAAAATTTTTCATTACTCGTTCTCCAGTGGAACCCTCCGATACGAGACTAAAGTTTCTACAATAACAACGATTATGTGAATACCTTAACGAAAGGTTCTAACAACGATTAATAAAATAGAGGTCATATTTGTTTATAAGTAAGAAATTACCTAAAATGAAACCTTGTCTTTTTAATAAACTTATTGTCACTTTTTTCACCCACAATGACAAGACCTAGTTTTTGTTCTACACTTATATTTTGTTACTCTGACTGAAAATGATACACCGAGTATTTAACGGAACTTCTAATCGGGGGGGACCCCTTAGGGTTTTACAAAAACCGTCCCTGTAGTGTCCTTTCCCCCGGTTAGAAGGTTCCCCTAGTGAATCGTCCAAACGTAGACTTACATTTTTAAGGTCATTTACTCAAAATTTTCTGTTAGGATAACCAAATGTCATTATACAACATATTATGACCTAAAAATACCTTTTGATAAACATCAACGTGTCTTAAATCGAATTATTAGTCCAACAAAAATTCATCTTTAAACTCCAGAATGTACTAAAACCGAACTCCCCTAGTTCCTAAAAGAAGGGTCTTAAACGAAATTTAAACGGGTAGTAACGAAGCAAAGAGAGGAGTGGACAATAGAAAGACCATGAATCATTGTTAAGGGTTCTCCTCATTCGAGGTGGGCATGAAGACGTATAGTACTATATACGCAATAGTCTCGTTTGCATGTAGGGCAGAAATCCTTCTCAGATCAACTCCCCGGTTCGTCTACTGTATTTACTCACTATTCCTGACTTCTCCCGATAGACAATTCTTTTGTTGTCACAGTCGGACTACTGTTTACCGTTTACTACTACTTGGAGTCACAACTTTCCGGTATCTCTCACTACTCCTGATCTCTTTCGGTGTAAGGGTACCTCTTCTCCGTCTAAAAACGGTACCCCCTCATATTCGAGACTAAAAATTAAGACTGTTCGACCTTTAGACCCAAAAATAGAATAGAGAGAACTAAAAATTTACAGTCGATTATTAAGTTCGTATGGTCTCTCCGTCTCCTCGCATAGTCAGTTCTTGAGAGCGAGACCTCGGTCTACCGAACCCAAGTTTAAGGTGGAGACAGGAAATCATTAATTGACACGATGAAATCAGTTCCATGATCGGAGAGACACGGAACCAAAAGAGTAGACATTTTACTCCCACCAGTATTATCAAAATTCCATTTCTAATTCACTCAATTATTTCGTGTACATATGGACCACACATCAGTCCCGAAGTTTTTACAATCGAAAATGATAAATTTTACTCTTCAGTAACATACTCGACTTATTTAGTATAGACGTCCGACTTACACTGGGTATCTGAAAGTTAAACCCACAAGACCAGATCTTAGTCCTTTCTTTAGAAACCATTGAATTCTGTCAAGTATATTTTAATATGAGTGGTAGAGTCGTATGTGATTCAGAGACCTTATCCGACAGACACAGTTAGACTGGGAATAATTGAGAGGTTAAACGACCACTTGTGTTGACTTGTTATCAGTGAGTCGACTGGGTCTCCTCCACTACCCCCCGACTGGAAACGTAAAGTGGACCCGTCCGAGATATCTATTCCGATTCAACAATTGTATAACTTTGTTAAAGTATAACCAGGTATTTATCCACGACAGGATCGGTTAACGTAGATAATGAACCGATGGGACCGTTTGAGTCGGAGAGGGGGTCCCTGTGACGAAAATGAGGTAGCGGACCGTAGACAAGACTGGCCAATCATGGGTGTGGTATAATCAACACTTTATAAAACGAGTGGCAGAGACGTGAACCCACGTCGTTTCGGTTTACTCAACGTCTAGACTAGTAATTTTAAAACAAGAGGATTTTGAACAATAAATTCGAAAGACTCGGAACCAAAGGAACAACCACTTTATCCCTATTATAATCATTAATAAAGAATTTAATAACACTATTTGTTCTCTTGGGTACATTTTACGAATCGTTTCCCGGACTTAGTATCGTGTGTGTGTGTGTGTGTGGGTATTTACGATGAGACCCACAATTAAATTCATGAGATTGTCTTCCAACACGGAACTTAGGGAAAATAGGAGCCCTTCTGAACTAGACCGAGTATACCCGAACGATTTAAGTTCCACAAACTTAAATATTGAGATATACACGTTTTTAGAATTAGGTTAATTTATACTGATTATAATTATTTTAAGATGAACCAAATAATAATATCTAATATCTTCGTATATTTGTGTAATCTTCAGTAAACCTACTATTTTTCCTACCCTTTTTTAGATAATAGAGTGGTCTGACCTTATAGTCGAAGATTTATCGGACAAATTTATACTAATTTTTCTTGAAAAGTTCTCTAAGTTCATATTCAACTGTGGAAAGACTATAAACCGACCTGATAATTGGGGGACTCCCGTCCTAGTACAGGTAAAACCGGTGACGACATAGGAGTAGTCACTTCATACGACTTACTTACTTACTTCTGACCCCTCTTCCGACTTGTTCTCTCGATCCCCTCCGGACCCGACCCCATGGACGATCAGACCCTCACACCGTCCTGACTAAAGGGACGTGGGGACGACCCGGTCCACCCTTGTCTCGTGACAGTCAGAGGGAGGACTAAGTAGTGGGAATCGTCGTTGGAACGACGAAGGTCGGGGTATAGTAAGGGACAGGGACTAATCTTCCCGTGAGGGATAAGGGTGACGAAGGGAAGACACCCTAAATTCTGGGAGGACCCCGGATAGACCCCAAAATCCGAGTCCAATCAACTCTGAGTTTTTCGGAACCTGGAACAGAGATTCAACGATGATTAAATCTCGTCGTCCGGGGTCTGACAACCAAAGACTCTACCCTCCGACACGAGACATGTAGTAGCATAGTTCTGACAACGAATCGGAAAGTACGTGACCGTGTCGACATCACCAATGATTTTATGACTTTACGTGATTCGTTGATTTCCCAATTGTGGACCATGTCCCCACCCCCTGCAGGTCGTCTTACAGGTTTCAGTTACGGAGCGAGACTTTACATAACTTTTGGTGGGACCTAACGGGAACGTTACATTGGGTTACGTACCGTGGAATAAGATGTATACTTGTTTATGTACTTACTTACTTACCTTCCTACAGTCATTGTCAACAAGGTCTTTAGACACACCGTACTACCTCAAGAGGTAGTTGGCAAAAGACTTTTACGTCCATAAGGAAGGTTCGCCGTCTCGTCAGACTCATGTAGAATTGGTCGTAAAAGTTGACGAAAGTCTTCAGTTCCAGTGGGAGAATGAACGTGGACCCGAAAATATATTGTGTGAAGTTAGTGGATAACCCCGTTGACAGTCTTTTCGAAAGACAACACTCATTGTGTAGGCCTTGTGTTCGGTATAAAACGAAATGTATGAATTCACTTCTTAGCCAGGGACCGACTTATATTACTTTCAGTAAACAAGACCTTTTTCGTTAAGTCTTTTTGTATAGTGGATTTTGCGATCTCATCAGGTGAGTCTTGAGAGAGGAGACTACCCGATACTTTCTATGAACCCGAATTCTCGATGACCCCCGACCTCCTCTAATCCCCACGAAATTAAAGGGTATTACCGTAGAAGATCCTTGAGACAGACGAGTGACATTGGTAAACGAAGAAGTTACACACTAACCGAGACAGACTCTTCATTACTTACGAGGAAAATTCTCAGACCGTCGACGGTAATCTCGGTCAAACCTTCACCGAAGGTGTTAAGGATCGGTTCAACTTCCGTGAAGAAGTTAGTCACCCTTTTTTTCTCTCTGTAAGGAATGTGAATTCTTCAACTGAAGTAATGAACAGTGGGTAGAGACATCAAACTCCACTTCCCGTCGGTAAAACTAAAGTGTGTCCCTAAAGTGTGTGTCACTGATCCTCATCCCCTTCTCTGAGGGTTTTCAACGAGAGAGAAAAGTGGAACCGGGAAAAGAAAGTCTAAATTGTTACTTTAGTGAGGAAGACAAGCTCGACACCAAAAGTATTGAGTTCGGATTTCGGTCTCTCTCCCGGCACACCGGAGTTCCAACCCAAGTCTCTAAGAATACCGAGAAGGAGACTCGGGACCAACGCCCATCCCTCCCTTTTAAAGTCGGGAGTGACGACACCCCTGTGTTGAGAAGAGTGTAGGAAATCCTCACACAAAGAAGTCCGTACAGAGACCGGTTTTGGGCCTCGGCTTGGGTTCGGGAGCGGAACAGTACCCTTCGTCGTTAAACCGGTGAAAGTTGAAAACAAGTTTCGGAGGATTTTCCCTCGGCGGGACAGGGTGTGCCCTGAAGTCCCTTCGGTACGGGAGGGGTCTTTACTGTTTACCTTTTCTCTCTTGTCTGAGGTCGGTCCGGTCCTATGTCAGAGACCTTTCTCCAACAAAAACAGAGGTCACGGTATCTTTTGTGTAGGAGAATGAACAATTCATCCCTTTGTCGTGTCAGTGTGTGTGACCTCCAATGGTTCCACTTGTCTTAGGCTCTAATTTTAGACGGTCGGGTCACCACGCACCTTCGTACCTTCCGGGTCTCTCCTTTAGATCAAGTGATAACCATTTAAAAAACCCTACGACAAATACAAACTTGAAAAGAGACAAAAGGACATCTTTGAAGGCATGGGAGAAGGACACAGGGATGTTTTCCGACCCTGTTACGTCAGGGTCGCGAGGACATCCTGTGCCCGCCCCAGGGTGGAAGGAGGAAGGACCTCCCTATAGGAGAGGATATCTTCTCCATTCTTACATTCCAAGTACACTTTTACACTAATATACGGAATAGAGTCAGTAAAACACTAAACGAGAAACCGCTGTTATTCAGTCGGACCGGTGCAAGTGTTATCTCCACCGGGGTCAAGGATCAAAACCGAGGACGACAAAAGAGTCGACTTCTCCCGTTTGCCGACAATTTTTTGCGCCGAACAAAAGGTCCTAGAATAGCTCTCAAGTACAGATTCCGGTCTTTCTCTTCCCTCCCGAGGTAAAAAAAAGAGAGAGGAGTAACAAAAGTTGACTTAACCGTCCTTTACCCTCAGGAGATGGACAGGGAGACCCCTCGTTTTAACTAAGCTAAGGTAAAAAGTCTACATAGGCGATGGTGGTATTTAACCCCTGTAAAGGCGAGTGGGGGTTTTCTTACACAGGACGTAAATGTGCTTACTGTAGAAAGTTTTGACTTTTCCTTAGTGTGAAGGTACCCCTCAAAACCCGAACTGCCAGCGGTGTTTAACGGAGGGTCGTAGAGTCTAAACAAAATAAAAGAGTAGAGAAGGAACTACTTCACTGAAAACCCCGACACCTGGAACTGATTTCACACACACACACACACACATGGTACTTACCGTATCTGTGATTTTCTTGACTTTAGGAAGAATGTCCCAAAGTACAGTCAATTTTATCAGTACGTACTGTGTCCCCAACTGTATCTTAAGTCTGTCTTCTAATCAGTCAAAGAATTCTTAGATCCATACAAACATTGACTGGGTCATAAAAGGTAAATTGGGTCAAGTTGGTTAAGTCAGTTAGACCTATTCTAAGTTCTAAGTAGAGCTACGAAGTAAAGGATATTTTAGTTGGAGTCTATTAATATAAACCTCCCTTAACCAACAAAATGACGGATATTTGAAATTTGTATCCTTAATATATTTGGTGTCATAATGTATTTGTCTTCTTAGAAAGGAAAGTTACAGTTGAAAAGTAGAACCACGAATCTGAGTCTTTAACCTGTCAATGATCTACCTTAGTACTTTGTTAATCCGAATTGAGGAGAGTTCTCTTATCTTTGGTCTTTTCCGTTAAACTAAGGTGTAGTAGGGATAGGTCTCGGGATTAAGACTGGTCTCTCTAAGACCGGGGTCGGTCAGAACAGGACCTTGAGGGTCGAGGAGGGTGGGTGACGAGTGGGACTGTCAACAAGCACCGAGGAGAAGACGATACATCCCGAAGGGAGTACTTAGTCAACCATTTCTTAGGTGGACGTCACGTCCTCTGGGCCCAAGGTAGGGACCCGACCCTTCTGGGGGACCTCTTCCTTTACCGTTGGGTGAGGTCATAAGAACGGACCTCTTAGGGTACCTGTCTCGTCGGACCACCCGATGTCAGGTACTTCAGAGTCTCTCAGTCTGTACTGACTCGTTGAGTTGGTGGAAGACGATACACTCCTATAAACGTCCATTCCTCCTTGAAAGGACTGAGAGAAGGACACCCAGGGTCCACTGGGTGTCCCGTCACGAGTAGGACCTCAAGGGTCGAAAACAAAGTCTGTGTCTTCAGGCTAACTAAAAGGGTCTCAATGGGACACATCAAAAAGATAGGTTCACTCCGTTCGTTGAAATCTAGTCCGAGGTTCCTTAATCTAAACACCCTCTTTTTATGAATTGTAGGAACATAACATAACTCGTTATGAAAAGGAGTTTGGGTGTAAAGGTGAGAGAGGAACGACGAAGGGAGTACAGGGATGAGGGAAACTTCGTCAACCCGAGAAGACACAACTGACGGAGTCTCTTTTCAACAATGTTACCTTTTTCTCGGTCCCTTTTCTAACAAGGACTGAAGCCTCAAAGTTTTCGAATACATCCGGGTAAGTCAAGTCAAGTCACCGAGTCAGTACAGGTTGAGAAACACTGGAGTACTTAGCGTCGTGCGGTCCGGAGGGACAGGTAGTGGTTGAGGGCCTCAAGTAAGTTTGAGTGCAGGTAGTTCAGCCACTACGGTAGGTCGGTAGAGTAGGAGACAACAGGGGAAGAGGAGGACGGGGGTTAGGGAGGGTCGTAGTCTTAGAAAAGGTCACTCAGTTGTGAAACGTGCTCCACCGGTTTCATGACCTCAAAGTTGAAATCGTAGTAAGGAAGGTTTCTCGTGGGTCCCGACTAGAGGAAGTCTTACCTGACCAACCTAGAGGAACGTCAGGTTCCCTGAGTGTTCTCAGAAAAGGTTGTGGTGTCAAGTTTTCGTAGTTAAGAAACCGCAAGTCGGAAGAAGTGTCAGGTTGAGAGTGTAGGTATGTACTGGCGAGGAACTGATCTGCCTGGAAACAACCGTTTCATTATAGAGACGAAAAGTTATACGATAGATCCAACCAGTATTGAAAAGAAGGTTCCTCATTCGTTTCTTTATCTCCTTTTGTCGTCTTACCCCTTCTGATCTATAGAGAAGTTCTTTTAGTCTCTATGATTCCCTTATAAAGTACGTTTCTACCCGAACTATTTCCTGTCTTTACCATACCTGGATTGTCTTCTTCTTCTATAATTCTTCTACACCGTTCTTATGTGTCTTCTTGACATGTTTTTTCTAGAAGTACTGGTTCTATTAGTGTTACCACACTAGTGAGTCGATCTCGGTCTGTAGGACCTTACACTTCAGTTCACCCGGAATCCTTCGTAGTGATGCTTGTTTCGATCACCTCCACTACCTTAAGGTCAACTCGATAAAGTTTAGGACTTTCTACTACGACACTTTCACGACGTGAGTTATACGGTCGTTTAAACCTTTTGAGTCGTCACCGGTGTCCTGACCTTTTCCAGTCAAAAGTAAGGTTAGGGTTTCTTTCCGTTACGGTTTCTTACGAGTTTGATGGCATGTTAACGTGAGTAGAGTGTGCGATCATTTCATTACGAATTTTAAGAGGTTCGGTCCGAAGTCGTTATGTACTTGGCACTTGAAGGTCTACAAGTTCGACCTAAATCTCTTCCGTCTCCTTGGTCTCTAGTTTAACGGTTGTAGGCGACTAGTACCTTTTTCGTTCTCTCAAGGTCTTTTTGTAGAGAAAGACGAATAACTGATACGGTTCCGGAAACTTACACACCTAGTGTTATTTGACACCTTTTAAGACTTTCTCTACCCTTAACAGTGGGACGAATAAATTGAAGATATGTCTCATGTAGTACTCTTTACGACCTGGCCTTCTTCGTGTTCGACCTTAGTTCTAACGGTCCTCTTTATAGTTATTGGAGTCTATACGTCTACTGTGGTGGGAATACCTTCTTTCACTTCTCCTTGATTTTTCGGAGAACTACTTTCACTTTCTCCTCTCACTTTTTCAACCGAATTTCGAGTTGTAAGTCTTTTGATTCTAATACCGTAGGCCAGGGTAGTGAAGTACCCTTTATCTACCCCTTTGTCTCCTTTGTCACAGTCTGAAATAAAAAATACCCGAGGTTTTAGTGACGTCTACCACTGACGTCGGTACTTTAATTTTCTACGAATGAGGAACCTTCTTTTCAATACATCCGGTAATCCCTTTACCTTTTCTGGGTGTCTTTCCTGTTTTGTAACCGTCTTTATAGCACTTACTCTTGTTTTAAGGAGGGGTTCGGATAGGTTACTCGAGATTCTTGACCCCTCTTGGGTCACTCTCTCTTTTTAAACACCCCAGACCGTGTTCTCGTGGTCTAGACTTCCCTGAGACATCCGTACTTTTCTTTGGCTGAGGAGTCTGGTGGGTAACAGGTGAGTGTACTGGGATACATAGTGGGGACGGATGTGATCAATGGAACAGGAAACCGAAGGTCACTCTTACAGAACGACTGACAAATCGTCCTTATTGTTACCTGACACGGGGGTTTGAACCGACACAACAACGTCAACCTGAATTCGGTACACTAGTTGGATCGTGTGTTATAGAGTCCCATGAAACTTCAGGGGTTCCTCCTACCTCGGGAGCCCATGGACTGTTCCAGAGAGATACCTTACTTTTCAGGGAACACAGATGTCGACTTCCGACTTCCCTATGTCGAGTTCTAAAAGGGACTCGTTTTTGGTACCAATTCGGAGAGTTCAGGAGAGTTGATGTACTGAGAGATCAAGAAGCTTTCCTTTGGTGCAACGAGAAAGTACAACTTCTTGAAACCCGTCAAAGGGTGTCTCGACCAGGTCACCAGATAAACCTACTAAGATGAGACAGAAGGTAAGGTGCAGAGACTCGATTAGAACTGGAACTAGGCCCCATTGACGGACCAAAAGGTCCAAGAGTGTCGGGAATGGCGTCTTCGGACGGGAGTGGTGTCTTCGGACGGGAGTGGTGTCTTCGGACGGGAGGGTCAAGGGTCCGGTCCAACACACGTCAAAAGTAGAGAAGGTGAAGTGACCCCACAGTCAGGGTTACGGTCGTTAGAAAAGAAGAGTACCCGTATAGTCAGTGTGTGGATCTCCAAGGGATTGAAGATACTAGGAGTTGAGGTGGTATGGATTCTGCCTCGCTCAATGTCTGTTTTCACTCAGGAGTCCAGTATGGTTATTCATGGTCTTTCACCACCAGTATGGACCCTACTCAGTTCCAAGATATGATTGTCTTGGTCCAACCCGGTCACCGACCGGACCTAAGGGAAAATAGTTACACCTTAAGGAAGAAGTGAGAGAAAGAAGGGTAAACCGACCATATCAGTCTAGTAGGTAGGATCTGATTCGCATACAAGGCAAAGTAATCCCTCTCCCATCCTCCCACCGAGGTCTGGGATTCCTTTCCTAAGAGGGTATTAGGTCTCCATTCCAGGTTTCCCGGTGTCTTACTCGGACACCCATTCATGGTTATCGACTCCAAAATGTGATCTCTTCTTTTCCACGTCCGGTTGGTCTATTAAGAAGTTATTATTTCTAAAGACTAGTACGGATGTCACTTTTCTACTTGTGTTTTTTGTTTCACCTTCCTTGTAGAGACCGAATGCAGTGTATGAATCGTGTAACAAAGAAAAGTACAAACGGGAAAGGGGACGGGTAGGGATGAAGTGTCTCCACTTCCTAATTAATTCCATCTATTTCACAAGATGTCCAGAGTCTACCTGCAAGAATATTTTGACGTTCTTACACATGGTAATGACTGGGATTAATCGGACTTCAGTTCACTCACAATTGATCTAAATTTCCATTTCCTTATAACAACATACAAAGTTTCGAGGGTGATGGGTTCCCCTTCTGTACGGGGTACTTTCTAAAAAGTACCACTTTAATATTTTCATAAGTCTCACTTTTTTTTCCTTTCTCCATTTGTAGTTTGTAGTTCCCTAATACTCACTGGTACTTGCGTCTGATCAATTGTCTTTATTTCATCCAAGAGGTGGTTCCACTGTCGTACCGACTAAAAATACATTCTAAAAAGTCCAGTTCAGACAATTTCTTAGACAGTCGAGGTACTTGAAAGTAACACCACGGTAAAGAGATGTAACTTACGACCGACTTTAATTACCCCGTACCCAATCCCTACCTTTCGAAATTTATTTTGTATCTTTAAAACCACCATTTAATACCATCGAACCTCAAACACCAACCCCCTCCCCTTACAAGATCTTGTAAAGAATGTCGTTAACGGGATCGTTAGTATGCGATGGATTAAAGAGTAGAAGTCACTTACGTCAGTAAATTGGAAAAACACGGAGTTAAAGGAGTAAACATCTTTCCCCTTTTATAACTGGAATATTTCAACCACACTCCTTTTTACTTAATTATCTACTTTTCGTGACCATACCTTTTATTATGATTTCCTCAACGATGGTAATAATGTTACTAGTAACGACATTAACATGAGACGGGAACCTATCTCTTAGATGACCTCTGACTTATCCGGAATATTTCCGGGGTTTCTTCCGGATTCTTGGGTCCCTTCTCTCTTACCTCTTCCTTTCTACGTTTCCCTTTCCTGCCATCTAGACGATACTTCTAAACGAACCTATTCAAAAGTGGATAAGGTTACCGAAAAAGTACGATAAGGCGGAGTAAACTTCGGTAATAGTTTTGTCATGGACCGGATATCTTCGTTTGACAAAGGTTCGTATCAGTTCCGGACAAACATCGGGTCATAAAACTTTATTGTAACCTGTGTTGTCGTAATAAACCGGGAAAAGAGAGTCAACAGTACTCTGATAGACTTTTCCTATAAAGTCTATTACCTTTACTCTGTCTGACCTTGGACCCCGGGAACGACGTCACAACGTTTCGAGTGTACATTTTTGTGAAGAGGAACTCGATGTTTTATGTTTCTTTGATATCCTCTGATTTTTAGTGACGCACGTGTAAGTCAACCCCGTTTAAGACCCGGTTTTCTATGTTTTTTCTGTTTTTTGAGTTGTTGGTAAAGACTTCTCGACCGTCGTTTTTGCCCCACAGTCCTCGTTTTAGTCCCATGACGTGTATGGTGGTGGATTTCCCTCCCGTTTGACGGATTCGGTGGGGAGGTCGGATTACGGACTCGTCTGGAGATGAACGAAGGTTGGACGTCACCCCACGTCTTTCGGACAATGAACAAAAGTAAGGGAGGACGTCGACCACGTCCTCGGGGTCATTTCGGAACGGACTTAAAGAACAGACCGGAGATCAGTTAAAAATAACTAACCTCTTCCCGTTCCTGAGACCAACCATAGTCTTTCCTCTACCTATTATTCTTGTAAACAGTTAATAAAGGTTGGGAGGAGGACGACCCGTGTACTATCCTAATATGAAGACCAGGGGAAACCCCGTAACCTACCCCAGTTACCCGATCAAGGACGGTTACACAACACTTTTCGTCACTCCACACAGGGAAGATCCGACTTCATAAATTATCGGTCACGTTGTGGGCGGTTAGGAGAGGAAGAGAGACCGAACTTTCGGCCGTTGAAACCTCCGAAAGTAGTCCGACAAGTAGTCGGAGTAAGGAAGTACTGACTAGTCACTACTCGTCTTGGTGGAGCAAGGGTGAGGAGAAGACTGGTTAGGGGTCACTTGTCCATCGTACTCTCTCTTTCTCTGAATACCAACTTTCGTCGTCAAATCCCCTGAAGTCGACAAACAATAACGTTGTATTGGATTAGAGAACACTGTCTATGTCCACAGAAGTCACATTTTTCGATGAACATGTGACTTTTTCACTTAATAATTATATTCTCACTTTCAGGTAGGACTGATGACAGGGGCCCGTATAGAGACATTTTATGGAGAACCTAATATGCTAAGTAGAACGTCAGACCACACTCTAGAATCGAGGGACCGAAACGAAGAGTCAGGGTGTAAACTGAAAGACAGGGTGTTGAAGTCATTTCTTTGTAAGAGTTAATTCTGACTTGAGAAACAGTACCTTGGAGTTGTTCTGAACAAATCATGATGAAGGGGTGCATGTTTGACAAAGGGATTGTTCTCGTCGAGACAAGAGACGGACAAATTTAGGATAGGAAACTCACATTGACAATGATAGAAAGGTCTCTCGTAGACCTTTCACTAATACTTTGAAATCGTGTACCAATAACACAAGTAATAGTAGAAGTAACCGGTACCACAATGTAGGTCCTAGAAGATAGTGTTCACACATTTTGACGTGGAGATTCTATAAGTGACGTATCACAAGTAGTACCACTCTTTGACCCTTTCGGAGTCACCGGTGGTTATACCGCGAATGATTTAATTAGCGGTACTTAGGTATTTGACTATACGACTCGTTCACAATTTTCCCTACCTCATTATACATAACTGTATTTATCTATTCGTACTATATACCAACACATTTCTTTTTGAACTTCTTGTGATATACACCATACTAAAGTATATCCAACGATTTATGTAAAATATAAGTATTTTCAGGACTTTCCTACGAATGATTTGGTTATTGTTACCGCTGTAGACACCCAATTCTGACGACCTCACCTCATCCCTTGAGGACGTGAAAAATGACATAAGGACCTGGAGAATGTTCTTAGTAAATAATGAAAATACCGTTATCATTATTGTCGATAACAACACATTCCTGAGTGATATACGGTTCTACGGTGGTTTAAGTACACTATTGGGAGTTTTACACTACGGTCCTTCTTTCCACAAAACAATAGGCATAAGTTTCCTACTCTTTACACTCCTTGTCTCTTCACTTCGTTGAGTCGGTCTCGATCATTTACAGTCTTAGCCCTAAACTTGGATCTCTCAAATCGAGGTATAGCACACTAGAATTAGTGATTCAATATTATGTTTATTTATTAAAAATTTGTGGACAAGAGGAAAATCCTATAGCAAGTTGAGAGTAAAGACACTACACTGGAGACTAGTGGAGTCCGGTAAGTAAGTAAGTTGTTGGGAACTGATTTATGAATGTTACCAGTTTCCCAGACAAACCCTATAACGTCTTATGTATTCAGTTTATTTGGTGTTAAGGACGATGACTTCTCGCATGTCAGATCGTCTCCTTCTCTTTCACTGAAGTCTTTGATCTTACCGTTCACGATTCCCTGTCTCTGCTCTAAGAGATTCTCGAGCCTCCTTTTCTCCTCCGCGAAGGGTGGACCTTCGTCTCTGTTCGGAACTTCCGTTCTTCCTACAGCTCTTTTCCTTTAACAAGGGAAACCGACCTCACTTCCCTCATTGTCAGTTTCGACGTCTCTACCCCTCTCCTTCCAGAACTGTAGTACGAGTCCCCATACTGAAAGCAAATCTCTCTTTATTTTGGGGTACTCTTTTAGACATCATCAAGTCACTATCTTAGTCTCTCGTTCACTTACTGTTATCGTTTATAAATAGTTCACAGTCTGTCTACGATTTATAAGTGTCTATCATTGAGTATCACTTCACTTCACTTTTCAGTGAATCAGTACAGGTTGAGAAACACTGGGGTACCTGATATGTCGAGTACTTTAAGAGGTCCGGTCTTATGACCTCACCCATCGTAAAGGGAAGAGGTCCCCTAGAAGGGTTGGGTTCCTAACTTGGGTCCAGAGGGTGTAACGTTCGTCTATAAAACGGTCGACTCGGTGTTCTCTTCGGGTTCTTATGACCATACCTTTCGAATAGGGAAGAGGTCGTTTAGAAGGGTTGAGTCCTTAGCTTAGCCCCAGAAGACGTAACGTCCGTCTAAGAAATGGTTGACTTGATAGTCCCTTCGGGGTCATTAAGTAATTTAGGAGTCTTATTGGGATTCTCCTTTAATGACTATGAAAGGGTAAAAATATCTCTCGACTTTATTCGCTGATCAACTCGACGTGTTAACCCTAAACTTGGGTTCGTCAGACCCAGGTTTCAAATGTGGAAATTGGTGAAATAATATGATGTAAAACAACCTCTTTAGAGAGAACACGGTCATGAATCCCCATCGAACCCCTCGTCTTTCGGAATTCCCCGTCCTTTCTACCAATCCTGTGGTAGTGTTATGAGGTCCGGTGGTGGGGTTTGAGTGTGTTTCACGTATAAACTAGTAAATAAGATAGTAGTCTTAAAGAATGTACATAATCACAAGAGTTCATCTGTTCTTCAGTGGTTTTCGTACAAAGATATTGGATACATTGTAAATTTGTGTACACGTGTGTATATAGTACATTTTCCCAAACTTACTTATTAAAGATCATAAGACAGTAAGAGACTAAGACATCCTACATCTGACACTACTATTAATCTCATTGTGTGAGGTTACGTACCGTGAAATGGTAAAATGCAAAAGGAGGTCTCGTGGTAAGATAAATTAAGACTGGAAATCTTACCTGAGAACTCCGTCTATCTCGTTCGTGAAGAAAAATGTCTCCCTTTTTAACTAGTGCACTCCAATCCACTTGACGGATTTCGGTTCCTCGAGAGTTCGTTATATTAGACTTGAGTTTAAGACACCAAGAGGTACTGTCTCGAGAGGATTTTTATGTTGAATTGGAAGTATCAGTTGAAACAAAGACTCTTTGAGTCACAAAGTCTTTGACGTGAGCAGAGAAGATTTCCCCATCTCTCCATCTTGACTTGGACGAAAATTTCGCTTGGTTGGAATAGTGTTAAGTACCCACGGAGTCTCGACCTCACTAGTTCACGACCTGTCATCTGGGGTCACCCCACGAAGGTGGTGGGTGGTGTAACGATTCCAACTTGGAAGGTAAAATTCCAGTGTAATTAAAACGACGGGACCGTAAGTAGGTATTTACGAAACTACACCTATCTGAACCCATACTTCAGTGAGAGAGACTGAGTGAAGATGAAGTTTCTTTACTTAATATTTACTTAGGTGGAGTCTATACAGTTTTGTGACTTTTAGTACCCGGTAAGGGACGATTGAAAACATTCTGTGGTAGGACCTGTACTAATGTACCTCATGACAAACACCTTAACAGGTCGTGTCGTGGTTCGTGGATGCTCACAGACCTATTGGTCAGTAAAGACTGTGGCGAACCCGGTTCGAGACAAGATCCATGTCCCTTATCCCGTCGTTCGTTTCGTCCACTCCGAAGATAGGAGGTCCTCGGGTCGACCCTTTCCGTCTTTTACTTACTCCTTTATTTATTCTTCCACACAGTCCAGGGCCTTTCTCGATACTTTCTTTACTTCGTCCACTGTACCACCTCTGACTACCACTTTGCTGAAGTCTATGACATCAGTCCCCTCTAGAACAGTGCTCTTCAGAAAGAAACTGCCCAGTCAGTAGGTTGACCGACGTCTTTACAGGAAACCCGGCTCGAGTGTACCCGACTCGGACCCTCCCTGTTTTCTTCCACTACACCGACCTCACACTTGTTCTCCCTCTTCGATTCTGTCGTAAGATCTTTCCTCCATCGTCGGTCTGGTACCTTTCAGAACCATCCGGCCTCTCTCCTCACACCAACACAAGGTCACCCTAACCTTCACTTACCCCACCAATTTATACTGAACTTGACTAGATACAACCCTTTTCGACTGAGATCGACAACCCACCTCGTACCTCACTCCTCCCTTTACACGATCAATCGGGACCGGCGATGTTATTTTACGGTATCTAACCCACCGAATTTGTTATCTGTAAACAAAGAGTGCCAAGACCTGTGACCCTTCTAGTGCCACCGTCGTCTGGATGAAGAACCGAATATTTACCGGTAGAAAAGAGACACAGGACGGTCTTGACAGGTACGGTCCTGTCAAGAGTACAGGAGTGTACTATCTTTCGAGACCAGAGAGAAGAAGAAGAATATTCCTGTGGTTAGGGTAGTACTCCCGAGGTGAGAGTACTGGAGTAAATTTAGATTACTGGGAGGGTTTCGTGATCCCCAATCTCGAAGTTGTCTACCGAAAACCCCTCTGTGTTTGAACGTCGAACATTGTCCCGTCCACCGTTGTCACTCTCCTCCACCGTGGTCTCTAGGTCCACTCTCTACCGACCCGGACCTGGTCCCACCTACATCGAGCCATCTCTCTACGTCCGTCTAAGTTCAACGGAAACCTCGAATTCGGGAGTCCTGTCCGGGACTTACTTACGAAGGTGTGTATATAAAAAGGACAAAGAGGGAACAATAGAGGAAGTAAAACACCGTTATCTAATAAAGGTATCATTAAGTGTAGAAAAAGAAATTTCCGTGTCTACTATTAACGTTGTTTTCGGTTAGTTTACTTAAGTTGTTTTGAAGTAAAGTTTCTCTTATGTGTTGTGAGTGTAGTCTACAAGAAAGACAAGTAAAGTCGAGTAACGTTGTTACCCAACACTAACCGTCAATACTCGGTCCGTGATACTAACCAACACCGTCAAGGCCACTTTTTCTGTCTCCCTGAAGGGACCACCAGGTCGCCAATTCTTAAATAAAAGGTCACGTCCCCTACGTCTAAGTTAGACGCCAGTTCCTTGATTCTAGGGCCCAGTCCCTTGATTCGGGTGCGCGACGTTGATGACTCGGGTGTGTGAGACCTCGGACTCGTGACGTCACTTCTCGGACGTACGGCGTTGACCCTGGACTACGTCGGTTCATTTATTTATTATTTCTTTTGTTTTTCCTTTTTCTGTGTCTCAATTTGAAGTTACTAGAGTGTCAGGTTCTTTCCTCTTTCTACCCGTTCCTTTGTCCTATTACATTTCTCTTTTCACTTTGTGCCCATTTACATTCTACGTCCCGTGTCTTTGCTACGTCTCCCTCTTTCCTTGTGAGCCTCGCGTTCTCCTCTCTTGAAGGGTCTCGTCCACGGACGACCGGATTCATAGTCCCTTCCTGTCAAGGGACCGCCTGTTCCTCCCCGACGTCCCGTCCACCTTGTCGTACCCGATTATGAGTGTCCTCGTTTTATCGTTTCAAACAGACTCCTTCGTATCCAACGAATCTTAACGACTTCGGTCACATTGTTCTCTCCCTCTACTCCGATAGTTGTATTCGGTCTGGGTCCAGTATTTTCCGGAGCAAATGACATTAATTGTTCGAACATGACGTAAGATATTCACTACCCCTCGCGAAGGGTCCCCTACTGTGGTAGCGTAACGTAAGTTGAGACACGTAAGCAGTTCACACAGGGAAATTCTTGTGTGGGTCTACGTACTTGTAATAAACTCTCACAAACACTTCCACACACTTACTCTCTGAAAATTTTTGTACACCGAGGTTCCGTTAATATATTAAACCTTTTCCGTCCCTTCCTTCTCTCCTTTTTAGTGTCGTCGAGTTCCTCTCGAGGAGCCGAGGGCAGGTCGGGGGCCCCTTTTCAGGCTGCGTCCTTTTCGTCGGGCAGACAAAACAGACGTCCGCAGACTCCGTTCGAGACGAGGAGGTGTCTTGTCTCGCTAAGTACGTCTTCCAGCCCTTCTCTCCACGGGTAAAAGGTCCCCGACGTTACGGTTAAGGTCAACGTCATTCTTCCACTACCCTCGGACCTCCTGACCGATACGGTTCCATGTGTAAAGGTCACCCGTGTGGTAATTCCGTAGATCATTTTTGAGGATTAACACGAGTCTCCCAAAAGTACCTCAAACCGTCGAACCTGACCGAACCTTACACGCGGAGGCTCCGGACCGACTCGTTTCGAAACATCGTAGAACCTCCCAGAACTCTCCGCCACACTTTTCTGTCGGGGTTACGTCCTTTTGTTTTGAGTAAACTTAAGGTGAAACTAAAAGAAAAAAAGTCTACGGTGTATTTTGGACCCCTTCCCCTACAGTAGTTGACTTCAGTCCTCTCCTACCGTAACGAAACACTATGAGGACGACACGTCTTACTTGACCCTTCCAGTTCCAAAGTTGTACCTTTGTAGGGGGCTCCGAAGGTTTACAACAACAACCGAAAGACCGAACAAACAGCCTAGACGTCCCCCCGCCGGGAGGAGAAACATCACCCGTTTCTCCGTTTTACCCCGAATCCCGTACCGATCCTTTACTTTAACTTTAACAAGATAAAAACCTGACTTTTACGAGTTTGTAAGAGATAACAGTCGACGATGCTTTTAGAATATTTAGACATGCCGGGTTGTCCCATCGTCGGTCGACGTAACATAAACTTCAATTTGAACACGATCGGTGTAAAGTTCACGAGTCTTCGGCAATTCACGGACTACCGACGAAGTAACCTGTCACGTCTACTTCCGGTAAAGGTAGCTTCGTCTTTCAAGATGACCTGTCACGAGAAAATCTGTGATCGAAGAACCACGGGAAACGAGTCTGGTATCTGAGACTCACGACGAAGTATATCACAGCACCTTTCTTATCATTAATGTAATTATTATTCCTACTACCACCCGACCAAAACGGTCCGTAACCCGATTTCACAAGGTATACACCGTCCAATTAAATCACTCTTCAATTAAAAAAGTAGTAACGGAAGAAAGAGAGAGGGGTAGGTTTTTAGGTTTTTTCTTCACTGGTTCTCCTTCAACCACAACTTCTTGGTTCTTAGTTTCAGTCGACTTATATTGTATGGAGGAAGAGAAACCGTTTTTTTTTTTTGATTTGAGTACCTCCTCTATCACAACCTAGAGTACCGATCCCTCTCGTCACTCCCTCCTTCTTCGTCCTCTCTTCCTCTTACCTCGTTCAGGGGGTCTGATTTTCCACCCGTTTCCAGTCTTTCAGGAAACCGTTACCCTTGGTTTGGGGTGAGGAACTTTGACACGACGACGATTCCGAGGGTCTCTCCTTACCAGTAGACAGGACCCTTCCGACCTGAGTCCGGGATCCAAGGGTCGGGAACGTTTCCAAAGATGTGGGGTTTGTACTGTGTCTTCGGGACCTTAGTGACTTGAAATTTCCTAGTGGTCGGACCCGGTGGTGATCAGGTACACCGCTTTACTTTCAGTAAGTCAACACAGACTGAGAAACGTTGGGGTACTTGATATGTCAGGGACCCTAAGAGATCCGGTCTTATGACCTCTCCAAACGACAAGGGAAGAGGTCCCCTAGAAGGGTTGGGTCCCTGACTTGGGTCGAGAGGGTGTAACGTCCGTCTAAGAAATGGTCGACTCGGTGTTCCCTTCGGGTTCTTATGACCACACCCATCGGATAGGGAAGAGGTCGTATAGAAGGGTTGGGTCCTTAGCTTGTCCCCAGAGGACGTAACGTCCACCTAAGAAATGGTTGACTCGATAGTCCTTTCGAAATACACGGAGACACGATTAATCTTTTTCCGTTAGAAGAAGAGGTATATTTTATTTCAATCATAAAATGACTATACCCGACTTAACACTGGTAGGGGAGGGGTGTGGTTTAAACGTACAACTTCGGTATTGGGGATCATGAAGTCTTTCACTGACATAAACCTCTGCCCAAAGATTTCTCTACTAATTCAAGTTTACTCCGGAGTCCCACCCTGGATTAGGTTGGACTGGTTACAGGAATCTCCTTCTCCTTTACACCTGTGTGACTCTCTGGTGTCCTCGGGTGTACATGTTTTTCCGGTGTCCTCCGGCTTACTCGTCTCTAGTACCGTCCTTCGTTACTGCCCTACCGGTAAGCGTTCGGTCTCCCTCTCTTTGGTGTGTCCGGTGGTCAGGACGGTCGTGAAACTAGAACCCGAAGGTCGGAGGTTTTAACACTCTTTTATTTAAGGACAACAAATTCGGTGGGTCGGACCCGATGAAACAATACCGGGGTCCTCTACTTATGTCAAGAGTACGACAGACTGGTTGAGAGGGACCAATCAGAAACACTTCGGACACGACCCGTCCCCAGAACTGTCACTCGAGTGAGGACAAGTGTGTGTGCGACATGTACACCTGTCCACTTCTTTCGGGCAACCCATACCCCCCGCCGCGTATCCTTGTCCCAGAGACTCCGGACCCCAGCCCTCCTTCGTCGTCGACGACCGGACTCCACCCCGTCCCGTGCCAGGGTGTACGGTCACTCACACGCACAAACACTAGATGTCCTACACATGTCTCCACTCGTCTGGAACGACAAGGTTCTGAGTCCATGTCCGGACGTGAGATGTGTGGGTGGGAGTGTCAGAGTGTTTGGATTCATATCAAGAGACAACACTTGTCTTGGGGAAATCTCCTCTGTGACTGGACGTACTGGGAATCCTCTCTTTACGGTACCATAAAGGACGGTTGGGTCACCTTATCCTCTAACCTCCGTTTAAATTAAGGAAAGTTACTTTTATGTAATGCACTGACAAGAACGTGTATATTCAAACACTTTACTCTAAGGACAAAGTACATACTCCGACTTCGTCCTCGACAGATGACCTTCGGAACGTCCGTTCCTCAGATCCCTTATTCATGGGGTTGGGATGAGAAGGTAGGAGACGGGAGACGACACTCTCAACCACATCGACTCGGGTCGGTCTTCGTGTCTCGTCCTATTCTTCCTACTTCTCACTTTGATCTGGTTTGTCCGTTTAGGTCGGATGTAAAATTAATACTCAGTCAAATAGATCCGGTGGTCTCTAAACGGTCTCCGGTCCACTCAGTGAGTCAACACACGTTGAGACGCTGGGGTACCTGACACCGTGTGGTCCGAAGGGACAGGTAGTTGTTGAGGGTCTAGAATGAGTTTGATCACAGGTCGTTCAACCACTAGGTTGGTAGGGTTGGAGTGGTCTCCATCCGGGGTAATAGTAAGTGTAAAATATTTATGTCTTCGAATCCGAACCCCTCCTCAAATTTGCTAAACAGGGTACTCTAAGATGTTACATGAGAGGTGTTTCCGTCACTGGAACAAACAGAACATAGGGTAATATAGGGGTCCCGGATTTTTGCACGGACCTTGTATCATCCACGAGTAACACACAAACAACTTATCGATTTTCTCACTTGAGGAGATTCTAAGGTGTTCATGGTGCACCATGACGTCTTAAATTTGGATCTGAGAGACTCCCGTTTTGAGTGTCTAGATTCCTAGTGGAGTTACAAGGATTTGGTTCCAGACATCCAGGGATATCCAGATTCTCAAACGGGGCTACTAAGATTTTACAATACTAAATCCCTGAAGGGACCACCAGGCACGAGGGTAGAGTCCCTCGTACCCAAACTAAGGACCAGTCCCTTGATCTAACGTGTACGGTATTGATTCTCAAATGTACGACGTTGATTCTGGGCCACCCCGGTTTATTTATAAATTTTTTTAAAATTCCTATTTATTTTTTAATTTTAATTTTTTAACACTAAAAACATATGATTATAGTTTATATCAGAATTTTTAAATTATACTTGTATAAGACCTAGTGGTTAGGGTATATGTCCCTGATAAAAGGGTTCAGACACAAACACAAACAACGGTAGAGACGTCTTTCGTCATCGTGACATTAATAGAACCCAATTACTCTTTCCTCGTACCTACCCGCATTAAGGACTCACTATGGAACTTTTAGTTCACTGTAGTTCCCTGTGACATGCTTGTTCTTTTCGCCTCCACCCCGGGTGTGATTTCTTGACCGTGGTTCTTCAGTCTCGGTATCAGAGGAGTACAAGTTATTAAATACGATTACGTTTGTGGTAGAGAGTACGATTATAACAATAAGACTTAATATGACTAACACATTCAAACCCGAGAATATAAGTCAAACCAAAATATCAACGTATCCTCTAATCTATATTAAAATACGAAGATATCAAACCCTATTTTGTGTTAACTTTAGTTGGATATTACCAAAAAAATGAAATTTTATACGGGTCCGTAATCAGTTCATATCCTTTACGAACATGATATATATACGATGTTTGATACCTTACTTATCGAATGTCGTCCTTGGGTTGTCTCCGTTGTGTCTGTAATCATGTCTACACAGACCCCCCTTTCCTTTGAGAGCTAAAAGGAGAAGGTTTCGACCTTTATCAATGATGAATAACTCGTGGATAATCAGTGACATGACTCCAAAATGTACACGATACCTGTTTTAGTACAGGGAGGTCTTAGGACACAATTTGGGAATTGGTGTTACACTAGGATAAACCTCTACCTCGGAAACCCTCCATTAATCCAAATCTACTCCACGACTCCCACCCCAAGAATATCCTAACTTTTCACTTTCACTTTCAGTGAGTCAGTACAAGTTGAGACGGTGAGGTATCTGATATGTCAGGTACCTTAAGAGGTCCGGTCTTAGGACCCCACTCAACCGTAAGGGAAGAGGTCCCCTATAACGGTTGGGTCCCTAGTTTGGGTCCAGAGGTCGTAACGTCCGTCTAAGAAATGGTCGACTCGGTGTTCCCTTCTGGGATAATACCCTAATCATTCTCAGCCTGTGCTGACTCTTGAAGTGAAAGTGAAAAGTGAAAGTATGTAACCTTTTCCTATACCGTTGGGTGAGGTCACAAGAACGGACCTCTTAGGGTCCCTGTCCCCTCGGACCACCCGACGACAGATACCCCAGCGTGTCTCAGCCTGTGCTGACTTCGCTGAATCGTCGTCCTCGTCGTCGTCATTGGAATATTCTTCTGTGTCGCCTCTAGACCGAGGGTGAGAGAGAGAGAATCGGTACACTACTGTGTCGTTCTTCCATTGACAGGTGTTCGGTTCTTTTCCTTGGACTACTTCTCGACTTGGACGGTCTCTGAAGGGACTACCGGGTGACCAATTTTCAGGTCGAACGTCACGTCCCCTTCTCCCAAACTAGGGAACAGCCCCTTGATCCTATAGTGTACGGAGCCTCGTTGATTCGGACACGTGGGGTTGATGACTTCGGGCGTACGAGACTTCGGGTACTCGGTGTTAATCTCTCTCCGACGCACGACGTTGACGACTACGGTCGTACCGCGTTACTTATAGGGAACACGGTGTTAATTCTAGGTTACGTCGTTTCATTCAAACTTTTTTTTTTTTCTTAACTTAGATTAGACGGTATATATATCATGAAACTAGAACCTTAAGGGTCTGAGGTTTCTACTCTCCTTATTTACAGACAACCAATTTGGTGAGACACTCATAAAACAATATTATCGGTCTTGATTATATTGTACACGATAGAGTTTAGGAGGATTGTTGAAACGTTACATTATTGAAAGGGTAAAGTGTCTACTCTTTAGACCCCGAGTCCCTCACACATTAAACAGGTTCGGAATGTTGATACTTTCCCTTTTGTTCCTAATTAAATATTTTAAAACACTTATTTCTAATTATCTAAAAATTTCTAAGAGATGGAAGATTCAGAAAAATTTATACACTGTTCGTAATAAGGATGGTAAATGTCACTTAGAGTATGGCAATCATGACTATCTTTGTGAAGGATCAAGGCACACTATGAAAGATTTTTCAAAAAGTTGAAATATGACTAGACATCTGGTAAATAACGATTGTGCCTACAGTTGATCCAATTTTGACTGACGAGTCGAGATTAATGAAATTTAAAACTCGTAGAAACTTGAATTGAAGAGAAGGGTGAACTTTCGTAAGGTGTCCTCGTCCTTTGACGATATACAGAAGATATGAGTTTGCCGATTTCGAATCTACTTTCTCGACCCCGACAAGAGCGATGAGACTGGGAAACATCACTCAGAGGTGTAGTGGTCGTCGTGGGTTCGACTAGTTGTCGTAATGTCCAGTTGGAGTGTCTGTCTTCCGTAATTACTTACTATGGTAGGGACCACCGAGTCTACCATTTCTTAGACGGACGTCACGTCCTCTGAACCTAAACTAGGGACCCAACCCTTCTAGGGGACCTCTTCTCTTACCGTTGGGTAAGACCATAAGAAAGGACTTCTTGAGGTACCTGTCTCCTCGGACTGTCTGATGACAGGTACCCCAGCGTTTCTCAACCAATACTGACTCGTTGATTGTGAAAGTAAAGTGAAAGTGGTAGGGAATATCCACTAATAGAAGTTACATTTCTACTCTTTAGACTTGGAGCTTTCCAATTTACGAAACAACTCCACAACTTGGATTTAGCGAAGTCAACACAGACTGAGACACGTTGCGATACCTGACATCGGGTGGTTCGAGGAGACAGGTACCCTAAGAGGTCTGTTCTTATGACCTCACTCAACGGTACGGAAGGAGGTCCCCTAGAAGGGCTGGGTCCCTAGGTTGTAGAGAATTCAAAGAACGTAACCGTGCACCCAAGAAATGGTGATCACGGAGGACTGAGATTTAGATGACGAGTAAAAATGATAAGATAAATAAGGGGATCAAACTCCTTACAAGGGGATCAAACCGGAGAGTCTCCGGTGACGTACGAACGTTTTATATGGTCGTGTACAATATTAATGATCCTTACGTTTGAGATACTGTCGTCTCCAAAAGGTTCTCCAATTCTCGACCTCGAGACCTGGGTCTGACAACCTAAGTTTAGGGCCGAGGAGATAATCGATCTATACAGTGAATCCCATTCACGGAATTGGAGAGAGACGGGATCAAATGAGTAGAATTTTGAAAATATAATTGTACATTATTAAATATTATTGTAACTATCGTAGATGTAGTATCACAAAACCTTTATTTAATTACTTATGTGTATTGTGAAAAGTGTATTACGAATTGTGTTACTCATGTGTCTTTCATAAGTTATATATGTTTGATATTAATAATAATAAATAATGATTTAATAAGTCGTAGATCTAATCACGGACTGTGGATCATGTGGGAAGTTAATGAACAACCCACTTAATTCATTTATTCATAAAATTGTCTTCTAAGGTTTCTATTATAACACTTCTCCCTTGAGAATTTTGTAAAAATGAAATTTTTCATTTTTTTATAGAGGGACACTGTCCCTGTAGAGTGGAACTTAAATGTTGTAAAGATCTACGAAATTTTCTAAATCTTTTTAATTAAAACTTAGTGAAACCGAGAATTTATATTGAAGTGTAGCCACCAATTGTGTTAGCTTACCGTATGTTATCCGTCAGTGATGTGTGAACAATGACTTCTAATTAAAACGTACACAAAACCCATTCTTGTCTCCTCTTCTCTCCTAGTGCCAGAGATCTTTTATTAAAAACGTTTCTGAACCACTGTTCCTGAGCCTCCCGACCAGAAGTGTACTGACTATGACGAATTTACAAAGAACGACTCGTAGTCAGGAACATACTCGTCTCCATTTGAAATAGGACTCTTACCTTAAAGTCTCTGAAAGAAGGAGGAAAGGATCTAGGTCCTGAAGACGAAAAGACGTCATTAACCTTTTAGTCCTCTCACTTTCAGCTCCACCAAGATGGGTCCGTTCGCCATGTTCTGACCCGCACGTCCTACAGACGTGTCGTGACACACAGATAGATGGGTCTTTCGAGAATTAAACGTCGAAGACACTAAATCTCCTCTACTATTGAAACCCGTCGGTTGGTAGTGTCCACATTTCACGGGTCGTCGTCCGATTCATACGTTCGTTGAAAAGATTGGAGTTCTGAATTCCGACGAGTTCCTCCAAAACAAGACACCTTACGATAAAGAGAGAAATGTCAGTTGGGGTGTAGAGAATAATCTGTGGAAACTGAAAGTACTTAAATACATCTTTTAGTGTAAGAGTCTCAGTAGTCTTCAACGAGAAAGATCCTACCTAAAATGAGAGGGGGGACGGGGTACCCCTTAAAAGGGACTCTGTCCAAACGTTTTTTTTTTGGTGAGTCTAAGAAAAGTTGTGTACCTGCTGACAAGTGTTCCGTGTTAACAAACAGAAGTTGAACCTTAAGTAGAGGTAACTCGGTCCTTGTTTTAGTTCCGCTGTCTCCGAAATTTTAAGGCTGTCCTTCAAGACGGGAAAACTGGACCCTTTGGTTCTCCTTCCACTCCTCCTTCTGCTATTTCTTCCTAGGGTCCCCGCAGACTATAGACATGGAGTATATATGGAAGGTACAAAACGGTTGTTTTTAAGAATTCCTTCTCCTCCAGAAAAATTTCTGACGACTACTTGTGGGACACTAGGTCTTCTGTGGGAGGATCCAGACTAGGTCCGTCCGAAGAGTAGTATTTTAGGAAAAAACGTGTCTATGTTGATTCCGTTCATCAACCTTCTCTCTTTCTACCCCCACTCCCTTCGTTGAAACTTCTCAACACAGGACGCGAAAGGTTACCTCTACAGGAAAGGTGTGAGTGTAGGAGATGAAGGATGGATAAAAGAGGGGGAAGGTGGGTGTACGCGTGTAGAAAGGGGAAGGAAGGACACACCAACGAGGACGGGGACCAGATAAAGACCGAGCGAGGACGTTAAGAACAACGAAGGAAGGAGGAAGGAGACGAGAGGGAGTCGAGAGGGAGTCGGTAACGAGGGTTTAATAAAGAGAAAAATTTAGGTGTAAACAGGGTGAAGAAAGTAAAGATGGGAAATAAGAATCCTAAAAGATGGTTTCGTGGAGGAGGGGTACCCATCATAGTCACCGATGAAATGTTTTGCCACCAAATCGGATGGGACCCCCAATATGAAGATCCATTTACCAAGATTGATTCGATTTTGATTTAAGTAGTACTGGTGGGGTTTAAGGAGAGTGAGGGTGAACACTGAAGAGACCGGGAGAAAAAGGATTAGACGGACCTAGGTGGGTCTGATCTAGGGAGGGAGAGAAGAAGGGACGTTCCGGATAACTATAGTGACATTCCAGAACGTTTACAAAATAGAACGTTTACAAAAAAGAACGAAAGACGAGGGTGACAGAATCAAGTTCTGAAGTGGACTTGACAAAAGTAGGAAGGATTAGGACATGATCATGGAAGGAGAGGAAAGAGTAGTCTGGACTAAGAGATTTTGGGTCTAGACTAAAGTGGTAAAGGGAATGAATTTTCACAAGACACAGAAGGACAAGGATTCCCGTTCAGTCGGGATGTGGTAACCCGAGATTGAATGAGAAGTTCGGTGTAGAGAGTCGTGTCCAGGAGGTAGTGGTACGTGACTTATGTTTTAAGAAACACAATTCTACAAAACAAGGTACTAGCTTCGTCGATACCAAGTATGCGTCCCGAGGTCTAACTTTCATGTGACTGAGGACTGGGTCTATTTACGACTCCGTACCAACGGGACTCACTAGCTAGACCCAGGATCGGATCCAAAGGAGTACTTATGGCACTCCAGTTCTACCGAAGTTTTGATGGGAGTCATAATTTCTATTACCCATTCTAGGTGTCTGAGAATGTCGGTCTGAAGTACCCGACACCGTGAAATGACTCAATAGGTCCATGATTGAGAGTCACGACTGGTGAACTTCGGTAGTGGAGTAAGTCTCTATTCTAGTCTGGGACCCTCTTGACTGAGTATGAGGGGTCTGAGTCTGTTCAGTCTAAACAGGGTTTTTCGAAGAAATACTTATACATCATCGTTCTTCTGGAGGTAAACGAGAGGTCTTGTGTAAAAGGGATGTAATTACCATATACACATAATTATATGATGGATCTAAAAAAAGAATCATTCAATTCAATCGATAGTTATCTACTAAACCCATATACCTAAGTCTCTTTCTTCCCGAACACTAGGTATCCGACTATAAAGGGCAGATACTATCACGATTCAGTGAAGTCAGTACAAGATGAGAAACGTTGGGGAACCTGACATCGGTCGGTCCGAGGACACAGGTGTCCTAAGAGGTCGGTTCTTATGATCTGACCCAACGGTACGGGAGGAGGTCCCCTAGAAGAGTTGGGTCCCTATCTTAGACGTAGAGAACACAGAGGACGTAACCGTCCGTCCAAGAAATGGTCATCGTGGTGGACACTATCCCAGAGTACTTAAGGGAAACAAGGTACACAGACAATCTTTACAAGTTGTCGTTCGTTGACTTTGACTGGGACCAATGTGTCTCGTTCTTTCTTTCCAACAAACCTCCCAGTACCCGTCGAGTACCTCCAAAAGGGACTGGTAGGATAGACTTCACCGGAGAAGACAACTAGAGATTATGTGGTTGTGGGAAAGAGAAAGAGTCCTGAACAGATCACCCATTACTAGAAGAAATGACAAGACAGTAGTCAGAAGGAATACTCTGACGAGTAAGGTACTGTCGTCCCTGTAAAAGTAAGAACAAACATGAGATCTGGGATCCTGTCCCGGGTCGTGTGCGTCATACGAGTGGTTATAAACACCCTAGTTAGTTACACCACCAGGTCACCAATTCTTAGACGGAACGTTACGTCTGGTGTGTCCAAGTTAGGGACTGGGCCCTTCTAGGGTAAACGGTACCCCGTTGATTCGGTACACGGTGTCTATGACTCAGGTTCGTGGAACTCGGGTACGAGACGTTGTTCTCTTCGGTAGTGTTGTTCTTCGGGTGTGTGACGTTGATCTCTTTCGGGTGTGTCTCGTCGCTTCTAGGTCACATCGTTGGGGGAGGTTTTTATTAGTTACTCATCTTTCCTCCTCGACTTTTTAATTCGGGACCCTTGTCCACTGTCCTCTGTCCCTACTGGTCATCGTCCTTGAAGACTTGGGAGAAACATCCACAACGGTATCCTACTGAATTAAGGTTGATATAAACAGGGAGACACAAAGACGAGGTCCAAGTGTTCGGATCCTACCTCCTAAGTTGGTCAAGTTTACTTCTAGTGTCCGGGTGACCTCCCCGACACTACAACCTCAGAACCCCAACACTAGGGGGTTCTGCACCTACCGGCCATCTGTAGGTTGCGTCTCACTAGTGAGAAGAATCTCTGAACAGTCAACCTATATCGTTAAGAAAAGGGATCTCTATGGATATATCTTCGAACAAACGGACGACAGTGAAACGAATAGAGGTACCCAAGGTCGGTTCATCCAGAGTAGGTGAGTTTTAAGAGTGGACGAATTATGTCCATCTGTGTGAGTGAGACGTCTGTTCTCGATATATGAGAGACGGACGGTATTGGGTCGTGTAGAAAAACATGTAAACAAAGAGTAAAAGATAGAGTACTTATTTTGTATATCGATGAAACGTAAACTCTTTACATACACGAAAGTGAATTGGGTTTAAGAAATAAAAGACATTCGGGTGTAAACCTAATGAAACAACACCGATTATGACAAGAGATGGGTTGTCGGTGAGTCCCGACGTTAAGTGAGTCGGATTCCCTACTTAGTGTTGGCTTCGGAGAACGAGGGAACGGACACTAGCCTGACTTCTACTGTGCATTGGATTTACACTCGATACTTTTTATTACGTCTCAAATGACCCTTGAAGTCCTTAGGACTACTCAGTGTCCTTCTTTTACCCCCAGTATGAAAGAGAAAGAAGGAAGGAAGAACTACCCTTACGATAGTATTTCCCTATGCTATGAACCTCGTTACCGTCGGCAGAATGTTTATCCTCCACTATTTATTCCCGTATTCATTCCCGTAGTACGTTTTCTACCAACTCATCCTGTTGCATTTCCGGACCAAGGAACTGACTAAAGTAAGAACTTTGTGTCTTTAGTTGGGATCTAAAGAATTCATTTATTGTCTATATGTGTACCGAAATTGATAACAACCCGAGAAAAACGTTTAAAGTCAGTTTTCGTAAGGATACACCGAGTCTCCAATTTCGCAGACGGACGTTACGTCCTCTGGACCCAAACTAGGGACCCAACCCTTCTAGGGGACCTCTTCCTTTACCGTTGGGTGAGATCATAAGAACCGACCTCTTAGGGTACCTGTCTCCTCGGACCACCCGATGTCAGGTGCCCCAGCGTTTCACAACCTGTGCTGACTCGCTGGGTTTCTTTTTTTCTCTGGATACTGTTTGTTGAAGAAGAACTAGAATTGAAAATGAGGAACCTAAACGGTACAATCTCTACGAAGATAAAGAATCATTCATTATCTTCAAGATGACTCGTAACTACACTTTCGTACAGATTCCTTTTCGGAATTTTACGTGATATAAGACAATATTTGGGAGAAGTGACATATACAGATGAAGAATATTCTACTTGTTATACTCATAAATGAATTTTTATGACACCGATAAGTATATCTGTCGAGTATATGTTTATATACAATAGATTAAAAACATGTTAAAGTGTAATGTTTAATTATCTGTCGTTAGACTATACTAAAATCCTAAAGATATGTCTTCCCTGAATTTTCGCTGTCAATTCACCCTTCATCCCTACTCCAGAACTTTGACGTAAACGTGACGCGGAAATTCCAACTCTTCGTCCGCTTACACGTATAGTATCTGATCCTCCCCGGTTCCGTCGGGGCCCGTGGCGGTATGGAACAGTAATGATATGGAAGATAGGGATTTTGGTTAGTGGATTCCTAAAGTTGAAAGGAGAATCTTCAGTTCCATCTTCAAAACTATCAAAATGTCGTACCCGGAGGTTCTGTCTTTTGAACTTCCTTATTACACTGAAATACAGACGTAACAGTAGTTTCGACAGAATTGGTGAAATGGAACACTGTGACCTACCTACTAGTGATCGTAAAGTGTATTTTTCTCTAAGTGCCCTGAAGGGGACCTCCAGGTCACCAATTCTCAAACGGAGAGTCACGTCCCCTACACCCAAGTTAGGGACCAGCCCCTTGACTCTAGGACGGACGGTACCTCTTTGGTTCGGGTGTACGGTGTCGATGGCCTCCAGCTCGTGAGACCTCGGAAGTGCAGTGTCGATCTCTCAGACACACGGTGTCACTTTCTAGGATGTACGACGTTCATTCCGGGTTGCGTCTGTTTATTATGTATTTATAATCTCTCTCTCTAAGTCCGAGACCCCCGAGTTCACTGACGAGTTTTGTGTGTTAATTGATTGCCTTGGTCAAGATGTCAGAACTAGAAGACTAGTAGTTGAGAAGGGTAACGTGGTTCAACAAGAGTAAAATCCCTTCCCCACAAATCCTAGATCTTGTCACACCGATTTTTCTTTACGAGAACCGGGTAATTTTCCTCCGAAAAATTCTCGTACGGAAAAGGATGGTCTCTTCTCCTTGTCTTTTACTCTCCCAGACCCCTCTCTTTGTCCAGTAGGTTAGTGAGTCACTTAGACCTTCCACCGATGGGTGATTTGTGGGTCGAGGCATAACAGTGATTCGTAAAGAGGTCTCATGATTGACGGAAGACATGACTAAACCGACTTTACTATAACTGGTCGAAGTTGATCTTGTTCGTGCGGTCCTCCTTGAAATCTGTAAACTCGTCTTTTTCGCTTCCTCACCCGTCCTGGGTGTTGAGGGACATGTTCACGAAACCTCCTCGTAAAAACTAAGAGATGTCCTCACACTAGACTCTCGTCCACTGACATAGGAGTCATCTCCTATGTCCCTCTCCCTCTCTCAGAAGCCCTTGTCCGACCTCCCGGTTCCCTCGTCTCCCAAATTCAGTTTCTGTCGGACCCAAAAGGTTCGGGCTTCCCTTTAGTTCGGGGACATCTCTGTTCCATTCAATCTTCTCTCGGTCTTGCCTCGGTTCCCTTTTCGTTCGTTCTCCTTTTGCGTACGACTGTCTACCTGGCCGACTTTTCCCAGTATGTCTCTACCCTTCTCTTCCTCGAAGACTGAAGAGTCGAGTCCTGGTCCCATTACTACAGTAGTCGTGTTCACTCTGTGTCACCGGACCGTTTGTACGGCTCTTACACCCGGTCTCCCCGGACCCAATAAGGTCCAACGGTACTAAAAATCGGTTTTCATTGTCTCGGTCCGTCCCCTTCGTCCTCCGGAATACGGAGTTCCTACAGGCACACATGAGACTCCAGGTCCTGTTTCCTCAGAACAAGTGAGGGAATGATATGTCACTCATCCCGATCGTCATCTCACGTCGGGAATTTCCGTATTTGATACCTTCGTCTGTCTGACCTCAAGTTTAGGACCGAGACGGTAAACGATAGACACACCGAAACCGTCTCAATGAATTGAAGAGACACGAAGTGTCAGAAGTAGACACCCGGTTAGTCTTGTGGAATAACTATTCCACCACATTCTTAATTTATGCTATACAAGACTTTCCCCGAATCATATCACGAACTGTGTATCATTCTTGAGTTAAAAAAAAAAAATTGACATGACACACCGTACATGAAGGGACTGGTCCCTAATTTGGGACCGGGAGGTGTTACTTCACACCTCAGGATTGGGGTCTTTCTTGAGTTAGAATTGGGTAATAAAAAGTATTATTTTATATAACTCCTTTTGGGAACACCGAGTCGACCATTTCTTAGACGGACACTACATCCTTTGGACCCAACCCTTCTAGGAGACCTCTTCCCTTTCCGATAGGTGTGGTCATAAAACCGGACCTCTTAAGGTACCCGACATATCAGGTACCCCAGCGTTTCTCAACCTGTGTTGACTCGTTGAAAGTGAAAGTAATTCCTTTTGTCACTTCCCTATCTTCGTCCTCTCGCCATTTGTGTCTAAGATGTGTACATTATTTTTACGTAAGTTTCTTGCATGCCCTTTCTTCATTTCTGATTCCTATCCGAGACCTGGTAGTCACTGGTTCTACTTTCTACCGCTAGGTTATTGGTTCTTTTGAAACCCAAACAAAATCCAATCCTTGTCCGTTCTTCAAAACTTGGGGGTTTTAATAGTGGACCTTTTTTTTATGACGTGTTGTGTCTAAAAGTTTATTCACGAGTGTACACCTCTATTAAAGAAACAATATTTTTGTTGTTAACATTGTAAAAATTACAATTATGGTGACATGACGAAGGTTGACATACTCGTTCCCGTTCAATAATCTAAAGGAGTGGAAGAAAATGAAGAGTTATTATTTTACCCCCTATTATTGTCATGACGGAAGTCTTCCGACATTACTCCCAGTTTGGGTAATTATGCACGTTTCAAAAATTTTTCGCCATTGTCCCTGAAGGGACCACCAGGTCACCAGTTCTGAGCCGTAAAGGTGACGTCCCCCACAACCACACTAGGGACCGACCCCTTGATTGTGGACAGTACGGTTCGTCACACCGATTTTTGATTATTTTAATTCTCTATTTGAGATACTATGAATTTTTTTTTTTTTTTCGTTACGGTCTGGGTAAAGATGATATGGTGTTTTCGTTAGAGACACTTAACATGTTTGTATGGTGAGTGGATGGTGGGATGAGAGGTTATTTTCGGTGTAAATTATAAAGTAAATATAAGAAGGTTCGAAAAAGGTACGTGTATAGTAGATTTATAAGCACACAAAGAATGTTTTACCTAGTAAGACATTACAAGAGAATCCTAAACGAAAAGGTGGATCGGTGTATACCGTTTCTAGAAAGGTACAGTCGGAGGTGGTTGGAACCCCTAGTACCGGTAGGAGGAACCACTAAATAGGACCCAGAGTCGTCTCAGTCTGGACCAAAGTCGACAAACAAAAGTAAAGGACGAAGAAGAGTGGGAGGGTCGACAATGACCAGGGAGACGACCGAGTGGACGACGACGGAAGGAACAAGAGGTAGGAGGTCCATGGGTAGGAGGTGGGGTATGTTACATTACGACGATTCGATGAGGTCTCCTTTAGTTGGGACTTATAAGTAACCTTCCTGACTACGACTCCGACTTCGAGATTATGAAACTGGTGGACTACTCTTCTCGACTGAGTGATCCTTTCTGAGACTACGACCCTTTCTGACTCCCGTCCTCCTCTTCCCCTGGTGTCCCTTACTCTACCAATCTACTACCGTAGTGACTGAGTTACCTGTACTCGAACTCGTTTGAGACCCTCTAACACTGTCTGTCCCTTCGACCGTACGACGTCAAGTGCCCCAGTGTTTCTCAGCCTGTGCTGACTGTTGTTGGACTTTCCTCCCGAACTCGTCCGTTCCAAATGAAGAAAAATAACGAATGGAGAGTCAAAAGGTTGTACGGTGGTTAGTTCAAACACACACAAATTAACTGAAAAGGTTTCCCAATTTTTATCACGAGTACCTTGGAAGAGGTCCTATCTAGTGTAGGACCCGGTATTTAGATTTGAACTATTTAAGTTTTTTTAGCTTTAGTAAGGTTCGTAGAAAAGACTGGTATTACGTAATTCTAATCTAGAGTTAATGTCCTCTTTTTGATAATTTTTAAGGTTGTATACCTCCCACTTGTTGTATGAAGACTTATTGGTTGTTTAGTATCTTCTTTAGTTTTTTCTTTAGTTTTATACGTATCTTTGATTACTTTTACTTTTGTGTTGTTGGGTTTTGGACACCCTGTGATATTTTCGTCACGATTCTCCTTTCAAGTATCGTTATGTCCGTATGGAGTTCTTTGTTCTTTTTTCAGTTTATTTATTGGATTGAGATGTTGATTTCGTTGATCTTTTCCTTCTTAACCTCTTGGGGTCTCAATCATCTTCCTTTCTTTAGAATTTTTAATCCCGTCTTTATTTACGTTTTCTTTGTTTTCTCTGGTATCGTTTCCCAATTTTTATTGTTTTTTTCACAACTCTCTTTTTTCGAATTTTAAGCAACAGTTGGGACAAAGAACTCAGAATCGTTCCCCTTTTTAATATGGGAAGTGTCCTTTAGGGAAATGACCGTGTGGGGTTGTGGTCCCGTCAGGGGTCAAGGGTCCTACCCTTTGTTCGAAAGAGAAGTGGACAGAAACCGTACCGGTGTGGTAATGAGTCCGTGTGACCGCTGGGAGTCCACTATAAGTTAGTAGTCTCTACCAGACCGATTGTTCGACGAATTTTAAAAGAAAACTCACTCAACATTAGTAAACTTTTGGTCCTCTAAAATGCATATTTGGATCTAAAGACCGAAGAGAACTTACTACTTTTCGAAACCGTCGCGACTCGGGTGTAAGGACATACCGTTGTTAAACCCTCGACTCGTGAGAATGAGACGTGTCTATCTTGTACACAGACGGTCCACCGGCATCCGGCGTGACCAAAGATAGTATGCTGTAACCCACCGTAGAGACCAAATAAATGGACGAACCGAGGACATCCTTAAACTCAGGATCATCTCGTTTTTATAATATACGGGAATCGAGGAGTCACAGTGACTCTTGGACGGAATCTTAGAAGGGGAGAGGGGTCTACCAACGACAGGAGACCACTAAAGTCACAACTCCTCAGGACAGGTGTGAGGTGGACTCCGGTTCCGGTCGACCCACTTTCATCAGAAGAGACCCCGCCACGGACTCTTCCTCCCAGGAACCCCTCTCTCATGGGATTTCCCGAGACTTCTGGTCCTCCCTCTCTACCCCAGCAACAACCCTTGTCGGTCAGTAACGAACGCAAGTTCCACCTTTTGTACGTTCTTTAGTCTCCTCTCTCTGCTCCGTTTCCGCTGTGACCACTTCGACTACTGACTCCGAGTCACGGCTGTCCTGCCCCGTCCGTGTCTAGTCTAGTCCGTCTTGAATGAGGTCCCTGTCCCGAGCACTCCGGAAGGGACAAAGTACCCTGCGACCGTTCCAACACCCTCGTCACAGGTGTGTCAACACACCCAGTCGGGAGTGGCGGTGACAAGAACCCGTCGGTGAATACAATGGTGTAGACCCCGGAACAGTAGTGGGTCTCCACAAGAGACGGTCTTTAGAATTTGAGATTAGAGCTCCGAAGTCTGGAGGTTTTAGATCGGAAAGTCGAGAGAACAACTCCTGTGGTAGGTTTAGATAATTGGGAGAAACGAAGTGAACGAAGGACGGGTCGGACCTAAGGTGGTCAATAGTCAAACTTGTACACACAAGACGAGGAAGTGTTGTAAGAGAAGGTTTCGGGTAGGAGGTTTGACGGGTTGGAAGAGATTTGGTCATTGCGGGGGGAGGTGGGATGTGACCCAGTGACCCGAGACGGTTCAGCTGGTTACGGAGTGGGGTTCGGGTAGAAGTGCTTCGGAGATGATGTGATTCAGATTCTCGAATTTTACAGGGAGTTAGGGTGGAGGTTGAGTAGACGTGGGTAGAGTAAAGACACGAAGGACGAGGATGAGATCCCTGAGTAGAGTAGGTCCTGAGACAACGAAGTCATTAGGAAGGCCAGAAGACACAGAAATTGAAAAGGGAGGGAGGGCTCAGGACGAGTCGGAGATTTGTATGGGTGTAAAGAGGGTAGAAACCTCTTTTCACGGGTCCCTGAAGTCACCTTTACTGATGTTTTACTATTGTAAGTCCCAAGATTCCTTCCTTCCTCTCTTTAGTCGCTCTATTTCTTTTGTCCGAAGTCCTTCCACGTAAAGAAGTTCGAGTCCCAAAACCGTTCTTTTCGATTACCCTTGCTTTAGACTCCCTGTTTCCCAGACTCCCTTGTCCTACGGGAAAAGTGTAGTATATGATTTAAGCAGTATTACGGGAAGAACACATATAATACGTCGAGTGTCCGTCGCAAAGTAGGTTGAAAGTGAAGTCAGGTCACTCTATCCGTACCCACTCTGGTTCACCCACTCCGGACCGAAACCCCTGAAGCCTTCCACGGCCGTGACTCGACGCCCCTCGTCCCCCTTCTCCTGTTCTATACTCCGTGTCTTTTTTTTTTTTTTTTTTACTTACTTAAGGGATCTCCGACGTCGGTTGTCCCCTTCCGTTCCTCTGAGGCCGCGACGGACCGTCTTCTCTAGTACACGTACCTTTTCTACGTCGGCTTTGTCTAAAGAATCTGGGACCTAACAGACGCACTTCTTTCTTTAAGTAGAAAATCCATCTGGTGCTCCCCTGTGACCTTCCGTCTTTTACTACGGTAATAATTTCCAACTACACTAGTGTTTCAATTTTTGGTAAGAAGGACAGGTAATCTATTTTTCTCTCCTGGGTCCCTTACCTTGGTCGGGAGTGTCTTTTTTTCCCCTTACACTTGTCGGTGGTTTCGTGTCGAAAACGTCTTCCTCGAGAATGACGGTAGATTGGTTTGTCTACAGGGAACTTACACGAGACCTCCACTTCAGTCCTCCGGATTGGGATGAAGGTCCGGGAGGGGTCGGTAGGTCTTGGGGAGACGTGGAGACAAAAGAAGTAGAACCATTAGTGTGAGGGTCCGAGGGAGTGTCTACCCCGTCCTTAGTTTACACTGTCGTGTACCCTTTCACGAAACCCTTAATGTTTCAGAATCCGTTTACGTTGGGTTGCGGGGACTGTCACCCCTTTCGACTATTTCCTCTGGCTTTGTCGGGGACGTGTTGACTTGTCCGGCTTTCCCAGACCTACACACCTACCACTCTCCTCTGCTATGGTTCCCCTTCGCTTTGAGACTCCCGTCCCACACACATCCCCAACCCCCTCTTCCTTGTCGAAAAATTTCTACGTATTCCTTTGACGGTAGAGTTGATTACTTCATTTGGGTCTAAACAGTTCCAGGTGCGGTCGTCCCCTAAGAGGTGACCCCAAAGGAAGAACTGGTGGAGTCACTTTGTCAACACCCAAAATAAATTTCTGACGTCGTGAGAATATCTTACTCTAGACGTAGCACAAGTTTCCCTTTCCTACTGGGGTCATTAATGTTTAGTGGTTGGCAGCTCTCTTCTCCGACATAATCTACTACCTTTTTGTCTCGGTAATATAGTACGGACTAGACCCAAGTTTATGTGGGCAACCATCCACTCACCATGAAGTAAGGATTAAGTCAAGTCAAGTCAGTCAGTACAGACTGAGAAACGTTGGGGTACCTGACGACGTTGGGTCTGAAAGGACGGGTGGTGGTTGAGGACCTCGAACGAGTTCGAGTACAAGTAACTCAACCACTACGGTAGGTTGGCAAAGTAGGAGACAGTAGGAGAAGAGGACGGAAGTTAGAAAGGGTCGTAGTCCCGGAAAAGTTCACTCAGTCAAGAAGTGTAGTCCACCGGTTTCATAACCTCGAAGTCGTAGTTATGAAGGTTACTTATAAGTCCTGACTAAAGGAAATCCTACCTGACCAAACTAAAGGAACGTTAAGTTCCCTGAGAGTTCTCAGAAGAGGTTGTGACGTCAAGTTTTCGTAGTTAAGAAGCCGCGAGTCGAAAGAAATACCAGGTTGAGAGTGAGTGTAGGTATGTACTGAGTCAAGTTGGTGAACTATAACTATTTTATTTCCCCTAGTAGAACTAGAGTTTCCTACCCTAATCTCTGCTACCCTTTTCGTGGAGTCGTATGCTACGCAATAGTCAGGTTGTCCAGGACCCTCCGACCCTTCGTGTCTTACTCTTGGACGACACTCGTTTAAAAGAACTTGGTTAAGTGAAGGACCTTTCCCTTCAGTACGTAGACCTCCTCACCAAAAAGTCGAACCCACGACTGACGCGAGATGAGACCTCGTCCCTAAACCCCGGTACGGATTCCTGTAAAAAGTGAGAGTAGGGACCCGTCTTTTAATGATGACCTTAGATCCCCCGTCTCCAGGTCCTACGACGATTTGTAAGATGTCACGTGATCAGTCGGAGAAGAATTTCTTGAGAGACCAAGGTTTACAACTCTCACGGTTCTGACTCTTTCGGACCGGACCGGATTTGGACCCAGAAGTGACATGGAGGGTGTCACAAATCAGTCATACAGTCCACTTGGGTCGACACAGACACCTCCAAACAAGAGACTTCGTAGGTCACTCCCCTTGATCAGGACACAGAGTTGTACACGATCAAATCCCGACATCGGCAGAAACAGACGCCGACCTCCTTAAGTAAATTTAACACAAATAACCAGTGTCTCCTGTGGTGCAAACCCCTGTACAATTTGCAAAACTTCCTCCCTTTAGTACAGGATTCGGTGGAACTGGTTGTTCTCTTCAGCAAAAGGTTTTCGACTTGTCCCCTTTTTTAACCACCCCGAGAGTCCAGTACTTTTACTGGACTTCCAGTGTCTCCTGATTTTAAATTTTTCTCTGATGTCAACTCTGACACTCTATGGTTCCGCCTCTGTCTGAGGAAGTCGCAAAGACTTAACTCGTTCCGGTAAACTTTGACGAGTCATGAAGCATAAAAATTTTCTCTACGTCTCTTTGAGTGTCGTGGTCTCAACCTTGTTATTCGTAATCTTTCTTCAAAGATCTTTGTCCGATTTCTTCAAACCCACAAAATTGTACCTTTCCGTTCTTGTCTCACACGCACCTAAACCCTTTTTTTTTTTTTTTTCTAATAGTGTTCTTTTTTTTACCGGTCGACAAAAGGTAGAGGTACCTCCTCGTTTAATATCCTTTACCCGACTCTAATGTCGTGTTACCACCAATACTTATGCTTTCGTAAAGGATTAACCTGGGACCTTGTCTGAAGTCTCCTTCTGTCAAGTTAAGGGTAATGAGTTCAAACGATTTTTATCCAATTCATAACTGGACTGGTGTCTGCCTCCTGACCTGCACTACTGAAGAACTCAGGGAACCAAAATAGTAAGAAAATCGAACACAGAAGTGTTCCGTGTCCATTAAACGACTACTCACTTTTTAAGTCAACAAAATGACATACCGGATATATTCGTTCAAAGGATTTATTGGGTAGACTACCTAAAAGTAACTAACAATAATATTTTAACTGACCACCAAAATCTCATTAAACTGTTTCGGACATTAAAATATTATAAACAGAATGAGGAACTTGAACCTGTACTTGGATATTTAATATAATACGAACACCCAGTAGTTCAGTCGGAACATAAATAGTATTACAAGTCGTCGAGTCAAGATACTCTGTACCCAAAAGCGACTATGGCTATGTATGAAACTACATTAGACTTGGTCAGAAAGTCTGGTCTCATTTGTTCCACTCCTTTACCGAGGTCCGATAGTCACACAAGGCACCCACACGAGAAACACAGGAGTCACATAATGACCCAAGTACCCACAAAAACAAAAACAAAAACAAAAAAACCGACGTGGTGTACCGAACGTCCTAGAATCAAGGGGTTGGTCCCTGACTTGGACCCGACAGGTGTCACTTTAGCGTTCCAGGATTGGTGACCTGGCGGTCCCTTAACGGATAACATAAGTGTGACTTCGGTCATAGACTCAGATTTACACCGTCCACCCCCAAACCCCCTTTTTTCTACACTAGGACGACAAAGATCGTAACACGTCTTCACTTAGATAAGGTAAACGTTCACTTAACTGATTTGACGACTATCTTTTCATGGGTTGGATAACTCATGGAGTGTAATACATGTGTAGTACGCCCTTGTAGTTCGATCACCCAAAGGAAACCAAGAGAATACGTAGACGCAATTGAAAAATACGAAAGTGGGGTTCACCCTCATCCTTACATCTGACTAAAACAGCAGGAAACTCAAAAATCGAAGAGACGATTTTTTACAAGGAGACGTTTACAGGTGTAATCTCCACGGTCATTAGTCATCAAGGAAACATAAGAATTTTCCATGTCTTTTCGTCATTTCATCAAACACTTATGTTTTACCATACATAAGTTATACTTTATTCGGAAGAGTTCCGTCCTAAGATATGTTCCCAGATAACTGGGGCAAAATGGGACACCGTCCTAACGACCGACAGGGGATTGTCGGTTAGGAAGGAAGAAGGAAACTGTTAAGTCAGAGACTCAAAATCGGTTTGGTCACTGACAAAGTGATTTTTTATGTAAACAGTCGTAATGAACGTGAATCCACACCTTTCCTTATTTAAAAGTGACTACCGTACAGTCGTCTTCACTAAACACGGTAAAGACCAGGTACTGGAATGTCCCTTTCTTATTCGGAGGTGAAGAAGGCAGAGGGGAAAGATATCCGACCCTCCGTCTGTACTACCGTCCTAGACCTCGTTGGTGAAAGTCGGAACTCTGTCTTCAGGAAACAACTCCTATCGTTCTCTCAGTTCTACCTTCTTTGAACCCAAAGATGATGGTACTACAGTGATGCAATCGGAACATAATAAATACGAAACTGGTAATGTCCTGTCTTTTTATTTGAAGATAAACAAATTCGATGACAATAAAACTGAAAAAATTGTCATCAACTTGATCATAGGATTCATTTTAGGATTGGACAACCTAGTCAAGTCAAGTCAACGAGTCAGTACAGGTTGAGAAACACTGGGGTACCTGACGTCATACGGTCCAAAGGAACAGGTAGTGGTTGAGGGTCTCGAATGAGTTTGAGTACAGATAACTCAACCACTACGGTAGGTTGATAGAATAGGAGACAGAAGGGGAAGAGGAGAACATAAATTAGAAAGGGTCGTAGTCCCAGAAAAGTCTACTCAGTCAAGAAGCGTAGTCCATCGGTTCCATAACCTCAAAGTCGAAGTCGTAGTCAGGAAGGTCACTTATAAGTCCTGACTAAAGGGAATTGTACCTGACCAACCTAGAGGAACGTCAGGTTCCCTGAGAGTTCTTAGAAGAGGTTGTGGTGTCAAGTTTGTGTAGTCAAGAAATCGTGAGTCGAAAGAAATATCAGGTTGTGAGTGTAGGTATATACTGATGACCTTTTTGGTACCGAAACTGATCTGTCTGGAAACATCCGTTTCATTACAGAGACGACAAATTATACAACAGATCCAACCAGTATTGAAAAGAAGGTTCCTCATTCGTAGAAAATTAAAGTACCGACGTCAGTGGTAAACGTCACTAAAACCTTGGGGTTTTATATTTCAGAGAGTGACAAAGGTAACAAAAGGGTAGATAAACGGTACTTCACTACCCTGGTCTACGGTACTAGAAGCAAAAGACTTACAACTCGAAATTCAGTTGAAAAAGTGAGAGGAGAAAGTGAAAGTAGTTCTTCGAGAAATCAAAAAGAGTGAAAGATGGTATTCCCACCACAGTAGACGTATAGACTCCACTAACTATAAAGAGCACCGTTAGAACTAAGGTCGAACACGAAGTAGGTCAGGTCGTAAAGAGTACTACATGAGACGTATATTCAATTTGTTCGTCCCACTGTTATATGTCGGAACTGTATGAGGAAAAGGATAAACCTTGGTCAGACAACAAGGTACATGTCGAGATTGACAACGTAGAACTGGACGTATGTCTAAAGAGTCCTCCGTCCAGTCCACCAGACCATAAGGGTAGAGAACTTCTTAAAAGATGTCAAACAACACTAGGTGTGTCAGTTTGCGAAACCGTATCAGTTATTTCGTCTTCATCTACAAAAAGACCTTGCGAGAGTGAAAACACTGCTAGGTTACCTATGACCGTTAAACTAGAGACCAAGGAGACGGAAAAGATTTAGGTCAAACTTGTAGACCTTCAAGTACCAAGTACATGAAACAACTTTGGATCGAACCTCTTAAAACTCGTAATGAAACGATCGTACACTCTACTCACGTTGACACGCCATCAAACTCGTTAGAAACCGTAACGGAAAGAAACCCTAACCTTACTTTTGACTGGAAAAGATCAGGATACCGGTGACGACTCAAAAGGTTTAAACGACCGTATAACTCACGTCGTGAAGGTGTCATGGACAACCCATGGTCTTCAAATTGAAACCATTCATAAAAAAGTAAGTAATCTTTTATATATATAACAAATTCTATCCCTCTATCTTTTTGTCATGTGTGTGTACATGTGCGTGTGTGTGTGTGTTATAAACTCTGAATCATCCCTGAATTACTTCTAATTGTTTCTTAACTAACATAAGTGGTGTATGAGATATTACATTCGGTAAATGTCGAACGAAGAACAAAAAGATATGTTTCTTGATTGCCTGTCTCTTCTTTGCTATTCCTCGGAAGATCCCTCCACCATTTGTCGTGTACGAGTCCTCGGTCCGTCGAGTCCACTTCCTGGTCCGAATTGGAGTGACTCACAGGTCCAAAAGGGTAGACATGTTTTCTGATCATTAACAAAGATAGAGAAATCGTACACCACTCCTAATACCCTCGAATATGACCTTTTCATGAATCTTCCAACGGACCACGTATGATTTGTGACTGATTTATAAGTGGAGATAATAATCAAGGAGAAGTGATTGCCGGTCACTATTACGATTCCTTTGTACAGATCGTTTACCAAGATGTGACGAGAGATAGAAGAACATACAAAATGGGAACCAGAGTAAGATCTGTAGACTGGGTGCTACAGACGAAGATTGAAGCTCCGGGAATCATCAAACAGGATGAGAAACAAATACGTGTACGAAGTCCATGATAGACTTGCTGACATAGTTATATAAAAACATGTAACTAAAGATTTTCTTCGAACTTTTAATCGTCACTTACAAATATGTCGTGGTATCGGGAGACAGACGGAGTGACTTAGAGGAAAGGGAATGAGGGAGGGGAGAGAGAAAAATATATCGTCGAAATGACTCTATAGTAAGTGTATGTATGTTAAGTGGATTCAATTGATACGTTGAGTTATCAAAAATCATATAAATGATTTGATCGTGGTCTTACTTAAATCTTATAAAAGTAGTGAGACATTTCTTTAACATGGGTAACAGGAGTGAGGGGTAAACGGGACGTCAGGGTACGACACGAATAAACAAGTCAATACAGGCTAAGAAACGTTGGGGTACCTGACCCCGGGTGGTCCGAGGAGACAGATCCGTTCTTATGATCTCACCCAACGGTACGGGAGGAGGTTCCCTAGAAGGGTTGGGTCCCTAGTTTGGGTCCAGAGGGCGTAACGTCCACCTAAGAAATGGTCGACTCGATGGTCCCTTCGGGTGGACGTCGGGATTCGTTGGTGATTGGATCAAAGATAGAAATATCTAAACGTATAAGACCTGAAATGTATATTTACTTTAGGATGTCATAGACCAGTAATATACACCAAATTGAGTGATTCGTGCCACAAAAGTTCCGAGTAAATACAACATCTAATACAGTTGAAACAAGGAAAAATGTCTACTTATCATAAGATGATACCTCTTCCTTTACCGTTGGGTGAGGTCTCAAGAACGGACCTCTTAGGGTCCCTACCCCCTCGGACCATCCGACGGCAGAGACCCCAACGTGTCTCAGCCTGTACTGACTTCGTTGAATCGTCGTCATCGTCATCGTCATAAGATGATTATATTATAATACTATAAAACTTATATCTGTAAAAGAAATTGGTAAGTAGTTAACTATCCGTAAAGTCAAAAAAGGTGAAAAACAGGTAACTGTATGTCTTCAAAGTTAGAAAAATACTTGACGTTAAATATAAAAAAGAAAGTGACGAATACAAAAACCGTAGGATAGATTTCTCTGAAACGTATTAGATTACAGTACCTCTATTTGAGGATATAAAAGGAACTTCTCAAAATAACAAAACCGAGAAACTACGAATGAGGAACCTTCCTTTCAATACTGGTTCGATCTATCGTTATAATTTTTCGTCTCTGTAATGAAACGGTTTTTGCCAGGTAGATCAGTTCCGAGACCAAAAAGGTCACCAGTACATACCTACACTCTCAACCTGACACTTCTTTCGACTCGCGACTTCTTAACTACGAAAACTTGACACCACAACCTCTTCTGAGAACTTTCAGGGAACCTGTCGTTCCCCTAGGTTGACCAGATAAGATTTCCTCTGGTCAGGACCCACAAGTAACCTTCCTGACTACGACTCCGACTTTGAGGTCATGAAACCGGTGGAGTGCGCTTCTCAACTGAGTAACCTTTTCTGAGACTACGACCCTCCCTAACCCCCGTCCTCCTCTTCCTCTACTGTCTCCTACTCTACCGACCTACCGTAGTGGCTGAACTACCTGTACTCAAACCCACTTGAGGCCCTCAACCACTACCTGTCCCTCCGGACAATACGACGCTAAGTATCCCAGCGTTTCTCAGCCTGTGTTGACTCACTGACTTGACTAGACTTGAATGTGAGTCCCGATACTGAACTCGATTAAAAATTTATATCATATTCACCCCAGGTCAAAGTAAGAAAATGTACACCAATAGGTCAAGAGATCAAGGTACACAGTTTTTGTACTGCAAATAAAGAGGTGATTTAACAGAATTATAGGAATCGGTATAAGAAAGACGAAGGAGTCTGTTAGTCTAAGAACGAAGTTCCAGAAACTCGGTAATCAAAGGAATCACAACTTGGGAGAAAGGGACTAAAAGTGACCGACTAAGGGAGAGTACGACGACCAGAGTAAAATTTTGCGATTAGGACTTGTGTCACTGATTTCGTCAGGGTGGAGGTAAGTTGTGAAGGTAGGAATAAAGTGAATTAAGAATCATGAATTGTAACGGACTTGTATAGATTAAAAAATTTATCTCAAGAAATTTAGGAAATTCACCTATGTAAAAGTTCAGTTCCATCAGGTCCTCATCTATTATCTTATTAAATCTTTGTTTCCTAAGTACATTGACAAAATACACAAACCCTCATCCCCACTCCCACACACTAACTCTCCTCCTACACACCTACTCTTACTCTTTACTTACCCATTCAAGGTCCCGTCAGACACACTTGTAGTCTTAACTTCTCGATAAGGATGTGTAATCAGATCCATTATTAAAAAGTCTAACTGTGGTTTTCGTATCCGTTGTATTCGGGTTTATTTCTTCACCTTGACCTAGTTTGATGTGTAAAAGACATGTCCTTTCCTTAGACAGTCGTTTTGTTTTTCCGTTAGATACCTTACCCTCTTTTATAAACGTGTGGTGTGTGAGTTATTTCCCAATTATATGTTTTATATTTACCTTATAATAAGTCGGAACTTTTTCTTCCTTTTACAATAAAACCTGTCGTACTTACTATGACCTCCTGTAATAAGATTCACTTTATACAGTCTTTCTGTTTATGAGTGAATTTATGAGTGAATCTATTTGTGAGTGAATCTACGACGACGACGACGACGATTCAGTGAAGTCAGCACAGGATCAGACACGCTGGGGTATCTGCCGTCGGGTGGTCCGAGGGGGCAGGGACCCTGAGAGGTCCGTTCTTGAGACCTCACCCAACGGTAAAGGAAGAGGTTACGTACTTTCGCTTTTCACTTTCATTTCAGCGAGTCAACACAGGCTGAGAGTCGCTGGGGTACCTGACGTCGGAAGGTCCGAGAAGGTAGGTATCCTAAAAGGTCCGTTCTCATGACCCCACCCCTAGAGTGAATCGATTCCTTAGTATTTTTTATTTTTTACAACGTAAGTGTCTTGTCTCTTATCTTATTATCAATGGTCCCCGACCCGTCGTCCCACCCTTACCCTACCTTTCAACAACTAATTTTCCATATTAAAAGTCAATTTCTACTCACTTATTCAAGACCTCTGGATTATATGTCGTACCACTAATATCAAGTATTATTACATAATATATGAACTTTAAACGACTCTCTCATCTAGAGTTTACGAGAGTGGTGTGTGAGTCCTTTCCATTGATACACTCCACTGTACAATTAATCGGATTGACACCATTGGTAAAGTGTTACATATACATATAGTTTTACCGTTCAACATGTGAAATATGTTATACATGTTGAAATATGTTACATATGTTGAAAACCAACAGTTAGTTTGGAGTTATTTGGACGTCGCCCACCCCCTCAGTAGGAAACCAGTCACAGTATGAAATAAGTCTTTCGTAGTAGTTAATCTAAGATTTTAATCATCTTTAAACTACTCCTTCATGGACAGTGTTTAAGGAATAATTAATGTTTCTCTTTTAATCAATAAAAAGTCATCTCTTTCGACCGTCTGTGGTAGAATTACTAGTTTCAATTATAGTGGTCCTTACCTTGTTTGACTGTACCACATAGAGTACTATGACTTTTCTTTGTCATAGTCAAGACACCATAAGGACGGTTTTTATGGAAAGGTCCTCCTTTCAAGTCTCCTTGGTTTTGACTCTTTGTAAAATGTTTCATTGGTCAGTTATAAAGATTTGTTACAGTTCCAGTACTTTGTCTAAGACTTCTTGAGAATGTCTCCTCGACTCTTACGTTTGACACCGGGAACTGACCTAGGACCCGGTCTTTATCTTTGACAAAAACGATGTTTCCTTTAATAACTTTGTTAAGTCAGTCAAGTCAAGTCAGCGAGTCAGTTTAGGCTGAGACGTTGGGGTACTTAGTGTCGTGTGGTCCGGAGGGACAGGTAGTGGTTGAGGGTCTCAAGTGGGTTCGGGTGCAGGTAGCTCAGCCACTACGGTAGGTCGGTAGAACAGGAGACAAGAGGGGAAGAGGAGGACGGGGGTTAGGGAGGGTCGTAGTCCCAGAAAAGGTCACTCAGTTGAGAAGCGTACTCCACCGGTTTCATAACCTCAAAGTCGAAATCGTAGTCAGGAAGGTCACTTGTTGGGTCCTGACTAGAGGAAATCTTACCTAACCAACCTAGAGGGACGTCAGGTTCCCTGAGAGTTCTCAGAAGAGGTTGTGGTGTCAAGTTTTCATAGTTAAGAAGCCATGAGTCGAAAGAAGTGTCAGGTTGAGAATGTAGGTTTGTACTGGTGACCTTTTTGGTATCGGAACTGATCTGTCTGGAAACGACTTTCATTATAGAGACGGAAAATTATACGATAGATCCAACCAGTATTGAAAGGAAGGTTCCTCATTCGCAGAAAATTAAAGTACCGATGTTAGTGGTAGACGTCACTAAAATCTCGGGGGGTTTTATTGCAGACTGTCAAAGGTGACAAAGGGGTAGATAAACGGTACTTCACTACCCCGGCCTACGGTACTAGAGTCAAAAGACTTACAACTCGAAATTCGGTTGAAAAAGTGAGAGGAGAAAATGAAAGTAGTTCTCCGAAAAATCAAGGAGAAGTGAAAGACGGTATTCCCACCACAGTATACGTATAGACTCCAATAACTGTAAAGAGGACCGTTAGAACTAAGGTCGAACACGAAGAAGGTCGGGTCGCAAAGAGTACTACATGAGACGTATATTCAATTTATTCGTCCCGCTGTTATATGTCGGAACTACATGAGGAAAAGGATAAACCTTGGTCATGCAACAAGATACAGGCCAAGATTGACAACGAAGGACTGGACGTATATCCAAAGAGTCCTCCGTCCAATCACTTTAAGTTTATTCCCGATATTTAATTTACGATTATAACACAGTTTAATTAAAGGATTACACTTTTAACTTGACTTCAGTGTGACACTCTCTTAAAGGGGGTAAGAACCCTTTGTGTGTAACTTCATATCCTCACTTGTTCGTAGTACAGACTTGAATATGAGGTTACCGAGTCTTTTATATTATGTGTGTGTGTACTATCTTTCTGTTTTTTGTTAATCCATTAACAATTATTAGTCCCAAAAACTTACTTCTCGTATGTCCTCAAGTCACATAAAAAACGTTGAAAATATACAGATTTTACTAAAGTTTTATTTTTAAAGGTTTTGATCTTTTCTTCTACCCATGGAGTATAAAGGATTTAGGGTATATCCCCCTAAATAGAGGTGACACCTATGGGGTCTATCTTTAGAAGGTATCAAGAACCTTCTCAATACTAATAAACCATTTTTACCCAACTACTAACCAACTTACCGTTAATCTCACGAAACGAACAAGACAAAACTCAGAATACCCTAAAAAAATTTTCGTCGATGTTAAAAATTAAATATTTGAATCTAGGACCATGTTTGTTTCAAACAGGTTCCTTGTTGTTCCTTCGTTTTAGACCAGTCATCAACTGACATCCAACCTTGACGTCCTAGAGGTGGACGTCTGGTCGGGAAGGAGATCGCATCAACTATGTTGACCACATTTTGACTTCGTGTCCGGTCTCCAACGACACTCCTTCTTACTTTTCCGTCGGTTCTTATGTCCCGTCGTACTCTGCGACCTTAAGTCATGACAATTAATGTCTGAGATCCACACCAATTGTGGCTTTTTGACTCGCTGAAGTGAAAGTGAAAAGTGAAAGTGCGTAACCGCTTCCTTTGCCGTTGGGTGAGGTCACAAGAACGGACCTCTTAGGGTCCCTGCCCCCTCGGACCACCCGACGGTAGATGCCCCAGCGTGTCTCAGCCTGTACTGACTTCGCTGAATCGTCGTCACCGTCCTAAAACGTAAATTTTTAGGAAAGTTCTTTTTTTATTGTATTAAATGTTATATTTCCTTCAGGGTAACAATATACATACATATGTGTGTGTGTGTGTGTGTGTGTGTGTGTGTGTGTAAAAGGAAGTATTCTAGTATTTTGTTTTGACCGGTGAGAAAGACTTATGGAGTAAATGTGTTTGGACTGTATAGAAAGACCCAAAAAGAAAACTATTAATTTTTATTTGTCTTTTTCTTTGTATGTAGTACCTTCAAAAACAGTCAAGGAACTGTTATCGTTCTAAAATTAAGTGACGGAATTTCTGAGAGACTTTTGGTGAGGACACTCCATTCTACGTCACCCCGTCTCAAAGTGAACAATGAGAATGAATTTTATAAGTTTTTTGCAGTCTTTTAAAATTTCCAGTAAGATATTTGGTGGAAAAGATGTATGAAGGTCAATGGAAGTAAATCGAAAGAAAGGGGGAATTTAGTTATGAGATTATAATCAAAACTCAACTCCGAGGATTTATAGACTTGTAACATAAAGATAAAGGAAAAGTACACTTTGAACAATTAATATATAATATGTTTATAAAAAGAGTACCTACCTGGAACTTCCGTACAACGATTCACTTATTCAGTTCGTCTCTTTGTGTTTATGACATACTAGAGTGAATATACACCTTAGATTATGTTTGTTTGTTTGTTTTGAGGTAGTTTAAGTATACTTTTTGCTCCAGTCTGAACACCAATGGTCTTCGTACCCCAGGTCCTTCCCCTTTAACTTACTTCCGTCGGTTTTCAACACTTGAACGTCAATATTTTATTTATCCATAATCCTCACCTTACATGTTGTACTACTGTTGTCAAATGTGACGACATATGATGTATCCTCTCAACAATTTTCTCGTCTAGGGGTTTCAAGAGTAGGGTTCCTTTTGAAAAAGTAACATAAATTCACTCTACTGTCTACTATTGATTTGAATAAGACCACCAGTAAATCGTTATATACGTTGAGTTTGGTAGTCCGACATATGGAAGTTGAATAAGTCACTCCATACAGACAATAAAGAGTTATTTTACCGAAAAAAAAGATAACACATTTTTTTTTTTTTTTAGTTCGTCGACAAGACAATGGGTTCCAACCAGAATACGTAAGAGAGGCGTTACCTAGATCCCCATGTTGATGAAAGTAAAGGTAGAGTATAGATATTACTATGTTCAGATGGGAGGTAAAGTTAGTTTAGGATTTTAACAGCCTCCAAACGGGACGAGACTGGGTCACCCACCAGACCTGGGGAGTCTTTGAGGACAGGAACTTAGTGTGAAATGGAAGGACAAATCTGAGTTCGAGAAGAAGTACTTTGGTTTCGAGGTTCTCGGGGGCTCTCGAGATCCTCCGTCGGTAAACGAAAGGGACTTTACGACCACTGTAAGAAAGAGTAGTCCTTCAACGGTTAAGGACAACTAAAACGTCGTGGACCCTCAACCTCCCTTCACCCACTCACTCCCCCTCCCCTACAGACCGGGTTCAATAAGACAGACGACTCGAGGAGTTGTGATTCCGTGTCTACTCGTACAAGTTTCGTGAAAAGAACCCCCAGCCGTTCCTTGTGTCGCTACTGTCCGAGATCCTTGTATTAGGTTGATACCTTTAAAACAAAAATTCTAAGAGATCACTCTTAGACCGAAAACAAAGAACAATGTCTTATTAAGGAACCTCCTCCAATTTTTAGTATCCAGCACTTCAGGTACATCACCCGATGTTGGTAGTTAAAAAAATTACATTAAAAATTTTTTTACGTTACCTAATATAACCTTATCTGTTATAGATCCATATCAATTGGTACTTGAGACCTCGGTCCGGACAGCTGACGCTTAGAGATGGTACACCGGTACATGATCGAGACGCCGGGACCCGTTTAATGACTTAAGCAGGTAAGGAGTCAGAGGAATGGACTTATTATTATGGATACATGCAGTATCTCAATCACATTCATAATATACTCGAATATATGTACTTCATGTACGAGTGAGTGGACACCCAGTGAACTCCTAACCGATTAGATCCGACCCGAGTGGACCCGTCGAAATGAAGTTTGATGTCTAGGATGGTTCGAACCGGGGAGGGACGACCTGGGTCTAGACAGGGTGGTACCAGTGACCCCAGGTCCAATTTCCCCGTCGTCAACAGACCCTCATCAAGAAGAGTAGTATTACAATTTTCGTGTTTTCTCGTTCGGAGTAGGGTATTCGTGTTAAGTTAGGAGACGAACGGAGTTCAGGATTGTAAGGGGACCCACTTTCCGTTGCATGTCACCTGCCGTGTTAGGATAACTGACTTCAGTCAGTGTGCTGTCTCAGGTCCTAGTTCCTCCGTTCCTTTTTATTGGAAAACTTGCTTTGACAACTTGTTTTTGGGTCGTCAGTATCGCCTTTCTCAGACTCTTCGTGACGAGATTTTGTCCGGTCTAGACTGGGAGGTGGACAAAAAAATTTTATTTCAAAATAACCTTGTCCCAGTACGGTAAATGTACACCGTCGAAAGCACTGTGTGACCGTCTTGACTCGTCGTCACTTTCTCCAGTAATCTGAACGTTTCAGATTTTACAAATAAGAGACAGGAAAATGGAAGCTTCAAACGTCTGGGAAGAAGAATTTTTTACTCTTTAAATCCTTGACTACTCTTAAGTCGGAGTTTCGTTTAATGTATCAGCTCCGTGAGAAAGATACGTGGTCTGTGACCATTCACGACGAGTCACTGACGCTAAAACAAACTACGGTCTAAGAGCGGTGAGGTTCTTCACTCGTCGAAGAATCAAACATTGTTGGTGACACACGATTCTCTCTCGGGACAGCTCGAGGTCGGGAACTCAGATATTGTCTCGGAGTGACAACCTTAAGTGTGTGACTGAAAGGAGAAGGACCCGACATACCTCAAGTTATCGTACTGAAACCAATTTTCTACATAATGTAAACCCTATTTCGAAGAGTCCTCGGAGATTTTTAAATTCGAATTTCTTTTACTCCAGTAGTAGGTTTATTTTGTTTCCATAAAATCTTGAAGTGACCTCGGGTGTGAGAGTGAGGGACTTTAGACTCCGTCTTTGGGGAGGATCACGTGACTAGATCCACCTCAACGATTCCGAATCCTACCCACCCTGCCCCGACCGGAGTCCCGATCGGGTGACTCACTCGGAGGGAGAGTGTGGTGGCCGGGGAGTCTTTAGGTCTCCGTTGATCTTCTACGGTTCCCAGGAACCTCTAATCAAAACGGAAACACTCAAATGTTTCAATCGATTAGGGTCTCCTGTTGAGAACAACATGTCTTTTTCTGACAAAACCCTGGTGTCTAAAAAAAAAAGAGTCATTCGGTATAAACTAAATAACCTCATTGTTTAATCTTAAGTTGAGGAAGGAAATTCACCCCGAAGGGAATCGAGTCAACCATTTCTTAGACGGACGTTAAGTCCTCTGAACCCAAACTAAGGACCCAAACCCTTCTAGGGGACCTTTTCCTTTACCGTTGGGTGAGGTCCTCTTAGGGTTCCTGTCTCCTCGGACCGTCCGATATTAGGTATCCCAACGTTCTCAGCCTGTGTTGAATCACTGATTTGGTGGCGGTGGAAGGAAATTCGAAAATTTGGGGGAAAATGTTTCGATTAACACGATAAATAGTCCGTTTTAGAATTGAATGAAGTACCCTCTGAAATAGTTCCCCAACCAAGGTGGATCTGAATCAATTTGTTTAAATTTCCACAAATTGACGTAGATAATTAAATTATATACACTAAACGAAAAGTTCCTGTCGATGTGACTGTCGGGACTGATCCGAGTCTTTGCAAAGACTTGTTAAATATAACAATTGAGTAAATTAAGAGTGTCGTTAAGTTGGTCTATAGAATTTCATGATAGTGGGGACAAATTTACATCCCTTTAACTCCATGACTCTCATTAAAAGGTGTCCAGTACATCGATTGTTATAGACTTAATGAAACACTTGGTATGTGAAACCGAAATCTTAGGTCCAAAACTGAAAATCGGACACAATTAATCGATTGAGACTTAATTAACTGATTTTTTTTTCTTTTTCTTTTTCTTAGGACTGATGAAGTCAGTAAGAACAATTTGATTATTTTAATATGAATAATTACATCATATTATCCAAGTTTTAAGAAAATGTACAAGGTATTAACTAATGTTTGACTGTATTAACTAATGAGAAATGTTTTCAGAAAAGTACATCGTTTACCAAGAGGTTATATGGTTTAAACAAATTTGTAATGTGTGTGAATTTTATAGTTTACGTTCAAATAAAGGTTTGAAGTGTAGTTTTTGGAAGGACGATACCTACACTAACTGAAGTAGTAGAGGTTTGCAAGGGACGTAACTTCTGTAAAGTGACGATTCCTTTGGTGGTACGAGAGGACCCGACGGTGCCCTCTCAACTCTCCCTCTCACTCGGAACCCTACCTACGACTACTTACAGAGTTATTCCTGACTTTTAATTGGTAACTTAAACCGGTCCACGTCCAGTGTCACTGGAACTGTTTCTCATCCTAAAAGACCACTAAACTACTCACTCTCACAGTTTTTATTTTTTTCACAAACCCTGTCTCTTCCTCCTCCTCCCCTATTCCTCCGTCGAGAGAGAACGACAATACCATTGACCTCCGACCCCGGTGTCGACTTCCCTCCACGTTCCAGTTCCTTCTATAAAAGTTTTATATCTTATATAACATTCATTAAAACTATCATTATTAGGTCAACTCCCGTACCCCCACACGTACTTAGGTCCTCTTTATTCGTCGTTGTAGACAGACCGCCGTCTACCCCGTCTTAGATTTCAACCTGGTATGTTTACCTTCTTTTCTTCCTGTTTTCCTGTCTCCAACCATGGACGCTACTTTATGCACCCTCACCGAAGACTAATGAATAAAGGAGTCCCTTTGTCCTTCAGTCCAGTAGTCACGACTCACTACCCCTTCCCCTACAACCTTTAAGCTCGTCTTCCTTCTACACTTTACCAGGAGGATCCTTTAGTCCTCTCAGTTTCCTGACCCCTCTACGTCACCCTAACGAGAAATCACACTTCCTGGGGCCTCCCCTACTTTCGGAGCCCTCACCCACTCTCGTGTACCGTTACTCACGTCTGTCCCCTCTCCCTGGTCTGACTCCTGACTCGGTCCGGGTGTCTCGAATGACATGCCTCTAGGACCTGTAGTCTAGACGTTCGTCCTAATAACGAAGTCCCTTGGTGGTCCTAGTCTCAGGACCTAGGAAGTGTATCTCGAATGACATACCTCTAGGACCTGTAGTCTAGACGTTCGTCCTAATAACTAAGTCCCTTGGTAGTCCTAGTCTCAGAGCTTAGGAAGTGTGTCTCAATTATTGATCAAAGAAAGATTATCCTAGTCCCAGTAACAGAATGGTGAACCCGATCTTTTTATGAAAACTACGAAATAAAGAGGGTAGTTTTGTCTACAGATCGTGGACGAGGGAAGATTCTGACAATGGACATAAAGGAATTTCAGTTTCGATACTCCCCGAAGTTTCCGACAATGGCCGTTGTAACGTTGCGGCTTGTGTTGACATCGATGAGAACGACCCTCGGGAAGTCTTGGTTATTTACGTAAAATTATAGAGGTATCTCGGTTAATTCTTATCCGTTTAACGTGACCGAGTATTTTTCGTGATAAAAATTTGAAGACCCAAAACAAAACGACGGATCAGGAAGAGTCGTGTCAACCAAGACCACCTAGAAAAGGAGTCTAGTAAGGGGTAGGGCTAGGACAGGTGTGTCTGGAAGTTAAATAAAGTCAGAGGAAAGAGCCAGTCTCCAAGGCCAGATTAGGTCCTAGAGAGTTGGAGTCGTGATAACTATAAACCCGACCTATTAATAGATAGTAGGTTTCTTAACACCCACGATAGGACACGTACCATCTTACAAATCCTTGTAGAAACCGGGGGAGGGTGATTTACAGTCATCGTATAGTGGGGGGGGGGGGGGGGGTTGTGTGTGTGGGTCCGACACTTTTAGTTTTTACAGAGGTATGTAACAGTTTACAGAGGGACTCCCAGTTTTACCAGGGACCAACTTTTGGTAAACAGACAATCCTGACCCCTCTCATTCTGGGGGACCATTGAGTTTACTTTCAACGTATACTATTGGTATTATCGTATTTAATTCAGAGACCACGTTGTTCTGTCCTAGTCTGTTGGAGTCTCCACTCTTCACTCTACGGGAGGGAAGACACGTCTTACATGTTGATCGACCAATTAGGACGACTTATTTCTTTTTTTTCTTGTATGCTGTAAAGGTTTGAAGAGTGGTTAACTGTACTTCTAAGGGTCCTCTACTATTAATCAATGGTTCCTGTGTTTTTTATATTGCGTATTTTAAAAACTTAACCCCTTTACGTTCCTCTCTTTCACTCTCACTCTCCCCTCTACCCCTCCCTCCCTCCTTCCCCTTCTCTCTCCCTCCCTTCCTCCCTCCCTCTCTCCTTCTCTCCCTCCCTCTTTCCTTCCTTCCCTTTTTGTGTCTTGAGTTTATGAACTCGTTCTCGAGTTCAAACATGGTTTGACTTGGAACATGAAAACTTGCATCACTCTCAAGTGAATTCATGGTTCAGATTTAGAGCTGTCGTCTTAGCACAGTATAGTCGGTTGAGGGGTACCGGATGTCCTCTTTTAAGTTTATCGGATCCGACCGTTAGTTCTCGAGATTCGTTAGACTCCTAAACATTGGACTAGGGTGATGACACTGGTGAGGTGACAGAAGGAGACCAGGTGAGTGTAAAAGATAGTTCTGTGGAACGATTAAGGATGACGACCCGGAAACATGTACGGGAACGAGGTTCGTCGGACAAATTGGAAGTTCCAGGGGAGGTAGGGGTGGAGTAAGTAAACAGGTGATTGAGAGTGCATGGACTCTCGACCCGACCCCCGTTCCTACTGTCGATTGTCGAGGGGGCGTCAATGGTGTCTGGCCTGCGACAAGACTCGCATAAACGGGACCTACGACTTCTCCTAAAGGATGAAGGACCCGGTGGGGCACACGGTGTGTGACGGGGGGCGGTACTTTTCTACGTCTGGATGACCCGGTCACGTGTACACGGTACCACTGTCACCGGAAACCGAGGGTAACAGAAGACCTCGTTTCCACGTTTGTGACCTGTCGGGCCGGTCCTGTCTCTGTCCATATTTCTCCCCGGGCTTCGTCGTCTCCCCCTGTCACTCCCGTCCCCATCCCGCTCCCCTCGGTCCAAGTTCAGTGTCCCACGCCCCCCTCCCGAAGAGTCGGGTGTCACTGGAAGCCCCGACCTCTCTCCCCCCTTCTCCTTCGTGTAAAAACGACGAGGAGAGAGTTCTGAAGGACTTCCGCCCCGAGGGACAAGAGACGACGTGCAGTCCGAAAGGAGACCCATGTGCCGAGAGTGTATGGGTGTGCACCCGCTCCAAGTTTCGAAGATCGTGGACCCACGACGATCACTGAGACAGAGGTTTCAGAAGACAAGCAACCTTTACTCCGGAACTAAGGACCCAACTCTGTAACCGGAGTATTATTGAAGTAAAAGGTCTGAACCTTGGTTCGAGAGTCTTCTCGACCGGGGTTTGGAGGTGGACACACTTACCCAGATCGTAAAGACCGAAGTCGTAGTCCTAAGTGACATTTGGATGGTATCGAACATAAGTATATCTTGACAGGGGGGGAGGTGAAGGAAAGAGAGAGTAAAGGACAAAGGAGAAGAGGGACAGAGGGATCGTAGACGAGTGACTATTCCCTTTTTGTCGTGATGAAAGTCCTCCCAGGAGTCCGGGTCGGCCACCTTACTCGGGGTCCGGACTCGTAAAACCCCACAGGTGTCGGTCCAGTGTCGACAAAGGGGTTTGACTCGTGCTATTGGGACCGGACGATCCCGTTAAGATTAGGAGATTATTTCCTCGGAACAGACAAGCTCCCACAACCACTGAAATCGGTTAGTCCAGACTAAGAGGACGAGGTTTTTCTTTTCTTTATGTTCTCACTCTTTAACAACGGGATTCCGACACCTCTACATTCAGTGACGTTTGAACGTAGCGACCACTTTAGGTGTAAAAAGATATCTGGGTCGAAGACTATAGATTAGTAGAAGGAACCGGAGGGAGTGTTGGAGAGAGAAGGGGTCTAGGTTAGTCTCACCACGACCTTTCGTCCTATCTCATCTACTCTTACCTCTAAAACCTAAGTCTGTCAAGATGAGAAATGAGAATCACGGTGGTGGACCGATGAGTCAAAAGGGCAGACATTTTACCCGTGTTACTACCGAGACAACCTCTAAACAATCCTCCTAGTCTACTCTGTTACGAGCCCATTTCTCTTCTCGTAAAATAAGTAGTCTCAAGGAGAAGCCTTCCATCTCGACACAAACAACTCTTTTACGAAACGATCTTCATTTTTGGCTCTAGGAATCCCGCCCTCCACCCGACCGGCGAGGGTCGTTCTGTTTCTCTCCTAAAACGAACGTCGAGGTCCCTCCTTCACCCCCCGGTCCTCTCCCGCCTTTGGGACACGAGGTTTTCCCTGGGAGGGATACTACGGACGGAGGGAGGTGGTTTTAGAATTTAGTCCAAGAGGTTAAGCACGCAATGAACTTCATTCATTACTCCTTTTATCTCTTCCCCGACTCAGAATAGAGACCTCTCGATCCCCCGTTTTAGTACTATCGTAAAGTCCTACTCGTTCCATCTCCGTCTCTTGTGGAGTCCTGTCTTCTGAGTTCCCGGTAGAACCCTTCCCTGGTAGTTTCCGGTACTGAGAGTTTCCGGTACCTAGAGTCTTGGTCCAAAGAGTCCCCATCCCTCACGGGTGACTGTTGGACCAACTCGTCCGTTCTTTGACCTCGAGTCACAATAATAGGGGACCCAGAAAGGAACGACTGGACGTCAGAGTCAAAACTGTAGTGAAGGAGGTCCTTCGGGTGAGACTGAAGGGCTTACACTCAATCTTAGAAGTTGAGACTAGGGGAGGGTACACAAGAGCAGTAGCCGTAAAAGTGGGACTCAATATTGAATAAACCTAGAGACCAGAGGGTGATATGGTATGTAAGGTAGACCCGTTTCACTTTAGAAAATATGGAACAAAAGGGTCTGGACCGTGTCGTGGAATGTGTACCATCTAAGAGTCACACACACGCCATGTATTACCATATCTTCTTTTTCGTCTCAGATACCATAGGACATTTTTCCAAGTCTAGGATTAAGATTATAAATTTTCGACACGTTGAGACCCGTACAATGAATTGGAGTGACTTAGAGTAAGCAGAGGAGACATTTATCCTACCTTCCAGTCACAGTCGTGCTTCTGTCTTACCCTTCTATGTATCTTTCACCATGGACCGGTCTGATCTGCGAATCGTCTACAGTTAAGGAACTAAGTCGGAGACTGTAAACCGGACAGAGAAGATAGGTGTGGAGGGGTGGTTCAGTTTCCGGAACCGTGAATTGTTTGAGGAGGAAACACGAGGATAAAGTATCACAAAGAGAACCTGAATAATTCCTGTAGGAAGTATAGTTACAAGGTTTCTTCCTTAATCGTTGGTGTAGATCTGGTTGTGGACAAAAACAGGAGAGGGACTCGATTCTTTCCCAAAATGAAAAAAAAATTACCAACATCCCCCACCCCCTAAATCCTACCTATAAAGTACTGTTATAATAAACTTTAAGTTTAAAGTCTCCGGTATTTAGTCCAAACTGACCGTGGGTCGGTGTGAGAAAAAGGATAACAGACCGACGAAAACGTGTTGTCACCGCCTCAACTCATCAACACTGTCTCTGGCATACCGGTCTTTGGACTTTTGTAAATGGTAGACCGGAAAACGTCTTTTTCAAACGTTTGGGTCCCGGGTTCGTCAAGGGTGTCGTCTACTAATAATTCGGGAGTACTCGTGTCGTTCTTCAACCATGACATTGACGGGAGCGACACACAACTCCTCGTGCTCCACCCCTCTCCAGTTCACTGTACTGGTTCCAATGTACCGTTCATTTAGCTTGACCCTAGTTTAAGGATGACGGAGACTATACTACTCCCTGTTGTCCTCTATCGGACATGGGGTGGGACCCCTCCGGCCGGAACTTCCAAGAACCAGTCCTCTCACTACCCGATGTCACTTTGAAATCCACTAGTGAGACCCGAAGGGTCCACTGAGTCACCATTTCTCAGGTTGATGGTTATATCCTCTGTGTCTTCTGTACCCAAGTTAGGGACCCAGTCCTTCTAAGGGGACCTCTTCCTTTGCCGTTGGATGAGATCATAAGAACGGACCTTTTTAGGGTGCCTGTCTCCTTTGACCGCCCGATATGTCAGGTACCCCAGCGTCTCAGTCTGTGCTGACTCGCATGCACGTGTCAAGTGTTGGTCGGTTACTTTACTTCCTCCCCCTTCGTGCCCTCTTCGTCGTGTCCCATCCCCAATTCTTGGACTCGAGTTCCCTGAAGGGACCACCAGGTCACCGATTCTGAGGTACGAGGGTTACGTTCCCCAGGCCCAAGTTAGGGACCAGTCCGTTGATCTAGGACGGTGTCGATTTTTAGGGTGCACACCGTTTATTCTGGACCGTGTCGGTTTATTTATTTAACTTTTTTTCTCTCTCTCTCTTATACTTAAGACCTCGAGTCAAAGGACCCAAAGGAACGTCGGTCGGCGTCTAGACACACTGGAACCCGTTCAATGAGTTTAAGAGAGATGGATCAATCATCCGAGATCTGAGAGGGAATACCTCGACAACACTTCTGACCTACCCTTGGACAGAACAATTCGACGGAGACTCCGTATCTCGTCGGGACCTACAACCGACACGAGTGCGGATATTAAGTAAGGACGTTCCTCGACGACGAGGACGAGACAAGGTCCACGGTAAGGTCCGTCAGTCCTATGTTTCTCCTTCTTTCTGTTTTATTGGTCTAGACGGAGGACGGACATTCCTCGTGGGTCAGGTGATTCCCCTGCCCTCTCATTTAACTATGGTCCCGGATCCCAGTGTCCCCACTGTCACTTCTCGGCTCTGTCCTTCGTGGCGTAAGGTCGAGAGGGATCCCCGAGTCCAAGAGTTAGGAAGGATTTGTGTGGTCCGTAAGACGACCGAAGGGGGACGGAGAAGAGGGGTCCGAGAGCCCGAGCTGACGTGTCCCTTACGAGACGCGGGTCCGTCGGTAGGTCCCGGGACCGTGTCTCGACGCAGACCTTTTGCCACTTCGTGTTTAGTCGGGTCCCATGATCCGGGGACCCTCTTGGACCCGTCTTTTTATTGAACCGACGAAGGTGGACGGTTTAGTGTTTTGTTGTTTAAGTGTCCTTCTCGCTAATTACGGCTTTTCGGATGGCCCAAGGTTGGACCTTTGAGACAGAGTGACTACACGGGACCTCCATGTCATTCTTAGGTCCGGTTAATCCTTACAATAGAATGATACTCGGTCGTAGAGAACGAACGGGACGGACCATGCAAAAAAAATGTCGGTAAACAAAAACTGAACAGGAAGTATTCATACATAAAAACACATATGTTTTCACCGACACGTCTCTTTTTTCTAACCTTTCTTTGTGGTCACTGAAAGTTGACCCTACCTCCTACCATAAACCTTGTACCTTCCCTTTTCCCCTCCGACAAATAAAATCATTGTGGATTAAAAAAGGTGGTTTAGGAGTACGAACGGGAAGGAGGAACCCCTCTGTTGAAATTCGTATACACAAAAATTTTTTTTTTGGGTTTATTAAGACCATATACGAAGGGAAGGTGGAGTGGTGGACGGACTAGATATCAGCAATTATATGTAGTTTACAATTGTCATCAATATAGACTCACAATCTTAATATGAATTTGAAAAAAAAGGGTGAAAAAACGAAACGACCATAATAATTTTAAGATGGAGCCGGTCCATCTGATTATATCATCAATTCACACAACCAAAACTTTGGTTTGATGGACTCAAATTTGGATTATCTCCGTCCAATTGACACGGAGACCTCTTCCGTTACCGTGGGGTGAGGTCATGAGAACGGACCTTTTAGGGTACCTACCTCCTCGGACCACCCGACGTCAGGTACCCCAGCGACTCCCAACCTGTGCTGCCTCGCTGAAGTGAAAGTGAAAAGTGAAAGTACGTGACCTCTTCCTTTACCGTTGGGTGAGGTCACAAGAACGGACCTCTTAGGGTTCCTGTCGTCTCGGACCACCCGACGGCAGATGTCCCAGTGTGTCTGAGCCTGTGCTGACTTCACTGAATCGTCGTCGTCGTTTGACACGGAGTCATTAACGTACGCATTTCCCTCTTTTCATTATCACTGATGGATTGACTTGAAGACCCTCTTCATTTACTAAATTATTTCAAGAATTCTGTTATGGGCCGTGTACACTACAAGCCATACTTAATCGGTAATAATAATAGTAATTTTGTTTTCTTCTCGTTACACCAAAAATTAACATCTTTTAAAGATTTTATTTTTTATATTATGAACGATCATTCTTTGAACCGTCTTTCTCTGTATACTATAAATGCCAGTGACACATATCTCCAAACATGAGACCCTTAAACTAACTCCTCATCGATTGTCCATAGGTAAATAGGTCAAATGACAATAGTTATAAAAATCCCCGATTCTATCCTCCAAATCATAAAACAAAAATAGACTGACACTGAAACTGTGTCCTTAAGGGACCACCGAGTCGTTCATTTCTTAGACGGACGTTACGTTCTCTGGGTCCAAGTTAGGGACCCATTCCGTCTAGGGGACCTTTTCCCTTACTGTTGGGTAAGGTCATAAGCACGGACCCTTTAGGGTACCTTTCTTCTCAGACCGTCCGATGTCAGGTACCCCAGTCTTTCTTAGCCTGTTCTGACTCACTAATTACCAAAGTGAAAGTGAACTGTGTTTCATATGGAGATTAATTTGAAGTATTTAAAGGGTCCAAGAGTCAGTCACCCCCGTAGGTAGTTTGTGCAAATATTACTGGTCCGTCTTTTCAGTCGAGACTCTTTAGTTCATCCACACAACAAACGTTTGACCCGGGATCCTGTGATGTAGATATGTATATGTATATATATGTGTATATGTGTGTATGTACCCCTCTCTTGGGTGTTATATAGGTATAAGACTTATAATGACTTTGACCTACCGTCCGGATTCTGAACAAGAGGGATAGTCACTCTATCCTTTTGTTATCTAAGATGGACCAAGACAAAACTCATAGTAAAACCTTCCCCTTATTTCTCTTCATACTTTCTCGAGACGTTTGAATTTACAATTCCACTCCTCACCATCAATACTACTCCTCCTTATAATTACATCATAACTTTTTTTTTTTTTCGGTGTCCCCGACGACCGGTGGCGTTGTCCTTCCTCCACCGACCCGAAGGGGAAGGAAGAACAACCAAGGTCGGGTCTCTGAGGTGGGACCGACCTCTCTCTTCTGACTCGGAACAGCTTTCCGTGGGGTTGGCCAGAGAAAAAACAGTCTGCAAGTTCCCATCAGAAACGAAGATCCGTAAAGACAAAGAAGAGAGGGTTGAGCAAAAACGAAACCACAAAGACATAGTAATATCTCATCGTTCAATGTCCGTCGGATTGTCGATTATAAGTGACTACGGTCCGTGACAAGTTTCTGACATTATTGAGTACGGAGGAGATCCATTCAGATCCTCTATCTCTGTCAACACACAAAAAACCAAAATAATAGAGGTAAAACGTCTCCTCCTTCGACTTCGTCCCTCTCCATTCCAGTAAACGTGTCAGGAACCACCACCTAGATTCTACGTTTAGAGTTGTCAGACCGTCGTCCGACAACTCCGAATACCAATGATCTGATCTTAAGGAAAGTTTAACTACTGTTAGTTCTGTTGACCCCTCTGTCCGAGACCCTTCGGGTGGGATATCGTTAAGACCTTCTAGAGTTCACGGATCGTCTCCTAAATGACCCTGACTTTACATTCCGGGAATGGACGGTCGACTTGAGCCGGGACCCTGGGGAACCCCAAGTGGTCGGGGTCCCTTAACTCCTCGCTTCGGGTCCATCAGGACAAGTAGTACTTGGGTTTGACAGGCCTTTCCTCGTGTTTGACCATTTTCCAAAAATCTTTGTTTATTACTTCGTCCTACAACCATAAGTTCCTCTGACACAAGTCTTAGTCAAAGGTGGGGTACGAAGGCCGTTAACCACCTATACTGACATTTGTGTAGTCATAGATCTTCGTTCAACGTCTTCTGGGAGGTAAAGTCCTTCCTACGGGTCGGGAGTCACGAGCCCCTTGTCGACTCTAGTTGACTACGGTCCACTACAAGAACCGAGACTGTCAAGGACCCTAGGTAAGGAGGTCCTAGAACCTACCGCATGAGAGGTTTCCACCAGAAAGGAGAGAGTCTTGTACTACATTGAGAGACTTGGATTCGGAGTTTACCAAACGTCTAAAAGACCACACTGACAAAGGACACAAGACTCTATGGTCCACCACTTTCGTAAGACGGACTCTTGACACCTGTCGTACATGTACCTTTCGACGAGGTTCGTCCGTCCTCCACGGACCACCGTTCATTGTCTTTTGTGTCGGGTATGACTACGTGTACTCTCTCCCCTCGAACAACCGAGGACATTGACTTGTAGAGACCTGTCTAAAGTCCCCTCCTACCTAGATCACTGAGTTGGTACAGTTTGTGTGTTTCTTTATTGGAAAGAAAAATAGAGAAAAGAGACGAAAGGTATTACAGTTCAAATAAGATTCCGATCAAAGATAGTTTCCTTGGCCTCCTGATGATATTCGGAGTCCCTCGGTTCGAACGAATGAACAAGTAAAGATCGTCCTTGTCGGCAGGGTTTAGTAAGTCACTTTCAGTCACTTAGTAGTTTCCAGTGTACGGGTTGGTCCTTGGTTAGTGACACCAGTACCAGTTATTCGTCTAGTGTAAACTCCTTTTTTTTTTAACACACACACGAGTGAGCACATGTATACACACAAAATTGCCTTTCAAGGAATGACCAGGACGAAGGTACTTACCGACGTTGGTACCCTGTTCCCCACTCCAGTAGAGAAGTTGAAAGGGAAATATGTGTCTTGATTTCTCTACTCTTGTCGGAGCGATAACACCAATCTTCCACCATCATACCCTTCCTCCTCTTTATTCACCCCTCATCCTCTCACAGAGACTTTTGTATGTCTGGGAGGGACTTGACGTCATGATTCCTCCGTGAACCAGACGAAATGGAGTCCTCCTTAGTCTTCTAATTTTCACCAAATCCTTCCGGTCCGGTGGTCCCTACCTCCCTCCTACTCCTTCCAGGTGCTCCATCCCCCGACAGACTACTGATTTATTTCTCTAACAAAAGGGGGTCGACCTTAGGGGGTCTAGGGAGTCCAGTCCTTCCCCCGTCGGACGTTGGGGTCACCCATCCAGACCCCGACGGGAGATGAGGTCCGTCCCTCGACCTCCCCCGAGTAGTTCCGACGGGAGGTCTCTCTTTGTCTTGAAGGGGGGAGGTGGGGCTGGGTCAAAGAGACGATCTCATCTCGTCAGGAACTGAAAGAGTATGGTCAAACGAGTATTAAGTACGAACTAGGGGAAGTCGAAGAAGAACTACCCCAGGAACCTCGACCGTATCTAGTAAGACGAGGATTGTCTCCCCAGGTCTTCTATTCCTGGTCTAGGGGAAAAGTGAGAGGAGCCAGAAGACCAAACGTAGCGTCTCCTACATCACCGTCAGGAGGAGGTCACCACGGGACGGATACACCCGTTCATGAGTAGTAGTCGGACCAGATGTAATAGATGATCCAAGAGAACGGGAGGAGGGTCTCCTAGAAGAACAGGAATGAGTCTTTATTCTCGTGGTGAAAGAACACCCAGAAGTGGAGTTACCGAATAAGTAAACGTACAGTTGTTCAGGGACTGCGACGGTAGTCTCTGTCGGTGTGTCCTCCGGTACAAAGGTCTTCTCTCTCCTTATACCGTTCCACTCGGTCTCTTCTACCCTCGGTGTGTGACGACTGCCCTCGACTGAGTTCTGGTACTAGTGAAAGTTAGTGGGGGGCGGATGTAGACCCTTCACTCGTGGTGTGGGTGTGGTCATGTGACAAGGAAATTAAAGACTGTACTGAAAAAGACCTCAGTAAATTTTATGGTTTATACCGAGTTTTCTCCTTATTTCTTGTGTCGTCTGACGGAGGAAGATAAACAAGTTTAGTCTTGGAACGTTAGTAACAACTGACGAAGTAAAGGGATTGAGTCAGGATGAAGGTTAGTTAGTAGTTCGGGATAATCGAGATGATGTTTTACATAGATCTTAGACTGGGGAAGAGTGAAATAGGAGCTATAGTGGGACCCGATTCAATAGTAGTAGAAGGTAGTTTTATAACGTTATTGAAGGATGAACCACAGGAGGATGAACGGGGGTTAGTGAAGTAAGTGTCTCTTCGGTCTCGTTAGAAAAAATTTATCATTCAGTACGGTGTAGTAAGGAGTTGAGTTTTGGGACGTCACCAAGGACATAGTGAGGTCTCTTTTCAGTTTTCCGGATTGTTAACGCCTCCACTGGGATGTACCAGGTCGAACAATGGAAAAGTTAGAGTACAGGACGACGAGAGGGGAGTGAGTGAGACAAAGTCGGTCTGACCGAAGAACGATGTAGGAGTTTCATGGTCCAATACAGGGACGGAAATTCGGAGAGTATACACGACAAGGGTTTCGGACGTTGTGGGGAGAAGGGTTATAGAAGGATCAAGTAGGGGAACCAAGTGTTCACTATAATAGTCTTTCTACGACGAACTCGTGGAACACACTTTTGTATGGATCAGAGAGAAATTCGGTGACTGGAACGAAATAAAAAGTGTCGTGAATGGTAAGGGGTTTTATCAATTCGTAAACAAATGTACAGTAAAAAGAGGAGAGATCTTATTTTCAAGATACTATCGTTACGATAAGTGGTACTACCGGGGTTATAGGTCTTACCACTTCCGTAAGTTACTTATCAATAACTTTTTACTTACTTTCTAAAAATTTGTTTATTCCGAGTTTTCTCCTTTACCGATTCTTTACTTTTTTGATAAGTTGGAAAAGTTATTCGTTTCTTTAACCGTTTAAAGAATACCGTTTCTACTATAAAACGGTTGATTAACCGTTCTTTTTAGTTTATCATTTCAGTAACGATAACTATTTTGTCACCTTGACCATAAAAGTGTATAATAATTAGAGTAACTAAATAAATTATCTATAGATAACCCATGGATGTCAAGTCAGTAAGTTAAATCAGTGAGTCAACACAGACTGAGAAACACTAAGGTACTTAGCGTCGTGTGGTCCGGAGGGACAGGTAGTGGTTGAGGGTCTCAAGTGGGTTTGAGTACACGTAGTTCAACCACTACGGTAGGTCGGTAGAGTAGGAGACAGCAGGGGAAGAGGAGGACGGGAGTTAGGGAGGGTCGTGGTCCCAGAAAAGGTCACTCAATTGAGAAATCCACCGATTTCATAACCTCTAAGTCGGAGTCGTAGTCAGGAAGATTACTTATGGGTTCTGACCAGAGGAAATCCTACCTGACCAACCTAGAGGAACGTCAGGTTCCCTGAGTGTTCTCAGAAGAGGTTGTGGTGTCAAGTTTTCGTAGTTAAGAAGCCGCAAGTCGAAAGAAGTGTCAGGTTGAGAGTATAGGTATGTACTGGTGACCTTTTTGGTATCGGAACTGATCTGTCTGGAAACAACAGTTTCATTATAGAGACGAAAAATTATACGACAGATCCAACCAGTACTGAAAGGAAGGTTCCTCATTCGTAGAAAATTAAAGTACTGACGTCAGTGGTAGACGTCACTAAAACCTCGGGGGGGTTTATTTCAGACTGTGACAAAGGTAACAAAAGGGTAGCTAAAGGGTACTTCACTACCCTGGTCTACGGTACTAGAAGTAAAAGACTTACAACTCGAAATTCGGTTGAAAAAGTGAGAGGAGAAGTGAAAGTAGTTCTCCGAAAAATCGAGGAGAAGTGAAAGACGGTATTCCCACCACAGTAGACGTATAGACTCCAATAACTATAAAGAGGACCGTTAGAACTAAGGTCGAACACGAAGAAGGTCAGGTCGCAAAGAGTACTACATGAGACGTATCTTCAATTTATTCGTCCCACTGTTATATGTCGGAACTGTATGAGGAAAAAGGATAAACCTTGGTCAGACAACAAGGTACAGGTCAAGATTGACAACGAAGGACTGGACGTATGTCTAAAGAGTTCTCCGTCCAGTCCACCAGACCATAAGGGTAGAGAAAGTCTTAAAAGGTGTCAAATAACACTAGGTGTGTCAGTTTCCTAAACCGTATCAGTTATTTCGTCTTTCTCTACAAAAAGACCTTGAGAGAACGAAAAAGGTACTAGGTCGCCTACAACCGTTAAACTAAAGACCAAGGAAACGGAAAAGATTTTGGACGAACTTGTAAACCTTCAAGTGCTAAGTGCATAACGACTTCAGACCGAACCTCTTAAAATTCGTAATGAAATGATCGCACACTCTACTCACGTTAACACGCCACCAATCTCGTAAGAAACCGTAACGGAAAGAAACCCTAACCTTACTTTTGACTGGAAAAGGTCAGGACACCGGTGACGAGTCAAAAGGTTTAAACGACCGTATAACTCACCTCGTGAAAGTGTCGTAGTAGAAAGTCCTAAACTTTATCGAGGTGACCTTAAGGTAGTGGAGGTGATCGAAACAAGGATCACTACGAAAGATTCCGGGTGAACTGAAGTGTAAGGTCCTTAGACCGAGATCCACTCACTAGTGTGGTAGTACTAATAGACCCAGTACTTCTAGAAAAAACATGTCAAGAAGACACATAAGAACGGTGGAGAAGAATTATAGAAGACGAAGACAATCCAGGTATGGTAAAGACAGGAAATAGTTCGGGTAGAAACGTACTTTACAAGGGAACGATAGAGATTAAAAGAACTTCTCTAGAGATCAGAAAGGGTAAGACAACAAACGGAGATAAAGAAACGTAACTAACAACTCCTTCCGAAAGAATAGAGAGAAACGATAAGAAACCTTGAGATGTAAGTCTACGAATATAGAAAGAAAAAGAGGAAACGAAAAGCGAAGAGAAGAAAAGTATCGATAAACATTTCGGAGGGGTCTGTCGGTAAAACGAAAAAACGTAAAGAAAAGGTACCCCTACCAGAACGAGGGACAGAGGACATGTTACAGTGTTTGGAGACAGGTATCAAGTAGTACGTGAGACAGATAGTATAGATCAGGGAATTTAGATAAAGAGTGAAGGTGACATATTAGTATTCCCTAAACTAAATCCAGTATGGACTTACCAGATCACCAAAAGGGATGAAAGAAGTTAAAGTCAGACTTAAACCGTTATTCTTCAAGTACCAGACTCGGTGTCAGTCGAGGGTCAGGACAAAAACGACTGACATATCTCGAAGAGGTAGAAATCGATGTTTCTTACATTAGTTAGACTAAAGCCGCAACTGGTAAGCCACTACAGGTACACATCTCAGAAGAGAACACAACAACCTTCTCCCACAAAAAATACTGGTCACGCAAGAGAACCGTTTTGTGATAATCGGAAACGGGACGAAGTAAGACCATGGATGGTAACACGTTAAAAGGTTACATGTGAGATTAGGTATTATTCCAAGTTTCAGATACATTAGTAGTCCTATTTGATCCAATCGACACTATTGTTTAATTGAGATGTTAGGGTCATCTAATAGTATTGTTTCCAAATGTAGAAAGAGTGAGTTAAATGATTAGAGTCTAACCATCACTCCATCATAAGTGAAGGGAAGTGGAAAGTAACCGGTCTTGATCAATGAGGATGGGTTACCGTTCATCCGATTCTTTACTCCAAAGGATGAACACGTTTTCTTCATCTCTTTGTCTATACCCATTTATAAGACTGATAGTATTGGAAACTAGTTCTTTAGAATAGTGGGGTGACCTTATTAGATTTTGTCAATTTCTCGAACAATTCTTTTTTTCAAGTAACTACAAAATAAATAATAAAACTATCTGACTTTCTCAGAATTACAACTTATTACTTCTCCACCTTTTATCTTAACGTCAAGTAGGGATATCATCTATTACGTCAGTATTTTACTATTAATTACTTTGTATATGTATTAATATTTTATCATTCATTTTAATCCTTTATTTACTTTACCTATACACTAATTTGATGTAATTTTTATATGGATTATTTTTATAGGAATTTTTACATGATCTTACATAAATAAATTGTTTATAAGTAAGACGTTTACAGAGGATCTACATTACGGGATGTCTAAGTCTCCAATTTGTATGACAAACTGGATCTCTACGATGTCAGAAAATTCTTATGAATCCGACCTGATCTTCTTTAGAATCAAATTCTAGACTTATCAATGAGATTATTAAAATACCAACGTTTATTCCCACTTGAAAATAAGGTAAAACTGAACTATAAAATATGTATGTGTGTGTTTGTGTTTTATTTTATAGTGAGTTGACATTTTTATTAGAACGGTAAACGTTATTGTACTTACCTGGATCTCCCATGATGAGATCCACTTTATTCCGTCGACCTCTTTCTATCTATGGTATACTTGAGTGAGTATTCACCTTAGATTTTGTGTTTTGTTTCTGTTGTTTTTGTCTGAACAGTTACTTCTCCTTTTATAATCACCAACGGTCGGTCTCTCTACCCCACTCCTACTTTATCCTCTTCCCCTAATTCTCCATGTTTGAAGGTCAATATTTCATTTATTCGGAACCCTTAACCTTATTTGGTATTCCTTGTACCAGTTATTATAACATTCTTAAAACATACCTCAATGTCTGAAGTATACCAATGATCTGAATTGTGTCTTTCATAAAGTATTACATACATTTATAGGTTAGTGAATACTCATGTGGAATTTGACTGCATTATAGTATACAGTTCATAAAAAGTGACATTTATTTATTCCGTGTTTAAGTCTCTTTCATGAGACATTCTTTTATAGACAAAAATTGTAAGTCCGCGTTGATGTGACATTCAGCTTTTGTAGAGGTACTTAAAGTTTTTTGTAATTGATACTCTACCATGATGGGGTAACTTCTGGTCACTGGAAATGGTAGACCAGACGGAAGGAGAGAGACTGGAGTTGTGGTAATACGTGAAGTGAGTGAGACGAGTCGGAATAAACAAGAGGGATGACAAGGACCCGGTGCATTCCGAATAAGGGTGGACCCCAGAAACGGGAACGTGAGAAAGAAGTCCCTCGGTGCGCCGAGTGAGGAAAAGAAAGTCCAGAAACAAGTTTACAGAGAGAAGATACCTCTGGTGGGGCTGGTGAGAAAGATTTTATGGTTGGAAAGAGAGGTCTATCGTGAGGGCAACGGGGGGACGAAGGGGTTGAATCAGAGGTATGGTGGATACTAGACTGTACGATCTATAAAATAAAGACACTATAACAGACACAGACGAGGTACTACAGTCTCCAAAAAAAATGGCATATGGGTAATAAATTTGTCCATAGACTTTGTCACCCACAAGTTATTTATGAACAACTTATGTGCTTTTGTTACTTACTTCCCATCACTCGCTGACTTACCTAACGATGTCTGTGAATCGTTAGTGTCGTGACAAGGACTTGCTTAGTGAACGGAGGTGGGGTGACATAGAGGGAGGAGGGAGTTTGAAGAGGAGAGGGTGTACGAAAGGTGACCTATACAAGAGGTAGACGGTCAAAGTGCGAACTAGACCGAGGGACGTTGGAAGTGTAGTGTAGACCTAATCCCTAAACAGAGTGAGGACCCATACTAGTATAACGCTGTCGAAGGACCGTTACGGGCATAACAGGAGGAAAAGTGGGAAACAGGACCGAGGAAGGGGAGGTGGAAGGGTTTGTGAGACATCGAAACAGATGTTTACGTGAAGGGGCTTATACGGGTAGGAAGGTCCCATCCATTTACGGAGGAAGAAGGAGTTCTTGAGGACTAGGTGGTAAGTCTTCAATCAAAGTACGAAGTCTTTGAGGTAGTAATAAACATTGGGAAGACGACAGCAATATCGGAAACGACACGTTTTAGAACCCAAAACGGTTCTAAACGGAAGGACGGTACCAAATTTAATCCCCGTCCCTCATTCAGAATGAACGAGAACGAAGAGGGTACCTTGTACCTTCTACCAGCTACTTATAATTTTATTCTACTGAATACAGTTCGGGAAAATATCAAGGACCGTGGACTACTTATAAGTCAGTCACGACCGACGATTATGCTCAATCATGTACTCCCTCCGTCTCAAACCAAGATGGGTTTTCTCTCTATGTCATAAACTACAGACGATCCACCCAAAAGTCTCCGACCATACTGGGACCATACAGTCCCAGGAATAAAGAGTGACGAACACGGAGAAGGGTGGACATCGTCCACGGAGTCAAAGGGACCGGGTGGACTCAAGGGGACGTCGACACCTGTCGAGGACCCGGTCGGCTGGTGAAACGGAGAGTTCACGGATCTGTCCAGAAACAAGTACGGACAGTGTCCTCGAGTGATCTGACATTTGTGTTCGGTATCTACCCCCTCTCCTACAAATCACGAGACCTCGGTTGACAGTCACTGTGTCTACCCTGAATAACCCCTTTACGGGGGCGGAGGAACTAAAGTCCCCATGTCACGACTCGAACAAGGTGGAACAATGAGTCTTCCGGGGGTGACCTTGACTCACGGAAAAAGGGACTGTTATTGGACGAAACCCCTAAAAAGAGACGGGACTGAATGGAAAGGATGAAGGAACTAACATGGAAGACCTAGTGAGGAGGTTTGATGTATATGAGTTCGGGACGAAACCCCCTTTGGTGGTGGTGAGTCGTAAAGATTTCCCTACCGACGGGCTGGGGAATCAAACTATACGAGGGTAGGTTTGTGTGGAAGGGATACCAGATAGTCGGGGTCGAGGGACCGTAGTCTGTGTAGTCACCATCCCCCTCCTTAGGAACTCGGTAGAAGTCTCTGTTTTTCACCTCCACCTTCCATGTACAGCTCAAATGGAATCAGAGATAGAAATATCTTTGAGGGGGATTCTTTGCCAACGCCATTTAATGGTAATTTGTTCTGTGTGTGTGTGCATGTGTTTTGGAATGAGACATGAGAGTGAGAGTCCACACTAGTTCGTGAACCTGGAGACACTCCCGTAGACATGAAATACCTCTAGTAGTGCGATACTTCTGTGTCTCCTGCCGGACCAACCACCGAGCCAAGACCACGACACACACAAACAGGACACAAGTAGTTTCGGACTAGGAAGAGTGACTCGCACACTGATGTCTACTATAGGGAGTCGAGGGAAACATAATCTACGCCTGTACTGACTCAAGACAGATCGCCCTACACCTGTCTTAACTTGAGGGTCCTAACCTGTAATTTTGGGAGGTACCTGCTAGGAGACACAGAGATGACTAGATGACGGACCTTCGACTCCTAAGGAACGGGGGTCCCGTACCGTCCTGAGGTGCACCGTCATCTGACTCCGGGACTTTGTAGTACATCTCACACGGAGGTGACCGAACTGGCACTCTTCTTTATTGAAAATAACCTAATTCGATGACTTTGCGGTTTCGAACAATATCGTAGATCTCGACACGGTTTGTTCCGTGGTAACCATGGATCTTCACCTCATGAGGGTGTTATTTTTGGACTTTATTATAGCATAACTGAATCGTCAACTCACCATTAACCACTCCTTTCACTGTATTATCTGACCTTTCCTCTGCACAAAATATTTTACGACGGAAGTCGTCGTCTGTCGTACAGACGATTCGGAAATCAAAGTCCCCTCCACCAACCCTTCCCAGTCTCATTATCCCACACAACTGGGAAGGGTCCCGTCCCTGATCCTACTCCACTCACTCCGTAGGTCCCGGGTTCTAATTCCACCGTCGATGAACGTGTTGAGGTGAGAATTGTTACTTAATGTCCTTTCTCATACAAGTCCTTACTGACCGGTCAAAAACTTTCTTCTCTTTCTCCGAACTCTTAGGTCTTTGTGTCCTAGGGTTCCCTATATGTTCGGATAATGCAAACCTAAGGTATATCATTCTAATAGACTTTCCGTTTCCGGGAAACACTGAGTGTGGATGACTGTTTCTAGACTCATTCTCACACTAAAAGGGTAAACGGATAATAGAGTCCATGAGAGTTCTATCGGTGAGTTCTCTTTCTGTAATTACTTCTTCGTTTCTTTGTCTACTTGAACTTTTTAAGATATACCCTTTTTTGAAAACATACTTGAAGCCTAGTACCTTAATAACTCTTCGTTTCTAACCTCCAAAGATTCAAAAATCCCTTAATGTAACAGTTACTTTTTTACTCGGATCTAAATTTCCAGAAACTGTCACTCCCGGAACTTCGTTAGGAACTCAGAGGTTTGAACAAGTTCGTCCTTCACCCGAAGTTTTCGGTACGTCAGGAGCTTCTCCTACTCGGGGGGTTATAGGGTATCCAAGGATAACCAACCGGTACCTCCTATTGTCAACTCCTTCTCGGAAGGTCTCCCGTCTCCACCCGGTGTCTCTCGTTTCCCGTCCCTTCCCATACTATTCTTCCCACGTCGGTTCCTTGAATGAGAATGTTGGTCCCGCCCCGGTGGTGTATTGTACGAGTGCAGCCCTGAGGTGGTAGTGGTCCCTACACACGACACACAGAGGGTGAGAAAGGAAAGGTTTACCCGTACACATAGTGAAATAGAGTAAGAACGGGTTGTGAAATGTACCATATGCTTACCCCGTCTCTGTCGTCGAAGAGGAAAGTTCAGTCTCCAACTACCTGTTACTCCGTTTGTGAGGTAGAACAACCCTTTTCTGGGGTAAGATGGGTCTTTAGGACTTCAAAATCGACTTACATTACTGACATTTCCTGTAACCCAGCAGAGGAGACCCCTCCCCTATTCACACAGCAGACACACCCTTTTCCCCAATCCACTCATTCCAATAAGTCATTGGTTTCCTGTCCGATACCGTCTATGTATCAAGTGGTTCTGGTAAAGGAGAAAATGGACCTTTAGGTCGATCTGATATAAAGAATTTATAATCGTCAATCTACTCCGGTATACAGACTCGAGACCGTTTACAGTATCGTCTTTTGCAAGTGCGAAAGTCCGGAGTAGTCAATTTTTGTTTTTTTAGGAGGAAAACACAACAGATCAACGATCGACTTTTCTCTTCCTAAACCCCCGAGAATCCCATAACCTTTCGATAATCTCATTTCTTCAAACTTGGAGGAATAGTTTATGGACATCTACTCAAATACCCTATTCTTTATTGGTAGAGAATCTAATTCGGTTATTTTACAATCCCAAAGAAACAGTGTCGTTGAGAGTAACGGGAGTATGTTGGATAGAATAACGAAACAATAGTCCTAACTCACTCAATTATACTTTTCACCACGGACCGTGGTTTATATAATTTTTCCCATAAGATATTCAGAACCGAGGAGAGTAGTCGAACTCTTGTCCGTTTTAAAACAGTACTTGATACCGAACCGTCTTTCGTCGTCGTGGTTACCTTTCGTTGTATTAAGTCGTATCATAAGGATCGAAATTAGTCTTTCAGAACTTCAGACATTATCGTCTGGGATTAGGTCCCTGTATGAACCCATAAATATTATGGATCAGATTAGACAGAGGACTCGGTTGTGATTAAAGATGCAGAAATCACGGTGCATTCAAATTTCGGTTTTTTTGATAAATGAAATGTTAGGAAGTTTGTTTGGGTCCTGTTACACACAATACGTTTATGGGTCCATTGAATTTTGTGAATCGAAGTATTTTGACTTTCTTTCCATTTATGAAGGTTATGACGGACGGTGACGTCGTCTTTCACCTTTGGGCAAAGATAGGTATCGACGACTTGAACGACCCAAACCAGGGGATGGACGACGACGACGACGATCCAACCATCCCCTGGTTTGAGTCGTTCAAGTCGTCGATACCTATCTTTACCCAAAGGTGAAAGACGTTTATGGTTGGATTCCAAATTTTTTCTTCCTTCTCTTTTCTATTTCGTACAGTATTAGAGAAACTGGTGTAAGATTTTCGTCAGTTAATAACTGTAAAACGGCTGTAAGACTTTGTTCAAAAAAAAAAAATTTCTTTTTGAACAGTAAAATATAGTCTTAACATCGAAACACTATGAAACTCTTCAAAGTAAAGTAAGTCACACTGTTTATGATTAATTCCCGAACCGTACACGTACCAACAAAAATACGTAAAGACGTTTTCCAGTATTAATGTCTTATATAACAAAGATTATCGGTTATACGAAGGATCCCGATATTCCTTACAACATGATACACTTATTCGTCTTTCCCTTGGTAATGTCTTCCTTCTACGATGACTGTATTCTTTGTTCCCGTTACAATTTCAGGACACCAGAATAGTCAGTTACTGTCGACAAACACCTAGATTTTAAGAAACTAGTCTGGGGTTCCTTAACTGAATTTCTAAGGTCAAGATACTTTCCTGTTCTAATAACAGTCGTAGGTTTCGGTAGAAATCCAGAAACCTGTTGGAGAGGGTTAAGTGGGTCGGTAGTCGAGACTAGACCAAATAAGTGACGGGAGATGTCAGTCTTAAAGTTCCAGTCTCTACTCGTGGTGAAGTCTTCCAGTATTGGGGAACTGAAAGGTGGTTCGAGGGGAAGGGTCAAGTTTCAGGGTCCATTACCAGTTTCAGTAAGTAACATAAGAGAAATCCAAAGTCCTTGTATTTACTGGATCAGGAGACGGTATATTAACTTACTGTTTTCTAATTGTAATAATATACTTCTTAAAGATGATCAGTTATTCTTTTACTTTTATAAAGATTTTATACACTTTCTATATTATCGTTTAAGTGTTTTGTTAATTGTCAGTTATTTGTAAACTTTTTTAACTAAAAATGACCATTAGTGTTATATTTAATTTTATTATCTATACTATAAAGAAGAGAGTTTTTTTCTCTTTTAAATTTTCTCCTTTTATATATCGTGATACTCCCTCAAGTCTTTATCAGTGAAAATGTCTAACAATATTCTTCATAGTCAAGTCAAGTCAACGAGTCAGTACAGGCTAAGAAACGCTGGGGTACCTAACGTCGTGCGGTCCGGAGGGACAGGTGGTGGTTGAGGGTCTCGGATAAGTTTGAGTACAGGTAGGTCAACCATTACGGTAGGTTGGTAGAGAAGGAGACAGCAGGGGAAGAGGAGGGCGGAAGTTAGAAAGGGTCGTAGTCCCAGAAAAGTTTACTCAACCAAGAAGCGTAGTCCACCGGTTTCATAACCTCAAAGTCGAAGTCGTAGTCAGGAAGGTTACTTATAAGTCCTGACTAAAGGAAATCCTACCTGACCAACCGAGAGGAACGTCAGGTTCCCTGAGAGTTCTCAGAAGAGGTTGTGGTGTTAAGTTTTCGTAGTTAAGAAACCACGAGTCGAAAGAAATATCAGGTTGAGAGTGTAGGTATGTACTGATGGTCTTTTTGATATCGAAACTGATCTACCTGGAAACAACCATTTCATTACAACCTTACTTTTGACTGGAAAAGGTCAGGACACCGGTAACGACTCAAAAGGTCTAAACGACCGTATAACTCACATCGTGAAAGTGTCGTAGTAGAAAATCCTAAACCTTATCGAGTTGACCTTAAGGTAGTGGCGGTGATCGAAACAAGCATTACTACGAAGGATTCCGGGTGAACTGAAACGTAAGGTCCTACGGACTGAGATCCACTCACTAGTGTGGTAGTAACAACAGACCCAGTACTTATAGACAAAACATATCAAGAAGACACATAAGAACGGTGGAGAAGAATTATAGAATACAAAGACAATCCAGGTATGGTAAAGACAGTAAATAACACGAGTAGAAACGTACTTTACAAGGGAACCATAGAGATTAAAAGAACTTCTCTAGAGATCAGAAAGGGTGAGACAACAAAAGGAGATAAAGAAACGTAACTAGTGACTCCTTCCGAAAGAATAGAGAGGAACGATAAGAAACCTTGAGACGTAAATTTACCCATACAGAAAGGAAAAGAGGAAACGGAAAGCGAAGAGCAGTAAAGAGTTGATAAACATTCCTGAGGAGTCTGTTAGTAAAACGGAAAAACGTAAAGAAAAAGAACCCTTACCAAAACTAACGACGGAGGACGTGTTACGGTGTTTGGAGGCAGGTATCAAGAAGTCCGTGAGATCTTGACTTCACGGACTAATCTAGATAGTCTAGATTAGCGAACTTAGATAAACAGTGAAGGTGACATATTAGCGTTCCCTAAACTAAATCCAGTATGGACTTACCAGATCACCAAAAGGGATGAAAGAAGTTAAAATCTAAGCGTGTTGTAAAAATCTCCAGTTACACCGAAATATTTCGTTTACTTAAATTTGTCATATATAGAAACTGTATTGTAAAAATTTGGATCATTAACAAAAGGTCCTTTGTTAGTACCGATATTCTTTGAAATCAATCTTTCTCCCAATGACGTCTCAACAAATAGAAACGATTTTCAACCTTTATTTCTGTGTAGAGTATCTATAACGTCCCAGTCAAGGTCTGGTGGTGTTATTTCGTTTATAACGCTATTTCATTCAGAGCACTTAAAAAACCAAAAGACCACGTATATTTTCGACACAAACGTGATATGACATCAGATAGTGTACACGTTGTCGGGACACAACATTTTTGTTACATGTGTGAAATTAATCTTTCGTAGAATAACGACTTTAACAGATCGCTAGTAGACTCGGAAATCGCTCTATAGAAAAACGTTATCATTGTTTCTAGGGATTAGTGTTTACTGGTATTGTTTATGTCGTTACTTTTTAAAAGTTTATAACACTCTTCATGGTTTTGTATTGTATCTCTGTCCTGTACTCGTTTACGACAACCTTTTTACCGTAGCTAGTTGAAACTACGTTCCAAAGGTTTTTTGAAATTAAACTTTTTTTTTTTTTAGACACTTCGAGTTATTTCCTTTCGTTTTATTTTGTTCCGGAAGGATGTTTAATTTACGGGTTGTTCTAGTCGATCTATTTACTTCGATGTAGTAAAACATCTGATGGTACATTGGTGAGTCTTACGGTATCTTATACGTCACTGGTCTTTCTACAAGTGCCAGATAAGAATTCTCCCCCTCTCTCGTCTCATACTTCTCTATGTGTGTTCGTGGACCAGACACACACACCAATACATAGAAAGATCGATATAGATAATTGTATTAATAAAAATGGAGGTATAAATCTCTCTAGGAAGGGATTTTCGATTGACCGATAGGAACCCACAATCCTACCCAAGTGACTGCACTAGAATAAATTAAGAGTGGTGTTGAGATACTCAAACCAAGACGAAAGAGGAGAAAACGACGATTTCTTTGGTTTCGAATCTTCCCAAATCTTTGAAGGGGTCATAGTGCGTTGTGTATTCTCCGTCCCGACTCGAGTCTAGCAAATTGGTATTTGGATGTAATGCCAAGACAATTCCTTTTACGTCATTCAATAGACACTACAATTTGAATAAGTTATATCTATTATTCATGATATGGTAAACCCTAGTCGAGGAAGAACGGAAAAACTTGGATGTTATTGATGAGAAATTACTTTTCTGTCTCTAACGTTGACAAAGTAGAAAATTATAGAAATCAATCCTGTTAATTTTCAACTATTGGATCTTACAGGGACTACCGAGTCCTCTGTACCCAAGCTAGGGACCCAGTCCTCCTAGGGGACCTCTTCCTTTGTCGTTGTGAGAGGTCATAAGAACAGACTTTTTAGGGTACCTGTCTCCTCGGACCGCCCGATGTCAGGTACCCCAGTGTTTCTGGGGTACTAATTCGTGTTCGTGTGTGTTGGACCCTGAAAGGACCATCAATTTTTTAGACGACGGTTACGTCCCCTGTAACCAGACCCTTTAAAGGTATACGGTGCCCCGTTGATTTTCGGGTACCCGAGACTTCGGGCACGAGACGTTGTTCTCTTCGGTACTGTTACTCTTTGGACATGAGACGTTGATCTCTCATCGAGGGTGAGCGAGAGTCGTTGATCTCTTTCGGTCACACGTCGTTACTTCTTGGTCGTGTCGGTTTTAATTCAACTAATTTAATTTTTCAACTGTATACGACACGATTCAACGAAGTCACCACAGACTGAGACACTGAGATACCTGACATCGGGTAGTCCAAGGGGACAGGTACCCCAAGAAGTCCGTTCTTGTGACCTCACCCAACGGTACGGGAGGAGGTCCCCTAGAAGGACTGGTCCCTAGCTTGGGTGTAGAGAATTCAGAGGACGTAACCGTCCATCCGAGAAATGGCGATCGTGTTGGACCCTTCGGGGGGTTTCAACTATTGGACTACAGTTAAAAAGAGTAAAATAAAAATTAACATGACCATGACTTTAAGTTCAATCCCTCGGTACCCACTTACGTCCCTGTCGTAGGTACTTGGAGTACTTGTATTTACATTTTACTACAGGCACACTGATGGACGAAAAAACGTCCTTCTCAGAGGTATCGAAGGACCGACTAAGAGTCTACGTGGGTCCAACTTCTCTAATTCTCGGAGAGACTAAAAAAAAAAACTGGAAAGTATTAGGTTGTGTGTGAAGATAGTCCCTTACCGTAGGGTAGGGGAGAGGGAAAAGACTCTGATAGGACATACTCAATAGAGGAGGGAAAGAGTGGAAATATGGAAGGTAGAGGGAGAGAGAAGACCACAGAAGAGTAATAGGATGTTGATAAAAGGTCAGAGGGATTAAGAATTTTTTTTATAGGGGACTCTAGGATGGAGAGGGGATTTGATAGTAGTAGAAAAGTATGTCGGGTTTCTGCGACTCCTAGATGGGATTAAGTTGGGGACCTTTGTATTTCTACTCATTCTGTCTGTTCCAGAGACAGGAGGGAATTTCTTGAAGTGGAAATCTTTTTATACACTTTCTTAATGGAATAGCCAATTCTTGTAAAACTTGTTATTAACCTTTGGGGTGATCCACACCGAATTTGAGGGGAGTATATTGTCCTTTAGGTTTCTATTCGTACCAACCGTAGTCAACAGTAGGTTCCGTGTTCGAAACAGATAAAGAGACGAGACCGTAGAAATCGTGCAACTGAAACGGTGGTACGGACAGTAAGTATCAGTGTTCTGCCGGCGCCGTTGAGGTCCTAAGGTGAAAGTTCCGTCTTTCTTCCTTTGTTATCTTGTTGACACAGATAGAGAGGACACTCGTTTCGTTTGTGGAAGGGGGGTTTGTATGGTCTGAAGGAAGACAAAGTAACACTCCTCCCTTTGTCCTTTTATCCGGAGACTGTAAGGATGTAGACGGACCTTCGTCGTTCAATTTCTCCACCGACTCGCACCGATACTTAATCGGATCTTTACCTCAGTAGGTTTTGTGTATTAACTTGTTTATTTATGTTGTTGAATTTTTTATTGTTCCCGAACTGAGAGGTAAGGAAGTCACACCTGACACACACAACTGAAGGAAGGTAAGGATAGTTTTACTTCCCTTTACTCATTAAAATATCTCTTGAACTGTTTGTGATGTAGTCAGTCCACTGGTTCCAGTTGTAGTTGTAAGTATTTAGTTTGGTCTGGATGGGACCACCGCGTTATCGACTCTAGGTGGACGGTTACGTCCTCTGTACCCAAGTTAAGGACCAGTCCCTAGGCGACCTCGTTCATTCGGGTACGTGGTGTTGATGACTTCGGACGCGCGGATCTCGGGTGCGAGGCGTTGTTCTCTGCGGTGCCGTTATTCTTCAAGTACGGGACGTTGGCGAGTGACGTTGACTTTCGGTCTCGTTTCGTTACTTCTGGGTCCCGTCGGTATTTGTTTTAAATTTTTACAAAAAAATTCACAAACCCGTATTTAGTTTGGTCTAGCATTCAGTATTACACTGTTTCTACCGTGAATGGAGACACCAGAAAGAGGGGGTTTTAGGTCTTGGGGCCTTATTAGTACTCTTTCTGAAGTCTCTCTAGAGTTACCTCCTTGTAAGATGTATCATGGACTGTACATGAGGAGTTTTGACGGTTCCAGTAGCTTTTGTAATAGCGTCGGTTCTTCTCTTTTGATTTACATGACACCACAGGACCTACGTTAGGACCTTGTCTTTTTCCTGCAATCCAATTCTACACAGCTATGACCAGGTAAATAGTACTGTTTACAAGATGTGATCACATTCGACAATTATTATGTCCTTGACCCCGGTCCTCATCTCACGTGCCCTTGTGAAGTATGATAGAAACCTTAAAAAGACATTTAGATTTCGATAGGATTTTTTAATTCAGAAGAAAATTTCGTTACTTCCGATACTTCATTTATTTTATCCCATTACTCTTTCTCTTCCCACCCCTCCCCTTTCAAATCTTCCTACCAGTCTCTTTCAGAGACTCCTTCACTGTAAATAAGGGTCTGGGTTCACGAAGTTTATTCGGTACACTTCTCGACCCCCTTCTCGTAAAGTCCGTTTTCCTTACTGTTTAACTTTCGGACTTCTTTAAATTCCTTCTCTCTTCTGGATTTCATTCACTTTCCCGCCCACTATTCCAACCCAAAGGTCTGTTCTGACTTACTTCAGGTATTGGTGGAGTCCAGTTCAAAACCTGAGTTGTCGTATGTTTACAATTTATTATTATTGACATAACCAGAGGATAACGTCGATGTTGTTTAATGGTGTATTCAGTTTAGTCACCAAATTTTGTTGGGTCTATATAAGAGAACGTCAAGATAACCATTCTTTAGTCTGTCTTGAAGTGACCCGATTTCAGTCCCATCTGTGTCCCGATACAAGGGAGACCTCCGAGGTCCCCGCTTGCACAGTGGTTAGGAAAATCTCCAACGGACGTAGGGGACCGAACACCGGGGAAAGAAGTACAAGTTACGGTCGTTAAGGTCGTACGGTTGGAGACAAAGGTAATAGTGTAGACTGGGACGGAGAGGAGAAACTGAATATACTTAGGAACACTATTGTAATTCGGTTTGGTCTATTGGGTCCTTTTAGAGGGGTAACGTTCTAGAAATTACCGAGTCTATCATTTCTTTAGTGGACGTCACGTCCTCTGGAACAAACAAGGGACCTAGTCCTTAGGGGACCTCTTTCCGTACCGATAGGTGAGGTTATAAGAACGGACCTCTTAAGGTACTTGTCTCCTTATACCACCCGATGTCAGTTACCTCAAAGTTTCTCAGTCTGTGTTGACTCGTTGGTTGTGAAAGTGAAAAAAGGGTGATTAGTGCGGATGTTTCAAGGAAAACAGTCCATCTCGAGTGTACAAGGTTCTTTAGCCTGTCTTGTATAAACCCCCCGGTAACGAGTTACTATTATTATTATTATTAATAATAATAAACTGTATTATTATTACTGTTAAAAATAATATTATTAATTATTATTACTGTTGCTATTGTTGTTGTTGTGTTGAGTTGGGTATTGTAACGAAAATGTTTCTAAAATCGAATCCTTCCTCGAGATACCATTTATATAATAGTGTATTAATTTACACTTTTGTGGTAAACACCATTCACGAGATTCCCATTATTCTTCTTATTGTTTAAGTTTATTCTCTTCGATTCGATTTCAACTTTCTCCACCAATCCTTTGTAAAGACTCCTTCCCTATCTATGTGACTCCCTACTGTTAGGAGATCCGACCTCGTAAGGGTCCGTCCCCTTACTGTCTATCCTTCGGGGTTCGACTCCTCTTTGGACTATTCTCTGTGTATGTTCTCCGAAGGGTCTACCGTTATCACCATTTCTTGAGCGGACGGTCACCTCTGTATCCTCTGTACCCACACTAGGGACCCAGCCCTTCTAGGGGACCTCCCCCTGCACTGTTGGGTGAGGTCATAGGAACGGACCTCTTAGGGTACCTGTCTCCTCGGACCACCCGATGTCAAGAATCTCAGCGTTTCTCAGTCTATGTTGACTTCACTAAATCGTACGTGCGTGTATTTTCTGGGAGGTGTTTCCGACCGACCTCTTTTGGACCCTTATCAGAGAGACGCAGTGAAGCCATTGGACTTAGCACAGCTCATCCTTTAAGTCACAGAGGAGGCGTAGACTTTCCTCCTTCCAGACAGAATAGTAGTCCAAGAGGATGAGACACTCACTAGCAAAACACAGGAGAAGAGGTCCTGGGGGAACTCATTCAGTCTAAAGTAGACATGAGAAGAGGGAAGTCCTAGATCGACTCCGGCGGCCCGCGGCCCAGACTGACTCGTCTACACTATCTCAGGTAGATAGATAAAGGTCAAACTTTGTAAACTCTTTTTGTACAGCATAACTACTCTAAAGACCTAATCACCTTTAGCTACCCTCACATCCTAAAGTCAGTCACGGCAACCTTAGTGACCTTCAAAAGTCGTGCTGTGACAAAACACTCGTTTGGAGACTGTCATACGAAAATATGAAAGGTGTGGGGAGGAGGTGACCAGATGTTTTGAGTCGATAGGATTTCCCTCAATTCTGAAGGACGTCGTCATCTGTTTCGTGACTCACAATCGGCGGGGCGGTCCAAGCCTAATGGAGGCTGCCGCTGACCCGGTGTCGGACACCGGACATAAAAGTCCCGACGCACCTCTCTTCCCCTGCCGGTCACTGGGACCTTTCCGACACGACCCGGACCCACACCACCCTTCAGTGGGAGGGAGAAGTCCCTGTTTCGCAGGGTGGGATTCGGCCTACCACCGTATAGTGTCGGGCCGGAGGGTTAAAGTGGGTGGTCGGGGGGCAAAGGGTATAGTAGGCTCCAGTGTCTCTGGGTTCGGTTGTCTGCACTGACGTGTCGGGACGTCCTTCACTTTTGACACTCTTATTCCAACCCGGTGGGGGGATGTGTCGGGGCTCTTCGACAGACACGTGGGTCGGCCGGTCCCGACGAAGGCCCGGCCGCAGGTCCAGACGAGTCCTCTGGGTCCACCACCACAACCTCAACGGGGGGGCCGTGGTGGGACGTAGTGTGAAAGGTCCTTCCCCACCCACCCCTGCCCACCATCCACCCTTGCAACAGCCGTTACTTACAACCACAAAAAACTCGGTCCCGGTTTCGTAACACACAAAGTCCCCCTGACCGGTTGACGGAGGTACTCCCTCTGAAGGTACTGTTCTGGCGGCGGGGTCTGACCTCGTCTAAACAAACTTGAAACGTCCCCACCTACGCGAGTCCCTACTCAAGGTAGTTCTCTCGGTTTGGAAATAAAAAAAGAGGAAGTTAGAAGTTCGCGTACTTCGTGGTCCCGACTTACCACTAGAACTACTACACCCTCCCACGATAATGGTTAGAACAGTTGATAAACGGCCCCAATCTTCAACTGTCGCTAGAGAAAGACAAAATAACAGGACCCCAGGTTTAGACTCGACTCCGTTCACCTGAAAGTCTTACCGACAGGTCGAAAGTCGTCCCCTGGTAGTGGTTCGACACAACTCAAGGACAGATGTTCTTGAAGTGTGACACCGATCTGAAGGAGAAGGGTAGTGGATCGGGAGTACCGGATTCGAATTGTGTCCTCTTGTCTTCGTCCTCCTCTTACTGTTTTAGGTTGTCCGGGTGGAACTTCGTTGAGGGGTCCTTCAAAAGGTGGTCTTTACCCACTCCGGTTCTGTTTCGTGAAGAATTACCTCGATCCAACGACGAAGTTTCACCCAACTCGAGGTGGGAAAAGTACAAGGTAGACTAGTGTTTGTTGAACAGAGGTAAACCTTCCAAACTACGACGACCACGTTTAATATTCCCGATGACACCGGTGGTCGTCCCATAATTGTTTGTTTTGATCGGTGACCAGTAAACGATGTTTAAACTCCGAGTACCATGAACTTCGACGTGTTAGTAAAACCCTCGGACTTACAAGTCTCCCCTCTTCTGATTTCACCCCCTTGCGTACAGGATCTCCTCTGGTATGTAAGAGGTTTGAGCGTCGGACCCAGTAGACATTAAGATCTTTACCCTAAATCGTCTAAATCGTGTATTTTTACGTCTTGTAGGGTAATTTAAACTTTAAGTTTATTTATTACTTGTGAAGAAAAAAATCATATTAATATCTGGTTTATGTCGTGACCTCTATGAATCCGAATTTTTCATAAAAAAGAACTAGACTTTAAGTTTAAACTACCCGTGGAACATAATTATAAAAGAGACCGTTGAACTTGGGTCCATGTCCTACGGAGGTCTTCGAAGATGACTTCCGTCTTCACCTTCCGTTAGGAAAAGACACTTCAGACGGAAGAAATAAATTATCAAATCGGAAACTTGAGAAGATCCCCAACCAAGAGTCTGAGTTCTTTACAAACAAATTCCCTACTCACTAAATCATATCCTTTGAGTTTACTGGTTAATAGTGGTTGAGTCAGTTTCCTTGAGAAGTGTTTTTTCTTTACAACAACAGGATATTATTACTTTAATGTCTACAACTCTTGTTTGAACACCTGTGACCCTCCTTCCCTTCCTACCCTACTTAACTATCTCATCGTCGTTGTATATGTGATGTTACATATTCTGTCGCTCGATCACCCTTCGACGACGTCTCGAGTCCCTTGAGTCGAACCACGAGACATTACTGGACCTCCCATCCCCACCCCTCTCTCCCCAAGTTCTCCCTCCCCTATATACATATGTATATCAACTAAGTACCTACTCTCTCAACCTGATATTTCTTCCGACTCGTGGATCCTTAACTACGAAAAGTTTACACCACGACCTCTTCTGAGAACTCTCAGAGAACCTATCGTTCCTCTAGTTTGGTCAGGTAGGATTTCCTTTAGTTAGGACTTATAAGTAACCTTCCTGACTGTAACTTCGACTTCAAGGTTATGAAACCGGTGGACTACGTTTCTCGGCTGAGTAATCTTTTCTGGGACTACGACCCTTTCTAACTTCCGTCCTCCTTTTCCCCTTCTGTCCTACTCTACCAACCTACCGTAGTGACCGAGTTACCTGTACTCAAACTCGTTCGAGGTCCTCTACCACTTCCTGTCCCTTCGGACCGTACGACGTTAGGTATCCCAGTCTGTGTTGACTCGGTGACTTGTTTTCAACTAAGTAAACATGTCGTCTTTGATTGTGTTGTAACATTTCGTTAATAGGAGGTTAATTTTTCATTTAATTTTTTCCTTTATCCTTTTTTTTTTAATTTGGAAGTTCATTGGAATAGAACTCCCGTTTGACCACGGAATCACTACGGGTCGGGTCGGGAAAGATGTGGTGTCCCTTGCGTATACGTCCCGTCGGTTGGCACAAAAGACAAAAGGAATAGGATAATCGGAGACGGAACCTCGGACTCTTTCCGTTCGGAGGGAACGAGAGAGGCTTCATCGAGGGGTAAGAAAATAAATGTCATAAAGGGGATTTGGGTAAACGGACTCTTAGACCCGGTTATAAACCACCATTTCCGTTAAATTAAAAAATAAATCCCGATCGTTCCTTTACCGTTGGGTGAGGTCACAAGAACGGACCTCTTAGGGTCCCCGCCCCCTCGGACCACCCAACGGTAGATACCCCAGCGTCTCTCAGTCTGTCCTGACTTCACTGCATCGTCGTCGTCGTCGTCGTCGTCGTCGTCGTCGTCGTCGTCGTCGTCGTCGTCGTCGTATTTTGATCGGGAAAATTTCACTGTAAATCAAATGAGTGCTATGAGTCGTTGGTGGTGGAGCTAGGTCAAGGTTTCGATAAAGTAGTGGGGTTTCTCTCGGGGTTTGGCCACTTTGGTGGGGTCGGTGAATGAAAACTAGAGAAGTTTTACCATGTGAAGGGAGTTCTCCGGTCCCACTTCCTTCCTCCTTTTTCCGTCGTCCCTGAGAGACACCTCAGGTGTGTACCCTGGACAAATGTTCATGCTCGGAGTGTCGTGGAAAGTAACCGAATACTCTACCTTCCGAAGTGTTAATTTTCCGAGGACTCCCTGTCCATAATCCGGTTTACACCGAGGTCTACTTCCTTCTCCCACGGACGATCCGGTCCCAAGTGGTCTCTCCCCAGTCCTCGACGGTCCGACACTTAGTTATCCCTTCCCTCAGTGACCCGTACCTTCCTACAGAACACTTTCCACGTTTGGACGAAGAACCCCTCTTCTCCCTCGTTTCCCAAGGATCCTTCCCCGGGTTAACCAGAACTCGAAGGCCCAAGTCACCCTCGTTCACTTAGTGAGTCCCCTCCACGACCCAGAGGGGAGCCGGTCATTCACGAAACTCCAAAGGACTAAATGACTCCCTCAATCAAGGAAGAGTCTCCTTGGGAACTGAGAGAGGAGAACTCTCCCCGACTAGGAGGAATAACAAATCTTTTAGACCACGTTGACGTAAAAAAAACCTCTGTTGACGAGAAAGGACGTCACTGAACGTCGTCAAAATAATGGGTCGACCCAGAATGAAGAACAGAAGAAAGCGACAGTTGTCCCCAGGGAGCGAGTGACGTTTTGGTCTTCGAAGGGTCGAAACTCGTCTCCACCTTCCTAACCGGGGAAACAAGTTCTATGTCCCCAGTCCATCACTCGAGTACAGGAAAAAACATCTCCTACGTTCTGTTCCTTGTCGGTTCTTCTCCTAGTAGGACTCTGACGACCTTGACGGTCCCACCGTGTCTCACATTGTCAGTGAGTAAGTTGTGTGTGCGTCACTCGCGCACAAACGGACTCCACGACGTGATCTTGTGTTCCCCATTGGCGACTTGAAACCCATACCATAGGACGCATGGTCCGTGCCAAGTCCAACGAAGTGAAAATGATTGAGTAACTTCATGGTGGTAGGACGCTGACAAAGACAATTTTGACCGAACGGACGTTGTACCAAGGAGGACCCCGGTCCGGAACAGATGGTGGGGTTTACTTCGACTCAGGGGGATTTTGACTCAAGAGTTGAAGGGACCACCAAGTCACTAATTCTGAGGTGTGAAGGTGACGTCTCCTGTACCCAAAGTAGGGACCATTCCTTTAGTTCTAGGACGACGGTACACCTCGTCGGTTTTTTGTTTTGTTTTGGTTCAAGAGAACTACTCAAATACTATTTAGAGAGATAGGGTTTGACATAAGGGAAAGAACAAGGCGGGGACAAGGGGAGTTCTAACTCTGCATAGTTTCTTTTCGACCTCCAAACTTTGGGTTGTCCCGGGACGTCCGTGAAGGACCCATGTTTTCGAGGGGGCCCGAGGGGTAAAGAACAACTATCTTTTCTTTCCCGAAATCAGAGGATCCGGAAGGGTTTCTCGTCCGAGTTCGTCGATTACTAATCCTGTTATCAGTGTCCTGAGGATCAAGGGGAACTACCCTATGTCTTTCCGTTAGACTACGCATAGAAACTCAACAAGACGTCTTTGATTCTGGAAGTGGGTCCACCTCCTCCCACTGATGTACGACTGGTGTTCGTACACCTGGGGTCTAACCATCCTTGGTCTTCCTACTGCTGGATCTACGGGTTTTTGTTGTGAGATACTGGAGTGGTCAGTGGTCAGTCTTCTTCTGGGTACTCGACTGGCGAGTAGGACTGTCAGAAATTTTTGCGAGCGGACATATGTGATTGTATACATTTTACCTATCGGTCACCCTTAAACGACATAGTGAGGCCTAGAGTTTGGTCCCGGGACACTGTTGGATCTCCACACCCTACCCTACCCTCCACCCTCTTTCCGAGTTCCGCGTCCCCTGTATACATATGGATACCGACTAGGTACAACTACATACCGTCTTTGGTTGTGTTATGACATTAATAGGAAGTTAATTTATTTAATTTTTATTTGGGAACGACTTTTAGTAGTTCTTCAAACCCAGAAACTTCGTACTCGAACCTCGGGAAGTTTGTGAGTAACAGTCTCAAATCAAAAGACACAGAGGGCCATGTACTTAGGGACGAACCATTATTTTGGTAGTTACTCTTAAGTTTGGGGAAGGAAGTGAGAGGACGTATTTGTCATTAGTGTCTTACGTTTCTTCAACACCAGTGCTGTCGTCTCTTCACCTCCTTGTGTTTATGTGAGTGGGGAGACACGTGTCTCGAGCGGGGTGTCTTTGGAGGTGAGAGGTTTGTGGAGAGACAATGAGGGTCCCAGGTGTCTCAACCTCGTAGACAGGTGAGGGAGGTCGGATACGAGACCTGTAAAACGACTCTGTAGTCTCTTCTGTGTCGTAAATTTACCTATAGGACTTGTTCATGTAGATGAAACCTGTAGTCCGTCTACTTTTCCACCTTTTGGGATCACGTTTAGTGTTCCAACACAAAGGTTCTTATCTTGACCGGGTCGGACCTTCCATTGGGGAAGTGGGACACATGCTCCCCCTACTTCCTAGGGTGTTACATTAATATGAGGAAAGATTATTCTATTAAACAATTGTCAAACTAAAATACGAGTACTCTAAAGAAAGTATGATTGTTTGGGCATTTAATCTTTTCAGAAGTAACGTAGGACACCACTCTTAGTCCTTTGTCCGTAACACGAAATGAAAAGGTAACACGAATTTATCTTAACACAAGAGAAAATGAATGTTAGGTAGACTTTAAGACAGAGTGAAAATTTACGTAAGAACTTATGGGGCAGGAGAGTGGAACAAAACCCCACACACACACGCACACACACACACACACACACACACACACACACACACACACATTGAGTTCAGAAAGTTCCTTCCTAATTCCTCAGCACGATTAATCGAAGACGGGAGGATGGGGTGGCGAGGGGGCCCCTCGTCCCCACCGAGAATCTTAGTATCTCAATCTTCCTCACTCTATTACTCTCTCAGCTACAACATTATAACGAAGGGACTTTTCGAAGTCCTTCCACTCCCCTGATTAACCCGACCAGACCGTTTCTTAAGTTCTCCTCAGATTCTCCTCCTCACCCTTCGACCCTCCTTCACTTACCTTGAAGTGGAGGCGTGAACGGGAAGTCTCTAACCACGTGTCTACTATCTTTCGTCTTCAGGATCGCTCTCTCGTCTCCGGAAAGAGATTTAACAGACGGGTCTCCCTTTGTTTCCCTAAACGGTAGTGGAGGTCCCTTCTCAGGATCGAGAGGAAAATTCTAGTAACCACTACCTGTCCCTCCGGACCGCACGACGCTAAGTACCCCAGCGTTTCTCAGACCGTGCTGACTCGCTGACTTGACTTGACTTGACTTGACTTGACTTCCTCAAACAATCAACGAGTCAGTACAGGTTGAGAAAACGCTGGAATGCCTGATATCGGGTGATCCAAGGAGACAGGTACCTTAAGAGGTCCGTTCTTATTACCTCACCCTACGGTAAGGGAAGAAGTCCCCTAGAAGGACTGGGTCCCTAGTTTGGGTCCAGAGGACGTAACGTTCGTCTAAGAAATAGTAGACTCAGAGGTCCCTTCGAACGGGTGGAACTTTTGGACAATCATACTCGAATCACCGAAGTCCCTCACAAGTCCGTCACGTTGGTTTCCCGACACCCACACCGAAATCACCGTCGTTTCATCCTCCTTTATTAACCACAATCTATGGCCCATTCGTAGGGGACTAGACCTCACTAGGTTTACGACCAATACGGTGAAAGATCTATACGTTGGGACCCGTTCTATGAAAGTTGGGAGACTCAAAGTAAAAAGAATAGAGAATTCACTTTGATAATGATGATAGATGGATAGATGAAGAACCCCAATAAAACTCCTTACTCCATATAAGGAATCGGTTCGTGGTTTGTGTGTTAACAGAGATTTATTCATAATCGACACAATGTTGTTTTCTTGGTACCTGACCCTCAGTCTTCAAAGAGTAAGTTGCTTGTAAGTAACTCGTATATGATACACGGTTTGAGTCAAGATCTATAGCCCGTAAGACCTCTCGATCTATTAATTCTGTATATGAGACAGGAATTTCCCCGTTCAAGTTATAAATCACCTCACCACGACCCCACCCCCACCACTCACCCTTCTACTTATATTGGATCCATGTCCAAGACCAAATCCAGATGTCAAAAGAAAAGTCGAAAACCTAGTTACGGACCGTGGTACGAACTTATGTCCGAATCAGCGAGTCAGAACAGGTTGGGAAACGCTGGGAAACCTGACATCGGGTGGTCCGAGGAGACAGGTACCCTAAAAAGACCGTTCCTATGACCTCACCCAACGATAAAGGAAGAGGTCCCACAGAAGGACTGGGTCCCTAACTTGGGTACAGAGGACGTCGAGGACGAAACGTTCGCCTAAGAAATGGGAGACTCGGCTTCCTTCGGGTATGGAATAACCCATACTGAAGTCCCCTTCGGGTATATCCCTTTCGGACCGTAGTATGATCTACGTGTTGTTTTATAAACAACTTACTTACAGAGATATGTCACTCTTATTTTTAACACTAAGTGTTTTTACAAAACTTGATGTTTAAGTCTAATTTACAGTCACTTCAGTCCCTGTAACTATTAGTAATCAGTAATTGTTTTGTCAACTAAATATATGTTTAATTGTGAGAGTTCCAAGGAAGTTCACGAACCTTCGGTAAACTGAAGAATTTATCTAACTTTAGAATAAATGTAATAAAAGGATCATTTGAGAAGGGGGGCACCTGACCTTTTCATTTGAGACTTGTTTAAGTATAGGGTTAGTACCGTTTATATCCATCCTAGGTTTCCTTAACCTAAGGTAATACATTAACAAGACATTAAAGAAAGTTCAACACACTTTAAATAACTTAAGTAGATGTTTTTATCAGTCTAAACAATCTTGAACAAAACCGACTTCTTCACCTTTGTCTCATTATTGTTCACTGTTATATTGTTTAAGATTTTTAATAACCACTGTTTTAACTCAGACAAGAAGGTTAAACGAACATTAATAAAATAAGACTGAAAATGTTAAACATAAAAAAATCTCGGAGTTCGACAAAGGTGAATTCAATGGAGATTTAGAAGGTCACATCGACATAAATTATATTCAGTCCCCCGTTAACTTTCAAACTCTCTTTTGTCTCTGGGTTTAATTACAGTATGATATCTCCTCTCGACGTCCCTGACAATAGTGTACGGAGTAAAGAGATTTTGTAAATTAAATTTAGACCCTTTTATATTTTTTCGTTTCACAAACAACTTACGGCCTCCGGTCTTCACCTTTTTCGTTTCCATTCGATGTGTCTCTTGACTTCAACCGTCCTTTAACGTTCTACTCTAAACCGAACTTTTATATTCAAATAAATGGCTCTTCCTTTGATACTTTTCTAGTTTCATGGGTAAGGGGAACGTGTAAGAGGGTCAACTAAGACCCATACTAAACACTCTAATCCCATTGGTGATGATATAATTTTGATCTCCTTGAAATGTAAAAGGGGAACAACGAAACGGACTTTATACCCAGTGACGGGGGTCTACGTGTCACCATGAGTCAAATATCGAAGACGGTTAATCTACTCGAAAACGTACGTACCTATTGACGTAAAGGAAACATGGGATCCGAAGTGACTATACAAAAAAGGTAATTCTTCTAGACAACTTCATTCCTCGTATTTAGTATTAGTGATTCTCGTAAAAATGTATAAGTTTTGTTTCATTTTCGATCATGTTCTCAATTCAATGTGTTTATTCGTCCAGATTACCTCAAAGAAGGAGTAATTCAGTTGACAATTGTAGTAGACCAAACCGGAGTCTCCTATTCACTCCTTAAGTAATATTCAGAGACCCTGTTTTCGGAAAATGCTTCTTAAGAAGTGACTACCTCAAATAATATGTATTACCTTTTAAACCCCTCTAGACGGTGGGTCTCGGGGTAGAAACACCGGTGTCGAAGACAACCCGTAGAAGAAACACTGGTATCGAGAGCGACCAGGAGTCACTGTGGAACAGGAAGCCCGGAGTACCACCCTAGTCGAGGGGAGATGACAATTAGTGAATTTCGGAGGAGTGAGAAAAAGCACGGGAATTTGGACAGGTATGGACGTATTCTGTATTAGATAATTTGAGAACTATGAATTCGGGATATACGTACGGAGAACAAAGGTCGTCCCTGAGACTGTTGGTGTAAGGAACATGATAAAGGATAACTATAAGATTTTTTAAGGGTGAATGTACAAGTCCAGTCAACGAGTCAGCATAGGCTGAGAAACACTGGGCTACTTGACGTTGTGCGTTCCGGAGGGACAGGTAGTGGTTGAGGGTCTCAGGTGTATTTGGGTACAGGTAACTCAGCCACTACGGTAGGTTGGTAGAGTAGGAGACAGTAGGGAAAGAGGAGGACGGGAGTTAGAAAAGGTTGTAGTCCCAGAAAAGTTTACTCAGTCGAGAAGTGTAGTCCACCGTTTTCATAACCTCAAAGTCGAAGTTGTAGTCAGGAAGGTTACTTGTGGGTCCTGACTAGAGGAAATCCTACCTGACCAACCTAGAGGAACGTCAGGTTCCCTGAGAGTTCTCAGAAGAGGTTGTGGTGTCAAGTTTTCGTAGTCAAGAAACCGCCAGTCGAAAGAAATATCAGGTTGAGAGTGTAGGTATGTACTGATGACCTTTTTGGTATCGGAACTGATCTACCTGGAAACAACTGTTTCAATACAGAGAAGAACAAGGATCTAGGTCAAAGTCACACACATATGACCTCCCTTCCACCAAAGGGGTGTGGTTGTTCGTTCAGAGGTCTGTCGGCGACTTACAGGATGGTAAGTCGAGTTAAGACTGTGATGGATTCGTCTTTATCCTAGTCCAGGGTGTCCAATTCCAGAGTCAGGGTGTTCTGACTGGTGGGTCGAAGTCTACGGTCACTGTTCGGGCCCAATAGGGGACCCAAGACTGGTTGACCGATGTTTAGTCACCAAGGGGTACTGGGGTAGGAATCTAAACTAATTAAACGATCCCTTCGAGTGTCTTGAGTCTCTTTGTCAAAAGAATGATGTAGTTTCCAAAAAACCAAACAAACCAAAAACCGGTGTGGTATGTCGTATATCCCAGAATCAAGGGGTTGGTCCCTAGTTTGGGTATCGAGGAACCCACCTTCGTGTCTAAGGACTGGTGACCTCTCGGTCCTTTCAGGGATGTAGTGTCCAAATAATATTTTTCTATATTGGGTCTTTGTTGGTCGTCCTTCTCTACGTATCTAGGTCCGTACTCCTTTCCCCCGCCTCGAAGGTACGGGAGATGTACGGGGTGGGGGGTCAGAGGGTTTACGGGTGATTGGGTCTTTGAGCGATTTAGACCAGGAAAACCTAAAATATCAGAACTAACTAATCCGGTGACCACTGACTAAGTGGGAGGTCGAGGAGGAACGAGGGACATCCATCCCTACCCTGACTTTCAAGGGTAGGAGACTAGTGTTCCAACCAAGGTGGCCAAGTAGGCGTCCATGAAAGGTTTTCAGTGAGTAAGTGTATTGTTTTCTCTGGAAATAACGGCGTGAAACCTTTAAGTATCCTAAACTCCTCGAGACTCGGTCCTTGACACCTCCTTCTGGTTTACATATATTCTTTATATAAAACCACTATACTCACTGGTTTATTTGTAAAAGGGACATTTAACGTTAATAGTGTTGACGTTTCAACTATCATAAATAATAGAATGTCGAAACCTCCAGTCTTCAGGTTTTACTCAAACTGACTCAATTTTAGTTCCACAGTCGTCCCGAAGTAAGAAGACCTCGTAGATTCTCTTCTTAGGTAGAGGAACGGAAAAGGTCGAAGGTCTCTGACGGGTGTAAGGAACAGAGTACGGGTAAGGAGGGAAAAGATTCGGTCGTCACATCGTATGAGTATAAAGAGAAGGAGAGCGAGAACTGAAGACGAAGACGACATATAACGGAAGAGACTGAGATAGAACGAAGGGAGAAAGGGAATGTTGTAATCTAGTCTGTACTCACCCAGGGACGGGACAGGACCTATCTCAGTAGAGGGGGGAGTGGGTGGGTCTGTGACCACTAGTCTTGTGTAGGTCTCTGAGAGGGAGGACATCGGTTCCTGGTGGGTGATCCACAGGTCGGTGTAGTTCTGACTCGTTCTATTTTGAATGGTCGTGTCCAACCGTGTTTCCGTGGTTCCGGATTTTCCATTGAGTTTCATTGGACCCCAACCAAGTAACACGGTATTAATATTATGTAATCGTAACACCAAAACATGGGGGGAGGGGTACCCAAAACGAACCCACAAATACCACTCACGGACACGTGGTCCTCTTTTCGATATATTGGATTCTGACAGTTAGTTAGACAGTCAGTTTACTAAGTCCTGTGTCCCTCGCCGGTGGTGAGATGTCTTGGGTCGGGATGGGACGACGCTCCGACGGAGACTAAAGGTCTGTCGAGTGTGAGTAGGAAAGAGTCCTCACACGAAGTCGAGACGAATTACTTTGAGAACGATGAATTTCTGTGAGATACAGAGAGTTAACTTAAGAAAGAGAAACTTTTCTGTTCTTGGTTCCTGAACGATAAGACGACAACTGTCATTCCGAAGGTCTCTAATCCAACTCGGACAGGTTTATTCGGTCCTATTAGTGGAGTAGAGTTCTAGGAATTAGACGTTCAATCGTATAAGTGTCAAGGTCCCTAATTCTGTACCTGTAGTGACCTCGTCTTTCTTATAATAAGATACATGGTGTAGAAGGAAATTCCGTTTCCCAGGGAGGCAAAAAGAAAGGGTATGAGATAAGGGGATATGAGATAAAATCACTATGGATAGAGGGAGTGTCGTAAGGTAATTTAAAATAGTCAGGACACAGAATGAAATAGAGTTGAGACCCTCTGATCTTTCATACTCCTTAATTGATCATGGTTTACCGGGTTCCCCGAAGGGACTACCGAGTCTGTCATTTCTTGGACGGACGTTACGTCCTCTGAACCCAAGTTAGGTACCCAGTCCTTCTAATGGATCTCTTCCTTCCCTTACCGATGGGTGAGGTCATAAGAACGGATCTCTTAGGGTGCCTCTCTTCTCGGACCACCCGATGTCAAGTGTCCTCGTTTTACTCAGTCTATCCTGAATTATCGAAAGACACAACGAATGTGGAGCACAAATGTAAAATTGGGTTAACAATTACGGAGTTTCTTCTCTTACTACTATTATCCCGAAAGTCTATGAGCCACTCCTCTGATATGTCTACCATAAAATCTCAGGTGAACTGACAGGAAGTTTCGAGTCGTGTCCTACAACAGAAGGACCTCTAATCCTTGAAGACGTCCTCATTCTGTAATAATAGCTTAATGACCGACCCTCAGACCCGAGGCCTAAGTTTGGGACGGACTCAAATTTAGCAAAAGAATGGTAAATAATAGACACACTAGAACCCGTACAGTAAATTTGAGAAGTACAATCAATGTTGTGTCCGATACGACGATTCTGTAGGGTTTTATGTAACCAAGTTCGTTCTATCCTCCAATCAAGAATAAGTGTATTATTAGACTTCCATCTAAATCCCATCCGTACACGGAAACAGGGTATTTGAATAGGTCCCTGGATGCAAGGAAAAGACAAGAAGTGTCAGAACAAGAATGTCAGTTTCGACCGAATGATGACGGGGTGGGAACAGATTCGGACCCCTGCCTCTTTCCTCCTGTGTCTGTCGTTCTTCGAGGGAAAGTTCTCACCCTTGGGACTTGACGTCTACAGTAAAGATAAGTGTAGATTCACCGGTCTTAACTCAGTTTACTCTGATAAGAACCCCTCGGGACCCGGGTTGGTTTTAAGGACCCAAGATAATAAAGTTCTTTCTCTTCGACCTTTAGTCTTCAGAGACGGTACAAGAGACGTCGAATCAAAAGAGTAGATGTTTTATTCTCGTACCAAAATTACAAATTATGTATCTCTCCCAGATCTTGACAGACGTCGTGTACCGTACACAAGTCATTTACGATCAAATATAGTATTATGATATACGGAGGGAGGGTCGGGTACAAACCAGGATTACAGACGAGGTTCCATTCTCTTCCGGAACTTACTAGGTTCCTACAACCTCCGATTAAGGTACCCCATTGTCCGAGAACCTACACCTTCCTGACCGACCAAATTTCCTTGGTCCCGTCCCACGTAGTAGACCGTGAGTGTCTCTCGGGTCAAGGGGGTTCCATGGCGTGTTTGCACACGACACTACTTAAAGTAGTAGAGAGATACTTGTGCCTCGTCCAAGTCGGACGTCTCCTCTCGTTCCTTCCTCCCTTCGGTTTCTTTGTCTTACTGCGACTCTTCCTTTCCTTCTGTTACCTCCTTTTACTCCTTTCGGTTGGGAATCACACTTAATCTTTTTCTGAGGGGACAGATACAATATGGTAAACAGAGTCAAGTCAAGTCAAGTCAGCGAGTCAGCACAGGCTGAAAAACGCTGGGGTACCTGACGTCGTATGGTCCGGAGGGACAGTTAGTGGTTGAGACCCTCAGGTGGGTTTGGGTACAGGTAACTCAACCACTGCGGTAGGTTGGTAGAGTAGGAGACAGTCGGGGAAGAAGAGGACAGGAGTTAGAAAGGGTCGTAGTCCCAGAAAAGTTTACTCAGTCGAGAAGTGTAGTCCACCGTTTTCACAGCCTCAAAGTCGAAGTTGTAGTCAGGAAGGTTACTTATGGGTCCCGACTAGAGGAAATCCTACCTGACCAACCTAGAGGAACGTCAGGTTCCCTGAGAGTTCTCAGAAGAGGTTGTGGTGTCAAGTTTTCGTAGTTAAGAAGCCGTGAGTCGAAAGAAGTGTCAGGTGAAAGTATAGGTATGTACTGATGACCTTTTTGGTATCGGAACTGATCTACCTGGAAACAACCGTTTCATTACAGAGACGAAAAATTATACGATAGATCCAACCTATTGAAAGGAAGGCAATTAGAGTCGTATCAGTATTATATACTTATATACAATTTATACTATACTTACCACGGGGGGGATCTCCATAAGTCAAATGTTGGACATGTTGGTTAGGATCTTTTGGGTACGTTTCGAACTCCCTCCCGCCCCCACTCCTATCCTTTATTCTTTCCTTTCAGTGTACCCATTGTTTATGTTCCTGTCTCCTTTACCGTTACGTGAGGCTATAAGAATGGACCTCTTAGGGGTACCTGTCTACTCGACCACCCGATGTCAGGTACCCCAACGTTTCTCAACCTGTGCCTACTCGTGTATACGTGTTCTTATCTCCAATCTTTATTCACACTACAATACCTTCTTTCACTTCTTCTTGATTTCTCGGAGAACTATTTTCATTTTCTCCTCTCCCCTTTTTCAACTGAATTTCGAGTTGTAAGTCTTTTGATTCTAATACCGTAGGACAGGGTAGTGAAGTATCGTTTATCTATCCCTTTGTCACAGTCTGAAATAAAACCCCCCGAGGTTTTAGTGACGTCTACCACTGACGTCAGTACTTTAATTTTCTGCGAATGAGGAACCTTCCTTTCAGTACTGGTTGGATCTGTCGTATAATTTTTCGTCTCTGTAATGAAACGGTTGTTTCCAGGGAGATCAGTTCCGATACCAAAAAGGTCATCAGTACATACCTACACTCTCAACCTGATATTTCTTTCGACTCGTGACTTCTTAACTACGAAAACTTGACACCACAACCTCTTCTGAGAACTCTCAGGGAACCTGACGTTCCTCTAGGTTGGTCACCTCTAGTCAGGACCCATAAGTAACCTTCCTGACTACAACGTCGACTTTGAGGCTATGTAAACGGTGGACTACACTTCTCGACTGAGTAAACATTTCTGGGACTACGATCCTTTCTAATCCCCGTCCTCCTCTTCCCCTGCTGTCTCCTACTCTACCAACCTACCGTAGTGGTTGAACTCCCTGTACCCAAACCCATTTGAGACCCTCAACCACTACCTGTCCCTCCGGACCACACGACGCCAGGCACCACAGCGTTTCTCAACCTGTACTGACTCGTTGATCTTGACTTGACCACCTGACTTAACACAGGGACAGGGGGTGATTAAACATACAACTGACGTAAACTTCTATACCGGGAATCCCTAATACTAAATTAATACTAATACCAATTTAGTCCAGTTTTCCCACCTTGGGTTTAGATTATATTGATCACTGAAATACCCCACCGCTTCTCAGTCTGTACTGACTCGCTGAAGTGAAAGTGAAAAGTGAAAGTGCGTAACCTCTTCATTTACCGTTGGGTGAGGTCACAAGAACGGACCCCTGCCTCCTCGGACCACCCTCCGGCAGATACCCCGACGTGTCTCAGCCTGTGCTGACTTCACTGAATCGTCGTCACTGAAATATTCTTCTCCTTCTCTAGGGTTTCTAGAAAGAGACACACGTGCGTGTCTCTTCTTCGTTAGACGTTTGGTTCTCTCTCCGGGGTGACCTTTGGTTGCGACATCTGTGGGACCGGAACTTGAAGATCGGAGATCTTGATACTCTTTTATCTACAGACAGTGATTCGGTGGGTCAGAAAACAATACCATCGAACTCGTCTCACTATATCATCCTTTTACTCTTTTCCCAGTAGTGTCATCTCTCTCCCGTCTCTAATATCTTTTTCGTCCCCGTCCTCTTTCTTCTCCGAGTCAAGAAGTATGACACGGAGACCCTGAAGTCCTCCCTCCAAGTCACTTAGAGGATCTTTCGTGTCGGGGACCCACAACCAAGGCAGAGATAAACATTCCGCGATGACGGTGGGGTACCGGTGTATGAATTAGGTCAGTAAGTGAGTAAGTCGATTAAAGACAACTCGGGGACAAGACACTGTTCTCTTATACTCATTTGTGACTAATTGTGGATGATACACGATTCGAGACAGAGTAACGAAACGCTTCTTTTTAATAAATTCGAAGTGGTGTTGGCAAACCCATGATAATAGAGAAAGGACCTCCTCCTTTGACTTTATGGCTCTTTAAGTCATTGAACGGGTTCTCGGAAATCGAATATTCACTCTGACAGTAGAACTCGGACCCTCAGACCGAGGTCTTGGGAAATATCTGTACAAGAACCGGGAATTTCAAAAAAGAATAATTCTCTATTTGTTAGATCTTTCCCGTCTCCTTGGTCTATAGTTTAACGGTCGAAAGTGACCCAGTATCCCTTTCGTTCCCCTAAAGTCTTTTTTGTATATGAAGACGAAGTAACTGGTGTACTTTAGGAAACTGACACACTTAGTGTTGTTTGACCTTTTAAGAATTTCTCTACCCTTGTGGTCTGGTGGAATGGACGGAGGACTCTTTAGACATACGCCCAGTTCTTCATTGTTTTGGCCTGTACCTTTTTACTTGACCAAGTTTTAACCCTTTCCTCATGCAGTTCCGACATATAACAGTGAGCCGAATAAATTGAAGATACGTCTCATGTAGTACACTTTGCGACCCGACCTATTTCGTGTTCGACCTTAGTTCTAACGGTCCTCTTTATAGTTTTCGGAGTCTATACATCTACTATGGTAAGATTACCGTCTTTTACTTCTCCTTAATTTCTCGGTGAACTTCCACTTTTCGTCTTACTTTTTCGACCGAATTTTGAGTTGTAGACATTTTGATTCTAGTACCGTATGCCAGAGTAATGAAGTACCGTTTACCTTCCCCTTCTTCACCTTTGTCACTGTCTAAGATAAAAGAACCGAGGTTTTAGTGACACCTGTCACTGACGTCGGTACTTTAATTTTCTGCGAACGAGGAACCTTCCTTTCGATACTACTTGGATCTGTCGTATGATTTTTCGACTCGTTAGTGAAACGGTTGTTTCCAGGTATATCAGTTTCGATACTAAAAAGGTCATCAGTACATACCTACACTCTCAACCTGACACTTCTTCAGACTCACAACTTCTTAACTACGAAAACTTAACACCACGACCTCTTGTGAGAACTCTCAGGGAACCTCTCGTTCCTCTAGTTTGGTCAGGTAGGATTTCCTTTAATCAGGAAGTAACCTTCCTGACTACGACTTCGACTTTGAGGTTATGAAACCGGTGAAGTACTCTTCTCGGCTGAGTAATATTTTCTGGAACTACGACCCTTTCTAACTTCCACTTTCCTATGTCCCGCCGTCTCCTACTCTACCAACCTACCGTAGTGATTGAGTTCCCTGCACTTAAACTCGTTTGAGTCCCTCTGTCACTTCCTGTCCCTTTGGACCGTACGACGTAAGATACCCCAGTGTTTTTCAGTCTGTGTCGAATCACTGACTTGTTGTGTTGTTGTCGTTGTTGTATTTTAAGAATGTTATTTTTTACAGTCGTATAACAAAATAAGGAATATCTAAGATAACAACGAAGTGACAGTTCTTAGAAGGAGCAGTGTAAGTTGACTGAGTAACACATAGGCGGACCAATCCCGTGACCAGGTCTGCCCTTCTCAAAATTTTTTATCTTTCAGGTGTAAGGTGTCCTCGATAAAATCGTTCTCTCTCTCCGTACCCAGTTCTCTATTCATCTTCCGTCTCGTCCTCTCCCCTCCCTCTCTCTCTTTCTTTGATCTCTCAACTTAATAGATTGTCCCGTCGGTGATCAGTGACGAATGTAAGATCGATTAATTTAATCTAACTTAATTTTTAAGTCAAAGAGTCAATATGAGTTGTGTAGAGTCCACGAGTTATCGGTGTACACCGACGACAATGATGTACACCGATGGTAGTACCTGACGTATTCATGTCTCGTAACGGTAGTAGTGTCTTTTAAAGTGACCTCTCAACACGACGTCTAGGGAATAGGACCTCTCACCCCAGAAGGGGTCCCTATTGGACTCGTACCCAGTGTGTCACTGGAGTGTCGACCCTCGGACATCTAGTCACTGTTTCAGCCTCTTGTCTTCTCGTTATTAGAGTTTCGTTTTATCTGTCTGTCACGGGGAGGAGGAGGACTGGGATGGTCCGAACCCGACTTTTACTTCTACAGTTTAGAGTTATCTTGAGGAAAAATTCCACTACCCTATCTTCTTTCTCCCCAGGACGAGGAGGGAAGGTGACCCAGGATCTCGACCACCCACCCAGACAACAAGTAGGGAAGGTGTTCAGAAGAAGAACCGACTACCTAGGTCTTCCATTCACTTTGGAGCGGAGGGTTAGAGGTGAAGCGAGTCCCCAGAAACGAACGTCAACCATGGGGAAATTCAACAGGTCTTCGACGGACAGTAACGTTTGACTCGACAAATCCGGAGATTCGAGACCGGCACGGGAATACTTCTGGACTGCCACGAACAAAGCCTTGTCGAGAAAAACACGCACTGGTAGTACGAATAAACGGGTATACACTCGGAGACTAAGAGGTCACACTTAAAGGGGTGAACACTATTTGACCACCTCTATCTACTAAGTCTGTCCGACCATTTTAGGTTAAAATTAAATCAGATCTCTCTTGGAATTTTTGTTGTGTCTGTGTTTGTGTGTCTTAAGCCATCGTGGATTCGGTTGATAACGAGACGGGGTGAGACGTAGTGACGGAGTGATTAAGGAACCACCGTAGACAGGGAAGAGAAAGTTAGGGTGAGGTTGGACTCAGGGAACTAGTATAGAACGTGGTTCAAGTAATAGAAGGGATTTCTACAGGGACGAGATCTTGATATAAGTCATAAAGTATTATCGGTTATGACTTTTTCTTAGACTTCTTCTTATATATGTATACACTTTGTTGATGTAAAATTAATTTTTTTTTTTCAGGGACGAGATCCGAGTCAGGGGAAGTTTTGTAAAAAGTTGATTTAAGTAAGTTGTTTATGACTCGCAGATGACGGGAGTTTCTTAGTACCAGTTCATCCCTCTGTATAAGTATATTACTTTATCTATCTCTGTACATCTATATATCACCTTATATAGACTACCAATCACAAGGAAACCAACGTTTACTATCTTTTGAGGTTGACCGTATTATACTTTTCCCTGAAGTAACCGTGTACTTCAGGTACTCATATAGAACCTAAAGTCACCGACACTAGGTCCTCCAGTTTGTTACAGTGGTCGTCTGGAGCAGAGAACGTAAGGAAAGAATGAGAGAAATAAGACCACAGTAAGAGTTTGTATCGTACTACTGTTCTTCCGACGGCCGTCGAAACCCGAATACTGCCCCTACAGATTACGTCGTTTATAAACCAAATTTTTTTTTTATGTTGTTGTTGTTGTTTTATTTCGAAATAGAAAGTACACTAGTGAATATGTCTACTGTAATATATCGTATATATTAGGGTAAGGAAGAGTATTTACTTAACCGGAGATAGGTCAGTGTGGCAACAGTTTACACAATAGGGTGCCAATGCGTAAAATATCCTTTACATCAAAGAGTAAGGCCGAAAACAAAGGATTCTAGATTAGAACGTCTGAACAAAATCGTTTTACAACGAGTCACCTCGGGTGGGTCGGAGTACTCTGGTGTTAGACTGGGTTTGTTGGTGTCTCTTTTCCTCGAATTGTCTTACATGTGTGTTGGGTGAGACGGACCCATACCAAACATTTAAAGTCCGAGACTTTAACCCAGTTACCAGAACAATAAACATCAGAGACACAACACAGAAGAATTGATTCATTATTTATACATATGTAATCCCTGAAACCGGTCTACAAGACTAATATAAAAAAGAAACCTTTGAGAGGTTCGAGGTGGGACTTCTTTGTTTCTGGAAGGTTTACCAGATTCGTTTTCCTTTATGTGGAATAAACGTTCCGAGCCACGTCACCCTCTTTCTTTCCTTCAGTCTTTTTCCGAACACCACATCGGTCCCATGTCCCGTCACGAGTTTTTCCTACACGAGACCCCAGAGTGACGGACCCAAACTCGGGGTCGAGACCGACAAGGTTTGACTCACTGAACTCGTTTAATGGAGAGTCTCGGAGCAAATGAGACATTTTGTCCCCGCTATTATTACGACTGGAGTACCATCATCGGTCAGGGGTCGTTGGGGGTGGAGGACGAAAAGGCCAAAACACGTCAAGGGAGATAGTATAGTCCCAAAAGATACACTGGTTAGCTTGTAACGTTTCACAACCATACAGTGAAGTTCCGAGTTGCTACGATCGAATTTCGATCCTTCTATCGACAGGTCATCGACGATTAAAGAGAAGGGGATTCTCTGTCCTTTGGAGTTACTCAGGGACGGAACCAGTAGTCTGGTCTCACCTCACCTGGGAGGGTCCCGTGTGTCCGTAGAACACGTTTTACGTCACCCGAGTAAGAAACCTTTACGTAGGTCCCCAAGTTCTTCACACTCAATAAAAAGGCTTTAACGGAAACCAGAGACTAAAACGAGAATTGGTGGTTGGAGTGACCCTCAGGAAAGGGAAAGTTGGAGGGAAGGTTTGAACTGTGTAAGTAGGTCCTTCCCCAAAGGTCTCACCCGACCTGTGTGCGTGTAGCGTTAGTACACCCAAGCCCGCAGTTCGTCATTTAGAGCTTATAATAAATACATAAACGAGACAAAGTGTCCGTACTGAAGACTCTATACTAGTATTCGTTAATATAGGACAAGAAGATGAGAAGGATATTGAAGAAAGTCACCCATCATAGTGGGGACAATTTTGGAGGACGTCGGAGTACTGAAAAGATCTGTGAGTTCGATGAGTCTCAAGATCTTAGTGTAAGGTGTTTAACGTTGGAGTTACGTCTTCCATCTTACATCGAATTTACTCGTGGTCCTTTTACTGTCTTGATTTCTAAGAGGATGAGGTCCTATTTCACCTGTGCAACTAGACTACTTGTTTTGTTACTACTAATCAGTCTATTCTTCCATCGGGGGGTGGTACGGTTTAGTTGTAATAATTCTACCGATAAAATAAGTATAAGTACCAGTAATTGTTACTTGGAACGGGAACTACATAAAACGTGGAAACAATAACAAAATCAGTGATTCAGTACAGACTGAGAAAACTTTGGGGTGCCTGTCATCGGGTGGTCCGAGGATACAGGTACCCCTAAGAGGTTCGTTCTTAGGACCTTACCCATCACAAAAGGAAGAGGTCCCCTAGAAGGGTTGGGTCCCTAGTTTGTGTGAGAGGACGTGACCGTTCGACTAAGAAATGATGATTCGGTGGACCCTTCGGGGTAAAACACGGAATCTATAAGTAATTAATATAATTGTGTACATCTCTTCAATACTTATAAATGACTTCCACACAGGGTTTAAAAATAACAATAATCATTAAATTTTTAAATCTCTAGGGACGAAATACCAAGTTACGTTCGGAGTGACGAAGGTCCTTCCACGGGTGGCTAGAAGGATAACCTAAGATGTCGTAAACGTCCGACCAGGTGGACTCACGGGAAATTAATCAGTCGGAGGGTGTGATCAGAAACCGCCGAAGTGAAATAGTAGAGGCAAAAGGGTTATCCACATAATTGAAGGGTCCGTGTTCGTCCGTAGGCACTCCGAACTACGGGTACTTTCGACCGACTACTACAACGGTACAACACCAATACGGACGACGCTCGCGGGTCCAAATCCTCAAGGCACCAGAGAGGTTCACTTCTGGTTCTACAACCCCCCTACACACACGTACGAGTCTGACTCGTCGACTAACTCAGTCAGTACAAATTGAGAGACGTCGGGACACCTGACATCGGGTGGTCCGAGGAGACAGGTACCCTAAGAGGTTCGGTTTTAGGACTTCACCCAACGGTAAAGGATAAGGTTCCCTAGAAGGGTTGGGTCCCCAGATTTGACTCAGAGGATTCAGAGGACGTAACCGTCCGTCCGTCCGTCCGTCTAAGAAATGGTGTTCCCGGAGAACCCTTCGGGATCCCCCTCCCTCACTCCTCTTCCTTTTACCTTTTTGTGTCGTTTTCTTAGACCTACTAGACGGGACAAACTAAGGAATTTCTAGTCTTTTCCTGCCGAAATTCTGAAGGTATGTAGTTTTAGATAGTGTTTTATGGTGAATTAAAGATTAAAATATAATAAGATCAAATTATAAGACGAGTCTTTATTTGTCCTTCGTAAACTCCTGACTCTCTAACTTTTTAAGACCCTTGGGTTTGGTAGAATCTCCTTCGTTAGCGGAGACGAAGACACTGACCCCGAAAACAAAGACGGGAAGAGGAACAAGGAGCAGTGGGGAGGTAGGGGTGGGGGTATGGGAGCGAAGAAATGAGTCAGGTGTGGACGACTCCTGGGTCATACGACAAAACATGACTCGACCACGAAGTTCTGTCAATTTCATCCGAACCTTCTTCGAACGGTGGAAATAATGAAACCCTTGTCTCCTTCTCTCCAACTTTTTTTGTTTACGTTTGATTGACTTCCTGTTCTTTATATATGTCAACTAAGGGGAATAAACATCGTTAATGCAAAGTATTTCAGTGGAGTTCGTGACTTAATCACTTAGGACCAGGGACCGAGGGTCCTCTTTATGTCATCCCAGGGCTCTCGGAACCTGGTATTGTAAAAGTAGTCAGTCAGTTATCCATTCGAACGAAATACACACAAAAACAGATTTCCATGGACATGAGGATGTTTATGGTATGTCGAAGTAATTGGGACTTGATTGTCGACTGTCGTACACTTGACACGACTCGCTTCTGGACTCACTTCGATTGGACACATGTAACGGACACCCCGTGTAGTGTCGAAAGAGTACAAATCCCTGTGATCTGTGGTAAGGTCGTACTCGAACCTCCCGAAGCAAAATTTGTCACCTTAGTGGTTGTTTTACGTACTTTTACACTTTTTGCACAGTAATTTATCGGATGCTTTGACTGTACACAAGTGTCATATCGTTGTCTTCGTTCTTCCGATTCGAGTTGGAGTCGACGTGTTGAACTTTAAAGGTGTCGAGACCCGTATATGTCTACTGGTGTTCACAACTAAACACCCATTTTTTATTTAAGATCACTCATCTGTTTAAGTCTTTGTACTTTAGACGGTAATTACTCCCAACTGACACACACACACACACACACACACACACACACACACACACACACATTTTGAACGTAACTCTTTTACATTCCTGGGTTTCTCTTTCCTTTTATGAAACCCTTTTATAAGCACCTCCTTCCCCCACCACTTCTCTCCACTCTTTTCCCCTAAAAGATCCTTGGACTACTCCTGTCGATTGGTACCACTTCACACAGATCCTCGGTTCTCCTTCGCCGAACTTTCCCACCACCCTTGGTCTACCTCCTCCTTCAGGTGTGGAGTCGAACTCTTTATTAGTTCCGTGGAGACGACCTCTTCCACTTTTCGTTCAGTTGATACCCTCGAATGAACTCAACGAGTTGAGGTTTATGATTCATTCTCTCCGGAAAGTTTTCTCTACTGTTTTATTCTCAATGAAGGAGTTTGTCTAAACATCTACTCTTTTTACAAATCTTTCTTTCGGACACTCTCCTACCCCCTTTCAGAAACCAGTTGTGTATATAGTGGTCGTCCATCATTATCGGACGAGACAACCGTTTCGTTCTCTTTTACCCGAGTTTCAGTTGGTTATTCTCCGTCTTTATGAAAACTTTCATACGAAATCTTTTACGAAAACTTTTGTGTTGGGACATCTGTGAACAGTTTAGGGTGAGTAAGAAATCTTGTTTTCCACCTTCATGGACAAGACTACTTTATGGTGACCGATGAAACAGCCTTTTCATATTGATCTGGACCTTAGAGACTCAGTCCTTTTTAAGGTCATCTCGACTTGAAACGTTAGTCAGTGTGGATCTTTTCTTTGTCTTCACTGACTCCCCTGTCACTTTATACTAAACTAGGTCATGAACACTATCGTTGGTACCAAGAACCGGAAGAGGTTAGTTATCTTTAACCGATCTCCGGTCTGTACTTTAAGTCCGTTCCTAAAGACCGACCTCCCCACCGAATCGACCAAAAGGTTGGGGAATCCATCATAACATACGTCCCCCCTGTAAGGGTCATGGGTATAAAACATGGGACGAGAAGTCTTTACAGAAACATAGAAAACGAGGTCTTAAACGGAGTTGACACACGTGCCTCAATTAAAATTAAAGGACATCAAAGAAACATAAAACATCGAGTTCCTCTCCGTACATGTCCACGTTCGAAACGTCGTAACGTCGTTTCCCGGGGTCCAAGGTCGGACAGAGTGAACGTTTCTTTAGAAAAAGAATATTGACCTTTTGTGGAAAGGGGTACGGACTAGATACTCAACTCTAGGACCCAACGGGGTTACTGACTAAAAACCGAACCATGTTCCCAGGGTTTCCTTTAAAGACCTTTTTACGGCAGGTTTGAATTTTCGTCGTGTAGTTTTGAATCGATATTACACAAGTGGTCTCTGTACAAGACCTTAACAGGGTTCGTCATAATTCAGGGTCTTGACTTTTAGTGAGATTACACGTAGGTATCATCTTACCTATTCATTTAGTACCAGACAGGTGTGCACAGTATGGTGTGTCGTTACTCTTGAGTGTTGTCACACCTCCCAGGTGTTTACACTCGACGTCTTCAGTCCGAGTTCTCCTGGAGAGGACGTACAAAGGTAAACCGAGTCACCATTCCTTATGCTCACGGTTATGTCCTCTACGTCGAAACTAGGGACCCAACCCTTCTCAGGGACCTCTCCCTTTACCGTTGGGTGAGGTCATAAGAACGGACCCTTTAGGGTACCTGTCTCCTCGGACCGTCAGGGGTCCCAATGTTTTCTCAGTCTGTGCTGAATAGTTGATTTGTTGTTTTCCTTTATATTTCTCGAGTTGTCATCTTCCTTACTCAATAACGTTAAATCCGTCGTCAATAGGGACCCCTTACTCTAAATATCTCTGACCTTCCCTTAAACTGTTCCGTAGACCACCGCCCCCTCCCCACTCACCAGTCCGAGACACAGAGTAGATCGACGACAAACGTGACCCACACAAGTCAAGTTCAAGTCTCCCATTACATGAATAAAAGAATTAACTTCAGATTAACGAAATGTCGTGACGCAATCAAAGACGACATGTTATTGTTCTTGGTTGATATACATACGTGTATAGGGGAGAGAGAACTCGGAGGGAGGGTGGGTGGGGTACGGTGGAGAGACCCAGTAGTGTCTCGTAACTCAACTCGAGGAACACAATATGTCGTCGAGGGATGATCGATAAATAAAATGTGGACTTGTATATCACATACATACAGTTATGATGAGTCTCTTATTATATGAATGCTCTCCACACGAAAATTCTTACCTCTCAAACGAAATTCTTTTCACAAAAACTTCACAAATGGTAACCGTTCGCCCACCATTCCCGTGAGGGACAACGTTCGTTTGTGAGACGGAAAACTATAGTGTCCTGCTCCTTCCCGAGTCTCCCGTCACTCGGGAAAAACGAGGTCTCAGTTGTGTCTAGTTGTGTGACTTACGTTCCTACGGACCTCGGAGTATACTTTAGAGTAAGTAAGTAAGTAAATGTGTCCATAAATAAGTGTGATGTGTGTACGAGTCTCTCTCTTTTTTGTGGTAGACCCTGAAGTCATTTGTCTGTAAATATGTGTTCCACCCTCCACGACACGACCCCCACTGTTATCCCACACTTTCCTCATAACTGACCTCCCAAGTCCCGACAGTCGAGGTTCTCCTCCCCAGAACGGTTCAAACTAATTGAGACCTTTACTCGAAGGAACTGAAGGTTTCATAGGAAACTCGGACATTATACACGTACTTAGTGGACCCCTTAGAACACTCTACGTCTCAGAATAGGACATCCACCCTCAGGCCCCACAACACCTCGCCACCCCACCACCGACTCCAGACAACCACGGCCTTGGTGACACACTCAATCCTCCCACTGGTCGTCACTGAGAGGTCGAGGTCGGGTCCGTGTCGAACTGTTAGATAGAAAAAGTCCGACCAGGGAGACTCCCGTGTTCGTCTCTTTGTTTTCTACCTAGATCCACCCTCTGGTCGAGGGACCGCTCCAAGAGGTCTGGGACGGACGGTCAGTCGGTACACTCCCGGGAGGAGACGGGGGATCCAGAGAAGGAGAAAAGGGAGGTCAGACCCAGACCCGTCCTCAGATTCCCTTAGAGAAAGAGAATTCCTTGGTCAGTCAGGATTTCCTTTGGTTGGCACTTATAACTAACCTTCCTGACTTCTTCTTCGTGGTTATGAAGCCGGTGAACTACGTTTCTCGACTGAGTCGCCTTTTCTGAACTACGACCCTTTCTAACTCCCTCCTCCTCTTCGTCCGTTGTCTCCTACTCTACCAACCTACCGTAGTGGTGGAGTTACCTGTACTCAAACTCGTTTAAGACCCTCTGTCACTTCCTGTCCCTTCGGACAGTACGACGTCAGATACCCCAGTGTTTCTCAGACCTGTGTTGACTCGCTGACTTGTTATTGTTCCCTTGTCCACCAACACTACAGGAAGTGTAGGACGGTCACTCACTCTTTTAGCTCCTTTACTAAAGTCGGTGGAAATCGAGGGTTTTCTTCCCGGGACGGTACCTCGTTACCTCCACCCACCCGACCTCCACCTCCCCCACCCCCACCCCCACCCCCACCCCATCTCCGGAGGTCGAGGTCCCTCTCGTCTCCAGAGGTCGTTCCACATAAGTCGTGACGACTTCGTCTCGTCCGCCTCCACTCTGACGTCCCGAGGGTACGATCCCTCGAAGTATCTTTGTTTTCAGTGTCTTCCGATAAAGACCAAGGTAAACGTATAAACTCAAGACCACTATTATATCTATAATTTTATAGATGTTTATTAGAAAAAATTATTTATCCATCATACAAGTGTATATAGTTTTAAGTTTCCGAATTGACCAATGAACCCGAAGGGACCACCGAACTACCATTTCTTAGACCGACCTAACATCCTCTGGACCCAAGTTAGGGACCCAACCCTTCTAAGGGACCTCTTCTCTTGCCGACAAGTGAGGTCATAAGACGGACCTCTTAAGGTACCTGTCTCCTCGAACCGTCCGATCAGGTACCCCAGCGTTTCTCAGTCTGTGTTGACTCGCTGAAAGTGAAATTGTCCAATGAACAAACTTTATGGATGGAGAGTGGAGACAAAAAATCGGTAGAGTAAAGGGAGGGAGCATCGTTTGGTACGATACTCAAAAAACTCTACGAAGGTCTTATGTTCGTTTAAAATGGATATAAGAGGAAGGGGAAAATATATTTTTCTCCGTCAGTAGGTATTAGAATAAGACAGTCTGAGGGACTGGTGCGGGTTGGGGAATAGAAAAGTCGATACTTGAAACTAAAGTTGACGGGCACCGAGGGGTCCTTGAGGGTAGGGGACAGAGACGGAGAAGTACCAGAGTGTGGAGAACACAGACAAGGAACGAAGTGATTTGGTGTGGATCCGGTGTAGATGGTTTTTCGTCTCTTGTAGATCTCGTTTGTAACTACCCTTGAACTTCCGAAAATTTGTCCCATCACTCTACTAATCTTTTTTACAACGTCGTCTTTTGTCTTCTATCTTCTTCTTTCGGATAGAACTAGTGAAAAAAGTTTGAATACATTATCGAGTTTTATTCACCATTGTTTACCTACCTGTTCCCATTCACAGACCCCGTTTTGACTTTTTGAGTAGGTTGACTTTGTTCCACAGAACCATTTCTGACTTAAGGGTCCTCTACTGTCTTTTGGGTTTTATTGACAGAACTTCGTCTTAAAATAACGAGAAAGTCCCTTTTCTTAGATCAGGTGTCCCCGGAAGGTACTAGTGGTCTGTTGACCGATGAATGTTGGGTGCGAAAGTTGGGGAAGATACGACGTCGAGGTGGTGGAAGTTCTTACCAAGGTTGGAGTACTATGTTATACTGTCTCACGGTCTGTTCAGACGTAAGGTGTATTGTCTTAAATTTCTCACGAAAAAATTTTCAGAAACAATTCCTGTGAAAGAATTTCAGCATTAACTGTTAAGACGGTCTTGAATCAATGTACCGGTACTGAAGTTTCTTCCGATCTTTTACGTCAGAAGACTCTCCGGTACACAGGTCGATTTGTAACTCCCAAAATGGTGAATTTCTACTTTTCTTTATATATATAACCCCTTACCGATTACAAGAGATACACAGTCTACATATTAGAACTCTCCTTTCTTCGTTCCGTTTGACAATTCCTCACACACGTCGCAACTTAATTGAAACTCTTAAGAGATGAGGGTCTTAAAAAGAAAGGTTATGAAACCGGTGGACTACGTTTCTCGGCTGAGTAACCTTTTCTGGGACTACGACCTTTTCTAACTCCCGTTCTCTTCTCCCACCGTCTCCTACTCTACCAATCTATCGTAGTGACTGAGTCACCTGCACTCAAACTCGTTTGAGTCCCTCTCTCACTTCCTGTCCCTTCGGACCGCACAACATCAAGTACACCAGGGTTAAATCGCTGATTTGTTGTTGTTGGTCCATCTCAGTATCTCTTCGTCTCTACTTTATCGATGACAAACATTACGAGACATTTATACACACGTAAAGAAAAGTATCTTGAAATGTAATTAGTAGGAAAAGTAGGAATCATTTTAGAGGAAAACTACCCTCAAACCCTAATCGTCTCCGTTTGATAATATACATTCTACCTATTTGTTGTTTCAGGATGACAAATCGTGTCCCTTGATATAGGTTTCAGGACACTGTTTAGTATTACCTTTTCTTATACTTTTTTATATATATATGTGTATATATGTATATATACACACACATATGTATATTGACTCAGTGAAACGACATGTCTTCTTTAATTGTGTTGTAAAAATTAGTCGACAGTCAAGTCAAGTCAACGAGTCAGCACAGGTTGAGACGTCGTGTGGTCCGGAGGGACAGGTAGCGGTTGAGGGTCTCAAATGGGTTTGAGTATAGGTAACTCAGCCACTACGATAGGTTGGTAGAGTAAGAGACAGCAGGGGAAGAGGAGGACAGGAGTTAGAGAGGGTCGTAGTCCCAGAAAAGTTTACTCAGTCGAGAGACGTAGTCCACCAGTTTTATAACCTCAAAGTCGAAGTTATAGTCAGGAAGGTTACTTGTGGGTCCTGACTAGAGGAAATCCTACCTGACCAACCTAGAGGAACGTCAGATTCCCTGAGAATTCTCAGAAGAGCTTATGATGTCAAGTTTTCGTAGTTAAGAAACCACGAGTCGAAAGAAATATCAGGTTGAGAGTGTAGGTATGTACTGATGACCTTTTTTGTATCGGAACTGATCTACCTGGAAACAACCGTTTCATTACAGAGACGAAAAATTATACGACAGATCCAACCAGTACTGAAAGGAAGATTCCTCATTCGCAGAAATTTAAAGTACCGACGTTAGTGGTAGACGTCACTAAAACCTCGGGGGGTTTTATTTCAGACTGTGACAAAGGTGACAAAGGGGTAGATAAACGGTACTTCACTACCCTGGTCTACTGAAGTTATTTTAATTTTTTATATTTTAATCCTGAAAGGACCACCAAGTCCCCAATTCTTAGACGGAACGTTACGTTCGTTATGACTATTGTTAGGAACTAGACCCTTCTGGGGTGTACGACGTCTCGTTGATTCGGGTCCACGGTGTTGACAACTCGGACACGAGATCTCGGACTTTCGGTGTGATGACTTCAGAGGAACGAATCTCGGACACGAGACGTTGTTCTCTTCGGTGGTGTCACTCTTCGGCCCTGTGACGTTGCTTGTCGTCAGGGACAAGTGACGCTGACCTCTTTCGAACGTACGTCGTTGTTTGTGGAGGGTGTCAGTTTTTTATTTTATTTGGAATTTTTTTTTTTTTATATATATATATATATTACATTTAGAGGACAACGTATATGTGGGAGTATCATAGGAGTAAAATCTTTTCGTTACCTTTCGAAGTAAATTTTTTGAGTTAGGTAGCAATCTATACTTACTGTGAGGATAAACACTTAACGATAATAACATGTGAAATATAAATCCACAGACACCCATAGTATCTTTTGTTAATATAAACAGAAAACTAATTAGATAATTAGACAAACTCCCCAAGTATACACCAACAGACACCTATAGAGAAGAACTTGTGTCTCCGTATTTGAGACACGCAAGGACCACTAATTATTACCTTCTACTACTATAACTGTAAAAGAATCATTTTGTTTGATAGGAAAGAGGTGACCCTTCTATTAAACTAACATATAAGAAAACGATTTAGTTAAGATCACGTAACATAAACAATGAGATCTAAACCACTGTGATCCTTGTGAAAAATCCGGAGTTTTACGCAAGCGTTTACGGTTAGTACGGTACCTAATCCGAGATACCTCAATCCTAAATACGTACACATTCCATAACCTAAAGTATCAAACTCTCCAAAGTAAAACAAAAGGAAACCGAACGTCCCCGGTTGTGTTCCTATGGGATGACTTATCGGAGAGATAGACACCGACCCCGGTTTAAATTAACGATCTAGTGAAACTATGTCTAGCCTCTCTACATCACGAGAGGTTGACGAGTTAAGTCGAAGAGATCTTTAGGAAAGTGGAAATTTGTACAATTTCAAAGGGAGAGAGATTTCTGTTTTGTTGCAAAAGAGTCGTGTTATGAGGATATGAGGAAGGATAAGGAGTAAAAAGAAGGGAAGAGTGTAACCGGTGTCCAGAACTCTCTCGTCGGAGACAAGATAAAGGGGAGATGAGAAAAATAACGAGTCAACGACGAGAGACAGTAGGTGGAAGTTGATTTGGTGTTTTCAGTTGTTTTGGTGGTAGAAGGATGGAGGTAGGGTAACGGTTTAAGTTCCTTCTAAAAAATGAAGGATAACATTACCGGGAGATCCGACATAAACTGTAACGACCAACCAAGAAAAATCAAATAAAGTACTCAAGGAAAATGAGATCGTGGTGGTAGGGGGTGGAAAGTTTTTTACGTTGAAATAACTTCATATTAACTGTTTATTTTACAATTCTATAACTTTCACACGCGCACCACTAAACCATATGTATATGTGGCACTTTCCTAAGGAGGGTAGGAGATCGAAAAAAGGAATTTAAGACCGTACGAGGTTCGAAGGGTCGACAAAAGTGACGAGAAAAATGTGTACTAGGGACCCGGCTCAAATGAGTGACAGTATCAAAGTGAGTAGTGTACTACTATGAGAGTATAGATGGACTTGGAAGGGGTCTTACAAAGTTCCTACGGAGGTGAGACTGAGGGTACGTGAGAGTTTGAGGTAAACAGGGTTCAATTTGAATGTAGAAAGGGTGAATTCAGACAGGAGAAGGGTATCAGAGATGAAGACCAATTGCTGATGGGTTGGTGACTTTGGATCTTAGACTGTTTAGTAGAATCCGAGGAAGAATTACACTGTGGTGAATAGACAGAATTCATAAGGAAGGTAAGAAAGGAGAGGTAGAGATGAATAATCTATGGATACAGTCCGGGGGTCGTAGAAGAAGGACCTGATAAATAAAATCGTCGTCTTCACTTCACTTTCAGTGAGTCACCACAAGGTGAAAAACACTGGGGTACCTGACATCGGGGGTCCAAGGAAACAGGTAACTTAAGAGGTCCGTTCTTATGATCTCAACCAACGGTACGGGAAGAGGTCCCCTAGAAGGGTTGAGTCCCTAACTTGGGTCCAGAGGGTGTAACGTCCGCCTAAGAAATGGTAGACTCAGTGGTCCCTTCGGACCGGTAAAGGTTTAGAGGACTGAGACCAAAACTACGGAGTAGGGGTAAAAGACCCCGAAGGGACCACCGAGACTGACATTCCTGAGATGGACTTTACGTCCTTCAGGTCCAAGTTAGGGACCCATCCCTTCGAGGGGACCGCTTTCCGTACCGTTGGGTGAGGTCGTAAGAATGGACCTGTTAGGGTACCTGTCTCCTCAGACTCCCCGATGTCAGGTACCCCAGCATTTCTCAGTCTATCCTCTGATTGTGTGTGTGTCAGTAAGAGACTTACGATGGTCACAAGGAAATTATTGTACTCAGACTGGTACAGTAAGGGAACGAATTTTAAGAAGACACTCATGAGGTAAGTACGTAAGTTCTAATTTCCAGGTCGACAAGTTTCAGGAAGTTCTGTGTAAGAAGAGGTTAAAAGGGTCAAAGTTGAGACTCCAAAGTAAAAAATCCGTTCAGTAGGAAGTTGGGGAGGAGTGTAAGTCATACGGGGTCAAGACATAGGGGATACGTGGGTGACGTGTGAAAATAGTATCTTAAGAGAATGATGTCATATGACTCCATTAGCAAGATTCTAAGATTCTACTCTTACACCAAATAAAAGTAAAACTAGAGATCCCGGACCTTTACATGTATGCTCCAACGACTGTACCTTTCGTCTGTGTTTTGCCAAAATTTTATATTAGGAACTACAACTGAGAGAAAGTGTCATCGGAAACTTTACAAACGTACTTGGGACGTTCCTTTTTTCCCTTTTGAAATTACGGAGGGGCAGCCCCTTAGCTTGGGGCCAGAGGGCGCACTGTCCGCCCCTATGAGTGGTGATATGATTGCTCCTTAACGTGCTCTTCGGACGGAGAGTGTCAAGGGAATAGAGAAAAATGGGGCGGGGAGAGTACTGGGTGTTAGTAGTCATCCGGACCGTAAAGAAGATGACGATAACGTTGAAGGTAACTTCAACTTACCTTGATTTTATTTTCGGAAGTGAATAAAGGTAGACGAATGGGAAGGAGATTGAAGGTAAGGGGAGGAAAAGAGGGGAGGAGGGTGAAACCCTCTTTATAGCTAGGCGAAGATGTGGGGAACTGTGTGTGTGTGTGAGGGTCTCTCGTTTCGCGTGCGGAACAGCGTGACGTGGTACCCTGAACATCAAGGTGGTTACGGTGTGGGATGAGAAACGACTGAAGTTTCTTGAAGGAAAGGGTCGCCTGCGGCGCTTAAGGAGGAGGAGAGAAATGGAGTGAGAGGGAAAGAGAGCGCGAGTCGCCTCATCAGACCAACGACTCTCGACCCCACGTCCATCGCACGTAGCCCTGAGGAGTGTCGGTACGGGCTCCATCACCTATGCACGAGGAACCGGAGGGGCCGCAGGCAGACGGTCTGGTTTGTGGACGTGGACGCAACGTCGTAGCTGAAATGAGCGGCCCATGACTGGCCCTGGCGGCGCGAGTGGCAGGTCAGGGTCCTCCTGTTAGACGCGTCGGACCATGCCACCCTGTACGAGGGCCCACGGGCGGAGAGGGACCGATGTGCAGAGGGCAGAAAGTGGGGCGAAGCCGGGGAAGGAGCACGGACGGGGGGCGGCCGAAGTGCGTAGGCATCTACGAGGAGGCGTCGGGTGTTGGGAACAACATGTGGAGGAGAAGTCGGAGGTGAGTAAAGAGTCACGGGCCAGAAGTCGGGGGATGCGTAGGTAGGGTATGGTTAGGGAGGGTTGGGTTGACCTCAGAGACGTGAGGAAGCAATGGGTGAAACATATGGACGGAAGAGGACGTGACGAAAGGGGGTTTCGGAGGAAGCGTCAAGGACCTGTGTAGGACCACGGGTAAGGTGCGGGGCGAGGAGTGGGTCGGGAGTTCTAAGTAGAATCGTCCTTAAGAGGAAAGGGGCGATTAGGATCGAGGGTCGCGATTTCGGCGGGGGACATCAGAGGGGTAAAGGAGCCGGACCTCGGGTCTTGAGGGAGGAGTCCGGGGTCTTAAGAAGGTCAGGGGTCGGGTGAAAGGAGTCAGGTGTGGGAGTCGATTCAGAGTCCGGGAGACAGGACGTCTAAGAGTCAGGGTGGAGAGGGAGGGTCCGGGGAAATAAAGTTGGACGTCTAGATGTCCTATACTGGCTAATGGTAGAGGGACGGTCAAGATTTTGGGCGATCTTAAGGCTCGGGACGACATTATGAAAGTCAGAGACAAAATATTGAGGTCCACGCCGACAGAGGCTAAGTACCAAGGAGGATGGAAACGAAGAATAGTGGGAAGAGACTCTTATTAAATTCCTCCCCACCCTGTAAGTTCGAAACTAATTATCAACCAAGGGTCGTCGTTCATTATAACGTGAAAGAATCTTTTATTCCTGAAGAGGTTCGAGAGATCGGTGGTCTTACTACTTTTTGAACTAACCGAAACACTTCACAATAATAAAATAGACATGTTGTATCGGATAAAAGTCACAAGAATGAGTTCGACAGACTATTATAAACTTAAAGTTTCTATTCCTAAAAATGTTTTTTCTCCTTGTTCTTTTGATCGGTGTATATAACGTATCACACCACTATCGATGACGACGACGACGACGATTCAACGAAGTCAGCACAGGCTGAGACACGCTGGGGTATCTGCCGTCGGGTGGTCCGAGTCGGCAGGAACCCTAAGATGTCCGTTCTTGTGACCTCACCTAACGGTAAAGGAACAGGTTACGTACTTTCACTTTTCACTTTCCCTTCAGCGAGTCGGCACAGGCTGAGGGGCTCTGGGGTACCTGACGTCGGGTGGTCCGAGGAGGTAGGTACCCTAAAAGGTCCCTTCTCGTGACCTCACCCAACGGTAACGGAAGAGGTCCACTATCGGTGATGTCGGGTCGTTATTCGTTGTCTCTTCCATATAACATTCGAACTATCCCCCTTTAGACACCCTAGGTGATTGATTAATCATTCAAATCTATTTTCAACCACCGAAAATACTGAAAATGGACGAACTCATTATCTGGACATAAAACTCAAGTAACTATACTTAGTTATTTCGAGGATTGGAAGAATGAAACAATAAATTGTAAAAGGATCTGATTAAGACCAAACTTTTTGGCCACTTGAGGAGATACATAACATCAGGGGTCTTCATGATATTCCTTTATTTATTTAGTTTCTAGAATATTCGTTCTAGTGTTGATAAAGGAATATCCGACATGAAACAGACGAACTTTACGGTCCGACAGTAAATAATAACGTCTGTCGAAACGGGTCCGTCCTAACCGACTTGACTTCAGGAGAAAGTTTCGTTAGAGAGGAAAATCATTTTCTTTCACTTAAAACTATCAAACAGTGACGAATTATACTGGAACGTGAGGATAAATATTTTTAATTTGGAAATGGAGACAACGGACTCATTCGATCTCAATCCTGCGAATTTAAAATACAGACAAGTTTCAAGGTCAGATTTTCGGACGGACCAGAAAACGTAAGACGTTTAAAGTTCTCTTCTAAAAATCTAACGATTAAGGTTGATCGGTTGATAGGTCAAAGGAAACAAAAAGGAAGAATAAAGATAAAAACTAGTTAACGAATTATTGTGAATAGTTTCTTTAAACTTCCCCTTAAAGAATTCATTAAACCATTACGATCGACTCCAACCCTGAACTCTATGTGTCGAATTTGTAACGTAAAGGATAAAAGAGAACCAGGTCCTGAACAAAGTACGTAATTACCCGTGGACGACAAAGAGACCGTGACACAATTTGGGACCCTTACGTTCGGATTCATTGTAAGAAAAAGAAAACTTCTCGGGAGTCAGATTACCTATTTTGTTTTGGAACATTACACCGTGTCATTCACGACGACCTCTTTCGACCCGGTCGACGACATTGTTTGTGTCTCCTATGACTTTTCCAAAGTGTCTTTTTATCAATTTTGTCAGAAGACTAAGTCTTGTCTGAACTTTTCAAATCCGTTATGTCTTTTATCTTATACAAGGTGACCCTTTACTGGGTTTACTAAGTGGGAATACCTATATCACTTCACTTTCAGTGAATCAACACAAGTTGAGAAACACTGGGACACCTGACATCTCAGGTACCTTAAGAGGTCCGGTCTTATGACCTCACCCATCGGAAAGGGAAGAGGTCCCCTAGAAGGGTTGGGTCCCGAACTTGGGTCCAGAGGGTATAACGTCCGTCTAAGAAATGGTTGACTCGGTGGTCCCTTTGGAAATACCAATATTTTCATCATATTTGTATTCATCAAATATATGTATTCTATGAGGGTAGTTCAAAAATGTTGTTTAGTCTATAAGTCTTTGTTCATGACCTTATCTCGTTTCCTCATGGAAATAATAAGAATTCGATATTTTAGGTCATAAAGACTTATAAGTTCTCACCCTTCTATTAAATTAAATCTCATTCCCGTTGGTAACTCCCTGAGGGGTCTTTATCCCTCATGAGGTTTTCTTTATTATTAACGGGTAACCTTCCTTTTGACTACTATGAGTATTGTTTAAACCGACGAGAATTTTTTGTTTCTTTTTCTTTCCCTTTTCTATTATTTTGGTCCTACCTTTAAAGAAGGGTCGGTTTTTGAGAACTAAGATCTATTCTCATTTTAACAACTTTAAAGGAGTTGAATAGTGGGTCAATTGACTAGGTTTTCTCTCCCCTGACCTTTCACTGACAAAGAACCGTCAGATTGAGGGGTACGATAAGATCCGGTCTAACGTTCCCTTTCTACAGTCTCCATCCTTCCAATCTATCACTCGTCAAGACTTTCAGGTGTCCCGGACTGGATCCCACCACCATCTTCCTTTTTTTTTTTCATACTCCTGTCACACTTTCTTTTTAAACAATTAACCGATACACCCTAACCCTTCACCCTGGTTGACACCTAATAAACTTACAAAGTTTGGAACCCATTCAACTCCTCAAGGTAGTTACCTGATCTCTGTCGTCCTCTCTTTCGTTTGAATCCCATGTCTTCCCACCGAAAAATTTTTAGAAATCCTCGGATGACTTATACTCTACGATAAAGGGTACCTTTACAATTGGTCCGTCAATCTCTATGGACGACTTCAGGACCCCTCCCCTCCGTCGACGCTTTCTCTACCCATCAGTGGACATGTCTCCAAGGTCCACTTCTACACTCTTACTCGTTCTTGATCCCCGACTTCTTATGCCATTCATTTGACTTTCGGGTTCCGATCACGTACCCCTGTATAGATCTAAAACATCAATCTTTCCTACCCCTCCTTTTTTCATAATCTGTTTCTCCTCTTAGTAACTACACACTTAAGTTTCGTCGGTTCCTTTCCCGAAGTTTGTCTACCATGTCAGGTGACCCCGGTAATCGTCGTCTCAGGTCCGATGACTTGTCTTTTCTGGATAACTGGTCCTCCTGACGGGAAGGACACCGTGTTTTTGATCTTCAGTCTGACTTCTCCTCTTTCCCTCCTATCTAACTACTCTTTCATCTTTATCGTCGGTATCTATTGGGAACCTCAAATTCCTTCCTTCCTCTTTTCATCTTATCAATAGTCTCTCCCGTCTCCTAACTCACTTCAAAATTTTAATTATGCCCTTCGACCTTCGAAATTCAACAAACCTTTGTCCGAACACCGTATCCTTCTAACTTTTAAGATCTTGTTCTCTAATCAACTCTCTATTACTTTCCCATACCCAAGATCTCGAATCTATCTCCTTATAGCCCTACCTTTTAGGAGTCTGTGAACAACGGTGAGGGAAGGACGGGTTTCGTCTATTAGACGGACCGTTCATCTATACGTGAGGGTTAGAGGGTCATCGCCCCCAGGGGTTGAAGGCCCCAGATTACGGACTATTAGACTCCATCTCGACTATATTATTATTATTTCATGTGTTATTTACATTACACGTACTTAGTAGGACTTTGGTAGGGGGGGTTGGGGGGACCAGGTACCTTTTTAACAGAAGACACTTTGGTCAGGGACTACGGTTCTTCCGACCTCTGGTGACGAGACATCCCGGTAAACCAGTCTCAACGGCATTGGCCCAGCCTGAAGAGATCTGTGTGTTTCGTCATTCCATGTCAGACGAATAAACGGATTATTCGTGGTTCTAAACAAAATTAAAACCCTAGATACTTTCATCATGTCTCGTCATCCTGCTATACTTAACATCCTTCTTTATGTTCCATTATATATAACTCCTCAGTACTACTTTCTGTTCAATATCTACTCTAAAAAGTATCATCTCTTCAAAATCCTCTGTCTTCGTTTCCGTAAAAGTAAATCTAGACTGAGAATGAATTTCGGTCCCGAAGGGGCCATCGAGTCTGCCATCTCCCCTTCAAATCTCTTCCACCTAACCCTGGACACGATTGACGGTTGAGGAAGTTAAGGACAGAAAGTGAGACATAGAATGAGACAGAATTTCGTTGATCAAGGTTAGACTTTGACATCATTCCGACATTGATAGTAAATCAAAAAGGTCCCGTATTTTGTTAAAAGGATAGTAGATTTTTATGACTAAATAAAGATCTAAGACCTATGTTTCCTGGAGTGTTATCTTTTTCACCAGTAGTTACCTGTTCTTCAGTTTATATGAGAACCTCTTTCTGTTTCAATGTTCCCTAGTGGTTAGCTTTAGAGAGAAGGATAACGAGACACGTTCATACCTATAAGAGTAGAAAGAGAAAATACCGATTTATTCCCCTTATACATAAAAATAAAATCAAAAAAAAAAGTAAAGGACAAAAATCAAAAACACATACATCATCAACCATGTGAGGAGGATGGTTAGACGACAAGTCTAGCTTCGAATATCACTCTTAATATATAAGGATTCTATGATTTCTTTAAGTGACATATTTTATGAGTTTTTATCCTGAACTATTGACAATGAAGAAGTGAGTAGCACAATCATTATGGATCTCACTACCACCCTTACGGAATTCCTTCGTAAAGTCCCAGTGGACCCTTCGAGAATGTTCGACACATAAAAAGTGGAGGAACGACCTCCGACCGGTCAAAATAATTCCCTTATTGTTACTGTTTGTGCATTGGTAAAGATACATGATTAGAACCCTATTCACGACATCTACATAAGAAAGAATATTAGGGACATCATTGGGAAACACCGTACTAGATGTAATATGTTTCCCAATGATATTCCCAAACCCGAAGGGTCCACCGGGATCACCATTTCTTGGACGGACGAATACGTCCTCTACATTCTCTACATCCAAGCTAGGGACCCTACTTTTCTAGGGAACCTCCTCCCGTACCGTTGGGTGAGGTCATAAGAACGAACCTCTTAGTGTACCTGTCTCCTCGGACCACCCGATGTCAGGTACCCAGTGTTTCCCTGTACTGACTTCATTGAATCGTGCGTACGCGATATTCCTAATTTCTGATGTAGATGTCACGAATAGGGTTCCAATCATACATCTTTACCAATCCACTTTACCAATACACAAACAGTAACAATAAGCTAATTATTTTCACTGTTTACTCCTTTCCCTTGGAGTCTCTCTCTTCCATTGAACAAGTTCTTTCAATCGGTCTCGACAGTATAACCCTGATATAGGGTGAGGAACCATATAACCCCTCCCTTATTTACCACCTTTTGGTAACCGGATCTTGTTTCAGTTAGATTAGGGTGGACCATCGTCGGTCACAAAAGTATAGAAGAGAAGGGTAAATTCTTTTTCTTCCCTTTGTGTGTATTAAACACTCCATACAGTAATTGGTATAAGGCGTCTACTTCGTTGATACCGTATCCTTCCAGTTTATTAAACGAGTTCAAGTATCGAGTCGGTTCAAGTGTCAGTCACCATCTCAGTCCTGAGTTCGTGTCGGTGACCAGAGGTCCCGAGGACGACAAAGAAGTAATTGTTACGACGAGTTAGATAGACCCACTTCCTGGGTCAAAAACAATCAAGGTCAGGTGGTGTCCGATTATGAACACATTTTACGTCATTTTTGATTAATGATCCTTCTTCTCTAATTTATGTTTGTGTACGAAAATAGTATCTAAATTGTCTGTACTTGTAAATGAGAGTTCAAGAACTGAATTGAGAAGGTCGTTGTCAAACGTTTGATCGTGACGGGACACGATACGAGACGGTGGGGACGTCACCAGCAGTCGTAAGGTTTCAATAAAGAAGATGGAAGGGTGGTGACATTTTCTAATGGACCATAGTGTCTTTTTTTCGACCCCATAAGTGGATCATAATCAAGGAGAATGTAGAAGTATTCGTCAATGGTACATCTTTTTTTCTGAGTGTCCGACTGTAAGTCCATTCTCGTACGTTCCGTTTGTAAGGATCTTCAATGAGAGTTCGTTATTACTCTGGAGTATTTTAAGACAAATATAATAAACCACATATAGTACAACAAATACATAATACTTAATTTTAAAATCAATCTAACTTAACATATGATGATTACATAAACAAGGAAAGTATGTCTTTAGTTCTTTAACAATATCTCTAAAGAAAGCTCTGTAGAGGTTTTAGAAGACGAGAAGTCACCGAGTGAGGACTTGTTTGAAGACCCTTTCTCGTGGGGATAGAGAAATCAGTCACGGTCCATTTTTCCTGAACCCTACCAAACAATAAGGGTCGAGTACGTTGACTGACTTCGTTTCACCTGTCACCAGAATGTCTATGACCCCAGAATGGATTCTATCATAAAGTAGAATATTTCTGATGCATGTAAAAGTAAATAGAGAGAGTGGTAATTATGTAAACATATAATGAAAATTTTTTTTGAAGGAAAGTAAACTTTATACAGATCGATCCGACCTGATAGATCCAGTATAATAATTATATAAGTATAGGAGTTGTGGATGGTATCTTGAACCGTATCTCACCCGTGAGTTATTTACCAGAATTTTACTTTCCTTTTGTGACGATTTGTCTTATACATGACCAATACTTTTGACGAATTGTTATTTCCCTTCCTAGTCTAAAGGGTAAGGAGAGCTCTATGGTAACAGGTCTCTATTGTTGACTCAACCAGACATCGGAAAGGTCTAAAAAGAATGTGTAAATGTTTACATGTGTAATACATATATATAATTACATGGTAATTCTACTATACTAAATCTGATATAGATAAAAGACAAATTTTTGATTTTTATTTCTTGTATGAATCTCTATCAGACAGTATTCTTACTATGCACAGTTTGAGGACTTTGTTTTGATTAAGAAAATCGTTAGTTTATCAAATGTTACTTTTTTTAAATGAAGTAATTTGTAACTGATATAAAGATTCGTAACACATTCCATGAGACGTATAAATTAGGAAATTTATAAGGAGACACATTCCGTGATACGATCCGAGTGTAAACTTTTGTCCAGACAGTCTTTCCTTCGTTACGACCGTTGCAAATGAAAAATAACGGTTAACTTCAAAATAAAAAACAGATTCTTTGGGAGTCAAGTGATGAGACCTTCTCTATGGTACAAGATCCGTTCTTACATGGTTAATATGTGAGGTAAAGAATAGACTAAAAGTAGTCATTAACAATGCTTTACAGGCATTTCTAGACACTCAGTGTTCTTACACTTAAAACTTGTAAGATAAGGTAAAGAACAACCTTCGTCAAAAGTTTTACCTCCTTTCGCTAAAGTCAATTTAATGATGTCAACTATCCTTCGTGTATCTGTACTAAAACAAACTACTCAAACGAATATCGACAAGAGATACGTATAAAAGGACCCAAACCAGAATAGGTCACTTTATGTGTATTTGGAGTGGGGACCGTAACACCTCAGTGTATTGGTCCCTGAAAATTCCTTCGGACTTATGTACCAGAATCTTGGAACAAACCCCTCTCGTCTGATAGACCAAGAAGATAAGATGAATTAGGTTGATCTCCACTCCAGTGAACCTGAGGACATAGAAACCTCTTAGATAATCTACACTTCACTTTTCTCGACCACAGACCTCCTATCTTCCTTCAAACGTCTCCACACTTCATACAGACCCTAAACATTGTTGGAGGATCTCTCTCCACTCACAGTCACAGGGAAGGTCGAGTCACTCCGACCCAAGGGAAACGAGTGGTCGTTATCTACGTCTGAATAGACTGTTGTCCGGTCTCATACTTTATCATCCATGGGACCGGTAAGAAGAACTACCTTAACTAGTAAAACTGTCTACCTACGCCTTCGTTTCTTTACGAAATGGATAATCCACTTACTTATACAGATCTACCACAATTTTCTCTGAAAAGAAAGAGGGAGGACAGAAGGATCACAAACGAAAGTTCCGAACGGTGTTCTAGTTTTACAGTTCTGGAATTGGTGTAACAGGTTCGACACAAAGAGTCCTTTGACCGTAGGGTAATCTGACAGTATTAATTGGTTTTCTTTCACCCAAAACACAACTTTATTCATATTCTTAAACTTGTCCAAAGAAATAAGACCCAGAGACGTCTCGGAAGTCTTTCGGTCGCAAGGACCACTGAGAGGGTCTGTCCGTACATTGTACGGTACCAGGAGTTTAAATGAAGTGATTTCTCGGGAAAAAGCTGTCCCAAGGATTGTTGAAGAGTGACCCGCGATGATAACGGGTCCTTAGTAACAAATTGCAACGAAGTACGAGGTCGACTTTACACTCCCACCCCGTATGTAATTTTCCCCTTTAATCTAAAAAAATAGGTGTCTAGAGGAAAACGATGAACTTTTCTTGACTTCTTTACACTCTGTAAAAATGAAAATTTTTCTTGCCTAGATTCTGGTTACGACGTTAACATTACTGAAGAATTACTGAATACTCAGTCCCTTTATCGACAAAGAAAAAAGGGAGAGAGAGGATCCGATAGGTGACATCTCGATAAGAAGGAACGGTCCTGTGAGGAAGACACTTTAATTGGATGTCGCGTCTCCATTGATAATGACTTTCATAATCGACTTAATTAACAAGACATACTCATAAAACTATCCCTGATGTAATTTAGATATCTAACGAAACCCATCATACCTACAAAATCGTTATAATTAAGAAGGTTAAGTACTTGTGTCTAATACAAAGGTTTTACTTGGTGTATTCAGTTATTACTATTCGTCTCTATTATTACAAGAAAATCGATCGTTATCAAATGAATAATTTAAGACGGACTTTATACAATCTTTTTACCTAGAGTAAAACTTGGACACAAGGTTTCCGTCAAAGTTTGTATTTACACCTTTTCCCTTTACTCATAGTAAGACTAAAAATTTTCTTAAGTCTCCGAAAGGACCACCTAGTCACCACTTCTTGGTTGGACGGTCATGTCCCAAACTAGGGACGAGGTCCTTCTAGGGTGTACGGTGTCTCGCGGATCCGGGCACACGGTGTTGATAACTCGGACAGAGATCTCGGCCCTCGACGTCGATCTGGTTACGAGACGTCGTTCTCTTCGGTGCCGTCACTTTTCGGGCGTATGACGTTACTTGTCATTGGGGGAGAACGACGTTGATCTTTTTTTTTGGATGCGTCGTTGGTACTGGTTCACGTCGGTTTTTATTTATTTTATTGTATATGTTTTTTTCTTAAGATCCGGATTTTAGTTCTTAAACCCTCGTTGAGAAAAGTTGAAACTTTTTTAAACATCCCAATTTACGAGATATTTACACGAAACACGTATAGTGAAGTCAGCACAGGATGAGAAACGTTGGGGTACCTGGTATCGGGTGGTCCGAGGAGACAGACACCCTAAAGGGTCCCTCCTTATGACCTTACCCAACGGTAAAGGAGGAGGTCCCCCAAAAGGGCTGGGTTCCTAGTTCGGGTGTAGGGAAGACAGAGGACGTAACGACCACTTAAGAAATGGTGATCGTGGTGGACCCTTGATCGGTACATTTATAGATAGATCCTTTTTTTTTTTTTTAGATAGATCCATAGGACTACCCGCATATAATGTCTGAATAAACATACGTAAAGGTTGAATAAGAACATCCATGATGATTGGGAAAATGCTTTTCCACCTGATATTAATTATTTATGATAGGGTCTCCGATCTGAATGAGTCTGGTCCGTTTACCTTGACTCCTGGTAGATCATAAATACCTTTGAAGAACTAAGGGTGTAACAGGATGGTGGTTTCGTGGGACTCGTATTGCGACGTCTTTGATGTAAACCTCCGGTTCTTAGGGTCCTAGACCCTAGAAGAGGTGGTGACTTATTGACGTCCTGGAACCCGTTCAGAACACTGGAGTGGTGGAGTCGAAAGAGTAGACCTACTGCATAGTGACGGATTTACTTCCCTCCTTCACCTTGGTGTCATCACAGATCCGAAAATCGAGGTCCTAGACACCGATATCGTCACGACCAAGACCTCGAGGACTAAGACACGAGCGACGTCATTGTCGAAACTCCCGACCCGGTCCCAAGCTAGGGATCCATCCCTTCTAGGGGACTTCTTCCCTTACCATTGGGTGAAGTCGAAAGAACGGACCTCTTAGGATACCTGTCTCTTCCGACCACCCGACGTCAAGTGTCCCAGTGTTTCTCAGTCTGTGTTGACTCGCTGATTGTAATGATGCACGTCTGTCTTGTTCTTTCAGGTCTTAACAACCTTACCTACGAACGATTCAGTGATTATGAGTCCCCTACCAGGAAATAAGACCGTAAGTGATCTTCATCGTGAAAGTCTTAGTACCTCGACCCCATGTGTGTAGTTACTGGTATCCAAACGAGGTATTCCTAGAAGAGGTATGTTCCAAGGTCTCTTTTAATAAAGTGGAAAGAGTCGTTATTCGAATTCAAGGAGTGTGAGTTCTGGGAATTTTTCATCTTACACCCTGAAGGGACCACTGTGTCACCTATTCTTAGGTGGACCGTCACGTCCCCTGTGCCCAAGCTAGAGACCAGTCCCTTCTCAGGTGTACGGTGCGTCGTCGATTCGGACACGGTGCCGATGACTCGGACGTACGACGTCGACGCTTTCGGACGGGCGGACCTCGGACACGACGTGTTGGTCCCTGCGGTGACGTTACTCTTAGGACGTGGGGCGTTGATCTTACCTCTCGTCGGGGTGAACTACATTGATCTCTTGCGGACCGTGTCGGCTTTTATGTATTTAATTCTATAAAATTTTCATCTTAAAACATTGAGAATTCAAATACAAAATTTACAATTTTAAAAGTCTTGACATAAGAGACAAGATTTCACTCATATTGTAGGAAAACTTAGAGGACTCCCATATCTCCCCTAGTCCGGACCACGGACGGTAACGGTCCACACCAGTTTTTTAATAATTGTATTATTTTCATTTACTAATTTTATTTATTACATGTAAGAAATATTCATTGTATTTAAATCCAATAAATCAGGAGCGTTGTTAAGATACTTCATACTGGGAGCAACTAAATCCTTTACCTCCGAGTCCTCCTAATAAATGGGTTCAGGTACGTCAATCATTTACCACCTCGACCCTAAAATTAGACCAAAGACGGTTTACGAAAGTTATACTTATCCACTTACTTATCCACCTATAAAGTGTAAGTAAAATTTTCTTCGGTCAAAATGTATAACGATTAAGACAAATATTTTGACTATTGTTTACCGACATAACCCAAGTATCAGATGACCTAGTTCTCAGTTCTTCCGCCTTCTCCAATAAAATGTATCTTGTAAAATAAATATTGACCATTACTGAAAAGAAGAGCTAATCCACAGACAGGGGTTTCTTGACCACCGTGAATACTCACGGTAAGCACTGCCTCTTCGTGGACTGGGTCTTCTGGGCTCGTCCTTTTAAATGTCTAAGTCGGTTTTTCATTCTAGAATCCCAGATCTAAAACACAAAATCAACCACCACTTGAGGTTTATCGAAGAAGGGTAAACCTTTCGTTTTACCGAAAACTTTATAAAGTCTCAAATCTTACGTCGAAGACGGAAAAAAGAAAACGAGAAAACTTTATAAATCAAGACGAACGTTGTAACATAACTTCTTTCTTCGACGACCCTCCCATACCATCCCCACACGGACTACGGTAAAAACGAGTAGAGTCAGTCATCGTCAAAAGAACAAAGAGTCAATGAAACTGGACGGGACCATGACTTGACACCCATACATAACCGTATCACAAGTGTCTACCTTCTCGATAGAATCTGGTTTTTAGGCAATGTCAGGAAATTCAATGTTAAGGATCCATCGACCATCAAACTGAAGAAAGAAACTGAGAATTACTTAACACACACAACAGAGACACACACACATGTAATTACGAAAATTTTTGGTAGGAGGAATCGTCTTGAACATTAACTTAGTGTCACCTGTCAAAACAGGGGTGTGGTCGAAGACCCTAAGGTTTTGGAAATCGACCTAATAAAACACAGAGAGTTTATACGGTCCTCACTAAAGTTTTTTCGTTAAATTTTGCTTTAAGAAATTAAGTTCTTCTTTCCTGGTTTGTTTCTCCTTTCGTATCAACGGAAGAAGATACAATTAAAAACACTTTACGAATTCTACATGGAACATTATGACACGTCTATAAAAAGTGTAAAGTCTTCGAAAGGAAGGAAAGGGTTTTCCCTTTATCTACAAAACTTTCAAAAATATAATGTTAAAACTTGACGATCTGGGGAGTTTTTACCCTTGGTGAACTCTTCATGGTTTTCTTTCGTTAGATGTGATTACAAACCTCTAAACTTTCCTTTGCAAGAAAACTTATACTTAACGGAATAAGACGATTGTAAGATCTAGTGATTAAGCTCGTACACGACACACAGAACAAACGGGGAAGTCCAAGGTTAGGGGACGATGGACTAACGAAACCAACAACCTCGAAATCTTTCGTCCACTCGAAAACTTGTTTAAAACTTCATATGTGTTTCTAGTTTGGAATCCACAGAACTGAGAGACAGTCCTAAATAACAATCTAGTGAAAACACAAAGGGTTCTATTATTCGACTGTCGAGATCTTTATAAGTTTAGATTAGTACTTTACATTTAGTGTTTAATTAAAATTTAATTTTCTAGAAATGGTCAGTGGGGAACCTGAAAGGTTCATAATCTCTTACTCGTATGAGAATGACAATTAGACCACAGATTTTGTTCAAATTTGTTCAGTAAGGAGTATTGGAGGTAAAAAAGTAGAAAGTTTAATGCTGTAGGGGGAAGGATGGAGTAACCCACTAATACACGTTATTTACTCTATTTGATAAAATTTCGAGAACCTTCGGATACTTATAATGTCTTTATATTCTATAAAACAATTTCAAAATAGTCGTCGACGACGACGACGATTCAGCGAAGTCAACACAGGCTGAGACACGCTGGGGCATCTGCCGTCGGGTGGTCCGAGGGGACAGGGACCCTAAGGAGTCCGTTCTTGTGACCTCACCCAACGGTAAAGGAAGAGGTCACGTACTTTCACTTTTCACTTTCACTTCAGAGAGTCAGTACAGACTGAGAAGCGATGGGGTACCTGACGTCGGATGGTCCGAGGAGGCGGGTACCCTAAAAGGTCCGTTCTCACGACCTCCCCCAACGGTAACGGAAGAGGTATGGTCGTCGACCTCACGGGAAAACAATTAAAGAACAAACAAAAAGAAAGATTTGTTGACTTTTGATTTTTACCGACATATCATTAGTGTAAGAAGTTTAACGGTCTTTACACCTGCACAACCTGTACAGTTCGTTTGTGTCGAAGACCAGGTCGAGAGCTTCAATTGATACTTGTAGGGACCCATCGAGTGAAGAGTCCAACTCGTAGACACTCGTAGTCCTACTTATGAGTGGTTCTGTATGAGTGTAGAGTGAAGTCTTCGACGACTTCCAAAACCCCAAAATAGAAGCAGTGGACTTTGGATCTTTATTAGTATACATGAAGTTTCCTAAAAACACTCCTAACTATCTGGGTTGTACACATTTCGAGGACTGTATATCCTCCGTGAGCGATTTATTATTAGTAGTAACAGTATCGTCAACGGTTAATTGTCCAGAGTAATGCATGGTCGAGGTTACGTAGTCCGAAGGGAACACCGAGTCGACCATTTCTTAGACGGACGTGACGCCCTCTCGACCCAAGTTAGGGACCCGACCCTTCTAGGGGACCTCTTCCCTTTCCGATGGGGGAGGTCACAAGACTGGACCTCTCAAGGTACCTGACATAACAGGTACCCAAGTGTCTCAGTCTGTGCTGAGTCGCTGAAAGTAAAAGTGAAAGGTCACGTAGTAGGAGAACTTAGGAGTGTTGAGACACTTTACTTATGTTAATGAGAAAGAGTAAAATGGTTATTTTTTTGAGTCACTCAAATTTATTGACCGAGTCTCATCGTATCGATCTTTTATAGTCTCGACCCTAGGTAAGATCCGGTAGACTACAACCTCGGGGACATCGAATCTTGAAACGACAGACCTCCTCGTCGGTGATTGGTGTACTCCGAACTACACGACTTTCACATTTGGTGTGTGACCTAAAGATTTCTGAATTATACTTTTTTTTTCTTACGTTTTATAAAATGACTGTTAGAAAATACGACTAATATACAGTTTACTATTATAAAAACTATATAACCCAGTTTGTTTTATATCATAATTTTAGTTAAAGTGGGAGAAGTAGAACGAAAATTTTTTTTTACACCGATGATCTGTTAAATTTTAATGCGTGCACTGAGTGTAAACGTCGAGAGTAATTAAATATGATGTATCGGGAACAATGGTAAAGATGAGTGTCACCAGATATCTGGTTATCGAAACCGTAGAGGACCCTCAATCAATCTTTACGTTCCTGAAGGGACCACCAGGTCACCGATTCTGAGGGTAAAAGGGTTACGTCCCCCGGCCCCAAGTTAGGGACCAACTCCTTGATCTAGGGTGTACAACGTTGATACCGGATCGTGTCGGTTTATTTATTTATAAAAATTTTTCCTCTTTCTTTATGTTCAGGAACTTATGATAGGGTCTGGATGATGTAGTTCGAAACATAAACGTGTTCGAGAGGTTTATTGACATTCGTGTAACTACAGACTCTCCGTGACGGGATCTTAGGTGACGGAAAGACCCCTTCTTATAGTTCCGTTTCAGAATAACAAACCCTAAACGTAACGTATGTTAAAAGTTCTACTTTAAATCTACTTTTTTTACAAAAAACTCAAGATCAGGATATACACTATATATCAATATAAACAAAGAAGGAAAATAAATTTAACACCAAAATTTTCTCTTTGAGTTTTAATGTTATTGATCGAAATTATATATCAAGTCATCAGTGAACACAGCAATACTTTGTTTAGAGGCTTTGAAAAAGTAGAACTTTTTAACTTGGAGACATGAGAAATTTGTTGTCGAGGTAAAGGTGGAGGAAGGTCAGGGACCATTGGTGACAAGACAAAAGACAAAGTGACTCAAACTGACCAAATCTGTGGAGTATTTTCCTTAGTATCTCATACACAGGTAGTCATTGACGGAATAACGTGGTACAATGTCGTAAACTGTCATAAAGGAAGAGACAGATAAGATATTTTCGCTAGTTGGAAATTCACGTATTGTCTCAAATGTAGGTGAGGATAAGATCTTATTAGAGAATAACTCGGCTCTGATCCAAAGATGTCAACATTCTAACTCCCTTCTTTGATCTAGGGATTCCCAGAATGAACTCGGTCACTCGATTGGAAACCCCCGTGCATTGCAGATCCAAAAGTACACCGAGTTCGACGAGGGGAAATATCTGTTCGTCTAAATGACGGCGTACATGTTGTCCTCCAAACATGGAGTCTTTCTGGTGAATCGGAGTGGGGGAAGGGTATTCGTGTACCATTTAGTAAGAGGACAGTCCTAAACACACGTCTGTGAAATTTAGAAAGGATCTTGGTCCACTCATTAAACCGGACTTAAAGTAAAAATAACTCGGAAAAGTAAAACGTCCGTCTAACCGGGTTCCTGCAACCATACCAGACTCTTTCTCGTCCACCTTTTCAGACGAATACTTAAAAGACTCCAACCAGTATTTCAATGGGAAAAATTTATTATCACTATCTACCATCTAAATTCTAAAACTCATACTTTACTTGCCAAAATTCATTACACCATTTTCTCATCTTATCACATAGAATAAAATATACTCAAACGTCAACTACATAAAAACCCCATAGTAAAAGTAAATTTTATCGTAGTAATTAAGTATCGGAAGTATCTTTCGTTACACATGAAAATTCCTTAAATAATACCGTTACTAATTCTACATGTTTATATATACGTAAGTAAAAGGTCTGACTTAGATACGAATTTTAACGTCTTCTAGACCCTCCGGGTATATAAACCCCCGTCATACTGGACAACCAGGACGGCGGTAGGAAAGGGATACCGCCGTACCTTTTGGGAACGGAGTGAAAACATTGAGGATGAGACGACCATTCACATTTAAAAAGAAGTAGATTTCAACTTAAACGGAGTTTGTATTTGGATTTATTCTTCTTTGGCCGAGGATTATTAAAAAAATTTCAGAAAAGAGAATAAATACATTAGAAACAAAGACTAAAATAACAAAGAACATCAATGATAGTAGTATAGTTGAAGATTGAACCGGTAAACCCTCTTTTATTATATCCAAGTTCCACGAAACCCTACGACCCTGACCTCCCAACACCTTATTGTCAGATAACTACCTAACACATAGGTCTCTTTCTTTGCTATGGTAAATGCGAACCGTACATCCAAGACCAATTTTCGTTTTGTTTTGAGGTAAATGGTACTGATCCCTTCTTAATCGGGTATCATATATCGATATAAAATATACGGAAACATTCGATGAACTTTAGGAAGGATTTTGGTTCACTCATTACCTAACCGTTGATTTATTTATTTTGTGTGGTACCATCTATGTCCTGTGATGTTTTAAAAGAATTTATATGACACCCATAATTCCTCTCTCACTTTCTTTTATTCCCATGTAATTTTTTTACCTTCTCCTCTTTACAAAGACCCTTTAATCTCTGTTCATATGACCGGAGGACCATAACCCTTTTAAGGGTTCTAATTCCTCTTTTTCTTATTACGATAAAAAATCAGGACGTAAAATTTTTTTAAAGGAGTTATGTACAACGAAAACTTGATAAACCTCATGTTATCGTCTTTATGTCACTTGGTATTTACGGTCTGATACAGAACTGTATCCGACAGTAAATCTATATCAGACATTAAACTAAAGACTTTATGATTCCATTAAAAGAAATAAAAAAATCCGACCACTGTTCAGTGAGAGGTTACATTCAATTTTACACAATAGAACAACGTTCTGTAATGATGTAACAAACAAAAAAAAGACTTTGTTAAATAAAAAATTGACTTCCTATTAAATACATGTCTTAAAACAACAAATGACAGTTTGGAGTTGTACATAGTCGGTATATGATACGACAATTAACGGAATCTAAATTCTTGTAAAATACCAAACTAGAGAAGTATATAAATACTTTATAAAAAATTACCTCACTATATAGATAAATTATAAAAAATTTATTACAACTTAAAGGTAAAAAAATTGAGATGTTATGAAATACAAACCGATTTAACACAAACAAAAAAACGACTTGACTTATTAAGGAACTTATAGAGTCAATTACATTTTTTTGACTTTGACACCTTTTTTACTTTATTTAACTTGTTGTACCTTAACTTTTTTCATCTTACGAATGTATTAATTAATAAAATCTAATTCTATTAGTGAAGGTGACAAAGGAAATCCAATATCGTGTACTTTATAGAGTATCAACCTGTCCTTTAGATCACTGGTTGTTTTGAACCCTAGTGAAAACCATTCTAAATAATAATAAGGAAGAAATAACCAAGAATAAAAAATAAAGAAAGGGATGGAAGGTGGAGAGACCTAACACATATAGAAACAATAGTAGAGAAATGTCCCAACAAAATTAAGACATTATAAACCGTGTCACAGTCTATCTTATCTCCAAAAGTCGACTACGATAAATCAAGCACCACACGAGTGTAAAATTGTGTCCTGTGTATTTTGGTCTCGGACGTGACGGTAGAAGACCCGATCCGAAGGATAACGGGACTTGGCTGACGTTCCTTCGGTACGTCTCGTCAGACGAATCTCACCTCATAAGTGTGAAATGTTAACAAAACGAGACATCTTTGTGGTTTTTCTTTTCTAGAACAACTAGTGTACGGAAAAAAGGGGTCGGTACGGTCACAAAAATAAGAAATTTAAAAAAGTCCAATTTACTTCCTGTATGGCATATGAACCTTGCGGTGTAAACACCTGCTGACAAACCACTTTTCAAATCTGTAAAAGTACGAGACCCGCCTACCCCTCTTGAGGTCTTAAGCCATTTACTCAGTATGAAGATTTTCGTAGGTAGGGTCCAACAGATTCACTTTGAGTTTCTAAGTCAAACATTCCGTCGAAATGAAATGTGACATGTTTTACCGTTATTCTTTCAGTAAAAATGGTCACACCCTTTCGTTCGTCTACGACCATAATACAAGAGAACAATGTACAATTAGGAAAAGGACACATACCAACACAAGTACTGATTAGTCTCGAATGACCCCCAAATGTTACTTATATAAGTTACTGAAACTTAAAATAAACCACATAAATACAGTAAAAATTTACGAGAGAGGACTCTCGACTTGAACGATTGGTCCGTGACTTTGTAACAAGATCAGATCCGTTCTTTATAATGTCTTAGAATGTGATCATCGGTAAGGTAATTAACTAAAGGTCTTTACACACGATTGGTGAGAGATTTAAGAGGATTTTAAATCTAAGGGGATTTCAATATTGTGACTCATTTCATTGGGAAGGAACGACCGAACAGACGTTCCACCATTGGTCTGAAGTATGAACTTGAAAAGAGACACAGGGTGTCTATTTCTGAAAACCCCTCTGGGTAGGAAAGTGGTTTGAGCACCAACTGGACTGCTTGCATCTGGGACTGCACCGCATAAGAAGTCAAGGGATACTCTTCCCGAAACGAAATGAGAAAATGGAACTTGTCGAAGAACCTCCTGGTCCGTTCATCAACCGTAAAAGACTAAAAAAAAGTTCTCATTATTTCAAAGATTGATAACAAAAACAAAATAGAATAGGAAGGTCAAGTAAGAAATACATCGACGACTTCTTTCGATATAGTAGAAGACTGTAATGGAGAGATAAACTTTGGAACTGATCGGGGAGGTAAGACTTAACATGACGAAGTGAAGTTTCCTTTTTTTTGGAGAAGTTATAAAATTTTTAATCCTTTTATCGAATACGAGTAACTTTTGTGAATTACACCGTATCTTCCAATATCCCCACTGTTCACTCTCAGGGAGTCAAATCACAGATACCGAAGTCTAAAAAAAGAGTCACATTTACTTGTCTGTTCATGTATATGAATAAAATTTATGTCTTTTACCTAGTAAGATACATAAACAAGAAATAAAAAAATGTAAACAAAAAATTAAGTTGTTACCAAGTGTATATAGGAAGGTATTGTCTTAAATGTTTAGATAGAATACGAAAAATTATGGTCAACATACCTCAGATACATTGGAAGGGGTAACAACTCGTAAATTCTCATGAGAGAAAACCTTTTCTTATACTTTTTCTTATATACATATGTGTGTGTATATACATGTTAACTTAGTGAAAGGACATATCGATTTTGATTATGTTGTAACACGGTCCTAGGTCGGGGCCACCTAGGTCCCTTAAGCTTCGCCCCTGCCGTAGCCGTAGACTCCTTAATTAACGAATTAATTTCTATACCTCCCTCTAATCTTTCTTTATCACATCATCCTTTTGTTCACCTCTTTTCTCCAACTTATTGAACCAAATGCACCTTTTGGTTATTTTGAGGCTCTGTTCCTCAAACGTGGTGGATACATCCGGTGGCCGCGGGCGAACTTATCGTCTCCCACGGGGCGGAACCGAAGGGAGAGCGCACCCAGAATCTTCGGTCCCGTTCATTCATCTGTACCGCTCGGAGGTGCGAGGTCTACCCTTAAGTCGGTCTTTTCTTCTCTTGCTCTTTTCTGGTGTGCCCCCTTTGGTCAGAAAGGTCCTTGGCCAGGCAAAGAAATAAAAGGTCCAGGTGAAAATATGAAAATCAACATGTATGTCTATTTACACAAGAGTCGTATAGAAACAAGAATGTTCCCAGAATGTAAGCAAAGTGTTATAGAAGACCAGACCTCTGGCTAATTGTAAAATACCGGGGTGGTAAGAAAGATAACTATTTCCAATTAGCTAGTCTTTTGAACAAAGAGGAATTCTAGATAAATCAGAATTCTATCACTATTCCAATGAAAAATGTATCGTTCCTGTGTTACTAAACATTGTTTCTTTCTCCTCATGTCACTAGATATTGTTTTCTCTTCCAAGTAATTGAGTTTTCAGATCATAACGATTGTAGTTTTGCTGATATGAAGAAAAAGATATAAGGTTAACGTAGCTAATTGTATGAAGGTCCACGGATTCCTATACCTACGGACCGCCGTTAGTAATTGAGTCGTTACTTTGGGAAGTGGTTGTACTAAAAATAGGAATCTTTTTGGGATACGATTGATTCTGAAAGTTTTATAAGGTTTGAGAGACCCAACAAATTTCCTCGGAGCGACCTAGACGAGCACGTAGACGGGGTTTTGGTCTCAGACGGACGGAATGACGTAACACGAAAAGCGGATGAGAAGACTGTATGCCCCCCGATAGGGGGGGGTGGAGAGAGACTTTTCCTCAATTGAATCCTGAGGATAATTATTTAGAGGACCCGCACTGTTCCCACAAAGGTAGGTTTTTGGAGACACGACCGTCTGATCGAACACACTGTCCTAATAGGTGTGAGGACGATGATGGACGTACTAACCAATGGTGGAGAGTTGGTATTTGTTGGGTCTCTCAAACCTTATAAAACTTTCACAATCAATCGTATCCCAAAAAGATTCCTATTTTTAGTACAACCACTTCCCAAAGTAACGACTTAATTACTAACGGCGGTCCGTAGGTATAGGAATCCGTGGACCTTCATACAATTAGCTACATTAACCTTATATCTTTTTCTTCATATCAGCAAAACTACAATCGTTATGATCTGAAAACTCAATTACTTGGAAGAGAAAACAATATCTAGTGACATGAGGAGAAAGAAACGATGTTTAGTAACACAGGAACGATACATTTTTACGTTGAAATAGTGATAGAATTCTGATTTATCTAGAATTCCTCTTTGTTCAAAAGACTAGCTAATTGGAAATAGTTATCTTTCTTACCACCCCGGTATTTTACAATTAGCCAGAGGTCTGGTCTTCTATAACACTTTGTTTACATTCTGGGAACATTCTTGTTTCTATACGACTCTTGTGTAAATAGACATACATGTTGATTTTCATATTTTCACCTGGACCTTTTATTTCTTTGCCTGACCAAGGACCTTTCTGACCAAAGGGGGCACACCAGAAAAGAGCAAGAGAAGAAAAGACCGACTTAAGGGTAGACCTCGCACCTCCGAGCGGTACAGATGAATGAACGGGACCGAAGATTCTGGGTGCACTCTCCCTCGGGTTCCGTCCCGTGGGAGGTGATAAGTTCGCCCGCGGCCACCGGATGCATCCACCACGTTTGAGGAACAGAACCTCAAAATAACCAAAAGATGCATTTGGTTCAATAAGTTGGAGAAAAGAGGTGAATAAAAGGATGATGTGATAAAGAAAGATTAGAGGGAGGTATAGAAGTTAATTCGTTAATTAAGGAGGCAGGGACGAAACTTAAGGAACCTAGGTGGTCCCGACCTGGGACCGTTGTTACATTTACTTACTATGGAGTTAATTTTTTTATTTTTGAATAAACTAATCTATTTATTTATTGACATGACAGAAAACCTGAAACTGAATTATCTGAAACTTTCGGGCAGGAGTAGACCTAGGTAGGACGGACAGGTTAAAATAAAAGGAGGAGAGATCAGTATGAGTCTAGCAACGAAAATCTTAAATACAACACATAAGGAAAAGACACAGAATACAGTAGGAGAATAGAGATTAATCCTAAAGAGAAGATGGAAGGTGGTTTAATGTATACAAGAAGTTCCATGTTGAATTTAAGATGGAGATGAAAACTTGTAAAACTGTAATAAGATAGGAACATCGGGAGAGACGAAAAGGAAAAGAGACTTACAAGAGACTCCAAACCATGTTACACGGGTTTTTTATATAATTGGTTAATGAATAGATAATTAACTGAAAAAGAAAAAAAGAAGAAAAACTTTTTGGAATCTCCAAAAGGATCCTAAGAATTTCCGAATACAACTCTTTAAAAGGATGTTCTCGTATTGATGACTATTGACCTTCCTAAAGAACATAAGGGTGAAATTTCTATTCCAACCTAAAATTCTGAAAAGAATAAAACGTACAGATTAGACAGAAATAAATTATCGATAAACAATCCGGCTAAACTCAATGGACTATCACCATGACCGGGTCTTAAATTCTGAGTTAGAAAGTAACTTACAAAAGGATAAATTTTACACCAGAGTTGTCCTACTTGATTACATATCTTAAAAGGATATAGTCTCGTTGGACGTTATTATACAAGTCTCTAAACACACGAATGAACTAAAAGAATAAATAAATTTTCTTATGACGACTAATTATATGTAAATAAAGTCTCTCTGAATTTTTAAAAGAACGTGTAGTCATATCTGGTTTAATATGCAAACTCCTGGATTTTTAGACAAAATCTAAAAAAAAAAATCTTTTCTAATAAGACATCGTTTGACGCACACGGAAGAGAAGAGTCCAACTATAAGAGTTAGTTCACCTAACCTTGTGGACCGACATGAGAGGACCTGACGGGGGACATTTTGGGTTCATTCACGAATGTAAGATTACGAAAGGAAGAGTAAGAGACTTTAGGATCTCGAGGAGTTTCATAGACTCTCTTAAAATACGGAAGGAATTCGATAATGATCAAACATTATTCTCAACTCAAGAATCCACAATCTTCGAATTGGGACCCCAGTTTTTTCATTAAAGGCACTATAATATTCATATTTAATCAAGTTCAGTAACACCCATTAATGACTCTCCCGAAGAGACCACAGAGTCACCATTTCTTGGACGGACGGTTACATCCTCTACACCCAAACTAGGGACCCAACCCTTCTAAGGGGACCTCTTCCTTCACCGTTGGGTGAGGTCCTAAGAACGGACCCTTTAGGGAACCTGTCTCCTCGGACAGTCCGATATCAGACACCTCAGCGTTTCTCAGTCTGCACTGTGTTGTTGATTTGTTGACGTTGTCAATAAATCACGGAGGAAAGACGTGTTTCTACCACTCTCTATGTCTCTTCTTATTCTTTTTATTATGTTTTCGGAATACAAGTAATCATGTTGTCACAGTATTTAATGGTAGGGGTGAAGGTCTCCTCCATATACTCCGAATCGATCTCATTTCACAGAACGGTTTCCAACGTGTCGTCCATTACTCAACTCTAAATTTGGAACCAACGGTAGTTGGGTAATATGTCGGAAAATTTGTTTCGTGGGAGGAATTTCGTCCCCGGACTTAGGACCAGAAGGTTCTCAGGACAAGTCCCTACGACTGATAAGGCACAACGTCGGTCCTTGAACGACAAGGGAGATGGACTCATGAGAAATGTCAATTAAAGTCAGAGTTGAGTTCTTGGTGAAAGAGTACCCTCGTGAGGAACTGGAGAGATTCAGTTCAGAGGGTAAAACCCAAAGAGTCACGACACCTAGTGAAGAAGTGTCAACAACGGTGCTAACATTAGAATTTAAATAAACACATTAATAACAGACAGAAGAAGTGAGGTGACTTCGTGGTCCTTTTGTCCCAAGTATGGACCAAGTGAGCAATGAAAAGGATCCTGGAAAGGGATTCTTTCCCAACGAAGTGGAAGGACCCGATTAGGAATAAATTAAAGAAAACAATGTGACTCTTCCTTCAAAGTCCGTGGTTCTTTGTCTGGTCGACTTCCAACCAAACAAACAACAAAAAAAATAACAGGACGATAAAGAATACTTTAGTCACGATTCAGTACAAGATTAACTTCCATTAAATGTAGGACTCGTCAGTTCCTGGAGACCAGGGTGAAACCCGAGATCCCGTCAGTTTTCCCGGACGGTCGACGAGTGTCGGACTGATGCAGTACTTTTATTTGACCGTTGATTAAGTTTTTTCTAGTGACGACCCTTGAGAGACCAACGTGTCACCAATCCTGAGGTGCGAGAGTAACGATTCCCGGGTCCAAGTTAGGAAACAGTCCTTTAATTTTAGGGTGTTCGTTACCCCGGTGTTTTGTTTTACGTTTGTTTTTCTTCCAGTGACGAAACTGGGAAAATAATAGAACGGGGTACCGTGTTTGAGAACTTTCGTTTAAGTCACCAGTGAAGATTAGTTTTGAATGGAGTAAATCCGGGACGTTCTGTCCATGGGGAGACACAAGATTATCTTTGTAAAGTGTAGTTCGTTCGTACTGAATGTCTGTTTCTCTCTACAAAATGTTCTTAAAGTGTGTGTAATGTACCAGAGAAGGTAACAACGTTTTACGTACTAAACAAAAGGTTCGACTCCTGCGTATTTGGAATTGTATTCAACGAAACGAATTACCAGTCCCAAACAATTAAGACGAAAGAAGACTTTTCTCTCCTTGTTTTAGTGTTCTAAAGTCTCAGAGGGTTCCCACAGTGGTAATAAAGGGGTAGTAGATCTTATCACGGATCACGTATCGTCAATGACCGTCTAGACCACCTACTAATCTTCCAACCTTGGTACCCTCCATTTTAGGTGTTGTCGTTCCTGGAACACCACAAACGGTACAACAGGACACATGGGAGTTGACGAGGACGGTAGTCTTTTGTGACGTATACGAGTCGGGTCGGGGAAGTCGTGTATGATGACTTCGTACACTGTCAGAGACGATGCTACAAACGGTAAGAAAGGTTACGTGTTAGGTCACAACCCCGAAGGGACCACCAGTTCTTAGGTGGGACGTCACGTTCCCTGTCGTCAACCTAGGGTGTGTGGAGCCCCGTTCATTCGGTCACGCGGTGTCGATGACTTGGGTCCGAGATCTCGAACACGAGGTGCTGTTCTCGTCGGCGATGTGACTCTTCGGGCGTATGGTGTCACTCTTCTGGTGTGTCTCGCTACCTTTCATCGGGGACGAACGATGTCACTCTCTTTCGGGGGCATATCGTTGTTTCTGGGTCGTGTCTGTTCTTATTATTTGTTTTTGTTTTATTAGGTCACGAAGTAATTAAACCATAGATGAACCTAAAGATACAAGAATCTCCTATAGTCAGTATAAATTTAGTCCATCTAAAGGATAACGGTAGTGAGACCCCAATAAAAGTTTTCTTGAAACTCTAAATTCATACAAGATATTAAAGTCTTACCGTAACTACGTTTTCGTACACCAAAACCTATTTTATATTTGAGAATTATAAAAAAGTAACAACGTCAATACTATACTGGGACTGTTTACGAACGTAAAGGAACTCAGTTTCTACCTAGTGACACTCATCATTACATACCAAAAACGGAGGAAAAACTTAACATGTTTATACAGAGACGAGTCACTTCACCCCCGCACCACGAAATGAATACTTGAGCACGAGCCTTTCCGATAAGTAAGTCAGACCAAACAGGTTTTATTATATATGGTCGGGGGTCACACATTTCAATTTAAACTCCCCTTTTGTTTACCTACAACTACTATAACCAAGACTAAAAGAACTAGAATTTTCCCTTTCCCCTTATATCCGGAGAATCCCCTCTCCTTTACTAAAAATCCTTGCTACTTATATCCCCGGGAATCTTCTTCTCTATCCCTCCGTATCGAAGGGGGTTTCAAACCCTTACCTCACATTCTCTCCTCATCTTTCGAGGTCCATAATCCTCTTGGTTCCCTTTCGGTCGTTTTCCTTTTCTTTGGTTTAGTCCTCATTCCGTTTGGTCCTTTTGTGGTGTTCTTTGGTACTGTTTCTATGAGACCAAAATTTGTTTTATACTTGTATTCTTTTATACTTTAAGTTGTCAAAGGGCAGTCTCGTCTCCGACTGACACGAGTGTACATGGAGGAGACAGGCGTGAAACGGGAGGGGTGGAGTAAGAAGGGAGATGGGTGGACCGGGACGGTACCTTGGTACTGGGACTTAAAACCAAAATAGAAAAGGGACGAGAAATACAAAAATGGTGATTACTCATATAGGATCTATCAAACTTAAACGTACAAAAATTCGTCTCTTACTCTAGACATTGAAGATTATAACTCTAGTCAAAGATTTTTCCCTTCGTCAAGACTATAATTCCCGTAAAACTTCCCCTCCTTCGACATTTTATTACGAAAATACGTTTCTACATATACGTATGTAATTTAAAAGTCCTCCCTATATGTTCCTTGATAATTATATCCAAAGACTCCTCACCCTGAATCTCTGTCCCTCGTTTTCGTCTCCTTAAAAAGTAAACCAGGATAAACTAAAAAAAAAGGTTTGGAAACGTATATAAAGAAAATTTTCTTTGGGATCAAATTTTATTAAACTTTGATAAAATTTTCTAAGATTTTTATGGGTAAAGCTATTCGAAATAATTATAAGGAATTAGTAAAGGAGTTTCTATTTAGTGTCACTTAGGATTTAACTTTTCATGTCTTCGTGAAAAAAAAGGAACCTGTTAAAGGTTCTAAATTCGTCCCCGTTTCTCTTATACACCTCTACTTCCCTTTCTAGACAAACACCGGAATACACAAGGAATCACACCATAAAATTTCTTATACGTTATACTAAAAAATGGGTGTACAAACTTAACCGGACATTTAATGGACGGTACATAAAACGTCACAAAGAAATGAAACCTTTAGATATATTATGTTTACCGTCTCCTACAGTTTTCAAAGGAGGTGAGGACTGTCAGATTAAAAAGAATTCATTATATCTAGATCCTTAGTATAGTCGAGAAATTGAATGTGACTACGGTAGAGTCTTACTAAATTTTATCGATTGCGAATTAAATTAAAAAAATATTAGAATACATAAAGAAAGAATTGAAAATACAGTCTATTTGGTTATGTAAAACGCCTCAACATGTACTTACATTTATTAGTCCGTTGTAAATAAAGTCCGGTTTCTACTACTAAATTTAAGTAAGTCGAGTCGTCTGGATTTTCTGAAGAGAAGGGTAGTTCACTTACTTAAAAATCGTGTCTACGAGGTCTCACATTCATGATCACATTCATGATTTTATAATCTTTAATTTTACCCGTATTTCCGTGTCATAACCTTTTCATAATTACACCTTTGATTGTCTTTTTTTACTAAACAATTTTAAGTAAACAAATGAATTTTTGTAAACAACTAACTTACGGACGATACAAATTATGTCACGACTTATATTTTCATACATTCTTTATAGGGTACAGGAGTTTTTCAAATATTCGATGATCCTTTCCAGTGTGTACGTTTTAAATCGTCATTTTCCTCCTTAAAATCCACAGTAAACATTTTTTTCCCTTCCTCCTCAGGGAAGGTTGACCCCATTAGTCCTTCCTAAACCCCCCTGACCCCTAACTAGACTCGTCTTGTCAGTCGTCCGCCCATCTTTAAGTTCAGCCTTCCTCGTCTTGTACTGTCACACCGACCACAACGTCCTCCTCCTTCGACACCCAAACCCTTTCTCCAATTACCTCTCTTGTGTTCTTTCTGACGACCCTGGACTACACTGTTCAGACCTTACGGTCCGATCCTTACAATCTACACTAAGATCTATCCTCGCTTCCTAAAGTGTAAAAATTACTACTCACTAGACTACGTTACCACTAATACTGCTGATAAGGAGACTACGACCCCTCCGACCTACCTTACTCCTTACGACCGTCACTTCAATCAACCCTCTGAGTTTCCTCGGGCCCTGTCCTCCCTCCCTCGACCACCCTTCCCTTTCTTGTCTTCTTCCTCTAGTGTCCTACCTCGTCCCCCAAACTCCTAAGTGACCTAATCCCCAATTGTCCTTCTTCAGGTCCGTCTAAACTTCCAAAGTTTCGGTCCCCTAACTTACTTATACGTGTCGACTCTCCTCTACGACATTCAACTCACCCTGTGTCACTCCAGAAAGAATAATATTCTGTCCAGGAATCTGGAATCTCAATTGTGAAGATTCCTGGAACTCTCCCTACCTCTGAAAACTTGTCTTAAAGGACACCTTAGCTATGTTCTACTTATCGTGAAATGTCGTTACCCGCGAAATCTCGTAAAAAATCACGCACTCCGGTAGGAGTGTGTGAAGACATCGGGGAGGACGGGACAGAGGACCTTGACGCTTTTCTCTTTACTACCCTACTGACCCCTCGTCCGTGCAGTTTGTGACCCTCTCCTTCCCGTGACTCCTGTTCTGGAATTGGGCGACCGGTCGGACCGAACTGAACCTCGGCTCAACTTAACTTTGTTAAGCCCTTCCCAGAGCGTCAGTCACTCTCGTCTCTACCAATTACTCACCCTCACTCCAAGACATTCTATTTCAGTACCGACCTCGTCTCAATGGTTGATGGAGTACCAAGGGGTCGGACGTAGTACGTCCGTGGTGCCTGAGAGGCGAACTGGTTTGACTTGAGAAGAAAGAGAGGAAGTGGGTTTGAACAAGAGGGAAATCCCGCCCAATTGAACCCGTGTCCCCGAAGGGTCTACCGTGTCACCATTTCTTAGGTGGACGGTCACGTCCTCTACTTTCTCTACACCCAAGTTAGGGACCCAACCCTTCTAGGGGACCTCCTCCTTTCCCGTTGGGTAAGGTAATAACAACGGACCTTTTAAGGTGCCTGTCTCCTCGGGTCACCCGATATCAGACACTCCAACGTTTCTCAGTCTGTACTCACTCGTGTGAGAGTGTGTGTGTTGAACCCGTGTTCTCAACTACTTGGGGGACTTTGACATGCGTATTCAAACACAAGTATATACATGAAAGGGGAATTCCTTTCCCATGTATTATCAGTAGTCTAAGACTTTTTCCGGACATTCTATTTTTAAAATTTTGACGATAAAACATCCCTATACCTATTAAATTTTCCCTAAAGTCTCCTTTGTATGTTTCTATTGTGACCCCCTTGAGCCACTCCTTCTTTTAATTGACACTAACTTAGACCTCTTATCTTATTTAAATTCTATACATTTCATATTCCTTCTTGAACTTTCTAAGACCTTTCCCAGACTTTCAATGATAAATATATGTAGGTTTTCAGAGTTCTCTCATGAAGAGTAAATTAAGAGACACATAGAACGTTTAATTTAATTGGGAACCGAGACATCACGAAGGGACCACCGAGTCTACCATTTCCTAGACGGACGTCACGTCCTCTGGACCCACTCCTTCTCGGGGACCTCTTCCTTCACCGATTGGTGAAGTCATAAGAACGGACCTCTTAAGATACCTCGGATTACCCGATGTCAGGCACCCCAGCGTTTCTCAACCTGTGCTGACTCACTGACTGTGAAACGGAAGATCGTCCTGTAGACATAAGTCTTATTCAACCGTGTTTTAAATAGAATCACACGTAAACAAAAATAGATTGAATAACGACATAATATGTGAACTCCTAAAATTAGACCGATTCTTAAAGAGAGGGTGAGGAAAGAAGGTTCCTTAGGACAACTTTACTATGTAATATGAAGAAATAAAACGAGATCCGTGGAGAAGGTAACCCCGTGTATTTCGCTTACGTTCTCCACATGTTGAAGTTACGGTAATTGTTAAGACTTTATGCTAAGTCCATGTAGTAAAATTGAACAGAGACACCTTCTTTCACCTTTTGATCAAATTGTCCATCTCTTTCCCCTTCGTCGTATACTCTGTATGTACTCAGAGTTCTTTAGGAACAATTTAAATGACGTAGATCTATGTCTTAATATCACCAGAAATTCCTTATCAACGTCACAGACATTATACTAGTATAACTAAAAACAATCTTAAAAGACATTCGAAAAGAACGGAAATTTTTTTAATCTTAATTCCTAGGTCACCATTTAGTCGTGAGAAGGTGTTGATTGGTTTGCCCGAGACTTTACCCTTGTAGGTCTTTAGAAACTAAGACAGGTAGAAAGAATTAAATTTAAACCATCATATTCGGACTTAGTTTCAAATTAAGGAAGTATTTAATGTATACAATCTGGGTACTCGTGGATGTATTAGGTTTAAGATTTTGTACTATAAAAAGTTCTTGTGTGAGAAGAAGGAAGAGAAGAGGTTAATAACTTACTATATATATTCCTAAACTCTAAGAGTCTTCCTGTATTATATTTCACCACATGTCACGTCGATATTACCCTAATAAATAGTAATGTTTTCAAAAGTCTATACGGACAGTATAGGACAAAGGTGGAGTGAAGGGTGGGGTATGGGGGATTTTAGGAGGAAAATCTACCAATGCTGAGACGTAAGTTAGCTTTACCCTCCTTCGTTAAGGAAACCGAGATTTTTACCGTTGACTTGTTCCTTCCTACTTCAAATGTGCCGGGAATAAGTTCATTCTTGGTTCGGAATGACACGAAACTAAAATGTAATTCTTACCCTTTCTTTTTAGAATTTGTCTATAAAAACAACAACGATATTATGAAACATTTCACGTTAGATTTTTATTATAAAAATTTAAACAATTTCTAATATCTATATTAAAACCTTATCCTCAATTGTAAAGATTTACAAAATTTAAACTCTACTAAAACATCGAAAAATTTCTAATAGACAATACCCGGTCGGTTTATCCTAATCTACGACGACTTTCTTTTATTTAACTTCCGTTAGAATATATGTGTCCTTCTAGAAATTTTAGTTCATCTTCTAGTAACCACTCATCCCTTCGTGTTCTTTTTTCACAGACTTCAATTTACGTTCTTTCTAGTTCGTCCATTTAGGTTTGGACAAATTAAGTTTACAACGTTAATTCATCTTCTTATCCAACGAACTGTAAATTATTTCCTTACGAACCATTTTAACTTTTTTCAACAATAGAACCGGTGTTCTATGTTAAATTTTTATGGAGTCACTTTAATAAAACTGATACTTAAACTGTCCTTAAGACTTTTTTTATATTGGACTGTATAGATAATAATTAGACAAACGAAACGTTCGTATTATTTTAAACGGTTTTGTTCAGTTGTTCAGTAATAGAAAAAAAAAAAAATTGTGTCCCTGGAACGACGGAAACTGTTTAGGGCACTAGTTCGATAGGCATGGATGGTCCTCGTGTTCCGCAGCTACGTGGGACACTGACGGTACGAACACCCCTTTCTAAATTTTCACCTAATTCCTGGACGGGTAACCACTACAGTCTATAAAGAGAAAAATTTTAGTTTAAGTATTTTTTTATGTTGTGAAGTCGAGTGTAACATTAATTTTTACAGAAAATCAAAACCAAAAAATAACAAAACAGTCAATAAAAAAAGCATTTATTTCGACTCGATGGAGGGGGACGACGTGGGGACCACCGCATAAGAAACATGTCACTTAAAATCGTTTCGAATTGGAAAACTAAATATTTACAGTCCACAAAGTTAATAAAGTATAAGTAAAAGAGGGATATACCAGTGTTCTATCTGTACAGTTGTATAATAATAAATGGAGAATAAAATTCGAGAGATTAAACTCAGAAGACGTGCGGTTTTTAAGTCGTATTAATTCTAAAAAGAAAAATTTATTTGAATGTGTACTTATGAACCAATCTAAACGAGTAGTGGGTCGACCACCTGTATCCTAGTTGAGGGAATGGTTTTTACATATTTGACCACCCTCGTGAGACGAGGGGTATGGACCTAGGGGACGACCGGACAAGAGGACAGACAATCCCAGTCTACCAGTTGGACTTATGGGACGAAGAAGGGAGTCCATAATGGGCTGGTAGAAAAGTTGGACGGAGTAGAGGAAGTCAAGTCAAGTCAAGTCAGCGAGTCAACACAGGCTGAGAAACGCTGGGGTACTTAGCGTCGTGCGGTCCGGAGGGACAGGTAGTGGTTGAGGACCTCAAGTGAGTCTGAGTGCAGGTAGCTCAGTCACTACGGTAGGTCGGTAGAACAGGAGACAGCAGGGGAAGAGGAGGACGGGGGTTAGGGAAGGTCGTAGTCTAAGAAAAGGAATCACTAGTCGTTTGTAAGAGGTGGTTGTTTGTCGTATGTCGTGGCTCTTTCTTTATTAATTTTTGTTACGTTGTTCCACTAGGTGTACTCTCTCATTGTTTTATGGGGGTACTTACATTAGTTCACGGGATCCCACGGAGTCGTGCCTCAAACCCTTGGTGACAATCCTACGAAACTAGCATTCACTATCGTTGGGACTACTGACCTGAAGTCTTTCCCTTTTCCTAGTAAAATTCTTATATCCCATTCCCCTCCAATAGTCGTAGACTCCTGTCTGTCTTCCCGTGACTGTGGTCCTGTCCTCTCTGTAGTCATGAGAAAATAGAAGGTGAAGACAAACGTTTGTCAGCCTGTGTTGACTCACTTGACTTGACCGGGTGGAACATATCAGGTCGGTGGGGATCGAAATGACAACGTCTATCAAGAACGGTACACCTCTCTGACAGAATTAAGGTTTAAGGGTATCCACTCTGAGACTGGGTCGAAACTAGGTGGGTACCGGTTTATTTGAGATCGTTTCTCCTTACCACAGAACTTCCTATTTACATCCAACCCCATATAGTAGTAATTTATGGAAGGTTTTCACGATTACATTTTTCTCCCCCTTCCAGAATTTAACTTCGTTTGTGGAACCGGGAAGAACATTAGGACTCTGAAGGGACGAGAGTGAGAGGGTTTGTCCGGAGAGGGAAACCCGTACAAAGATGCGACGTCACACTAAGACAAAAGTTCCAGAACGAGAGTGAGTAGAGGTACGACCCTGATAGTCTCCTGTCTCAAGTCGAGTGTAAGTACCATATATCAGTGTAAGATACACTGACACACGTAAGAGTCAATGAGTCAACACAGACTGAGAAACGTTGTGGTACCTGATATATCGGACGGTCCGAGGAGACAGGTACCCTAAGAGGTCCGTCCTTATGACCTCAACGGTAAAGGAGGAGGTTCCCCAGAAGGGTTGGGGTCCCTATCTTGTACGTAGAGAACGAAGCCGTCCGTCTAAGAAATGGTAACCCGGTGGACCCTTCGGGATTCACTAACCTGAACTCGTTTAGGTACCTGTGTCTACTACGAAATCCTCAGAAGGGAACTAGATATTTGTATGGGGTATGAGATTCGATTACAGGAAAAAGTCAATGTGACTAATCGCTATGACTTGTACTTAACCCCGGTCCCTCCGTCCTCCCACCAGAACTTGCACTACCTCCTCCATCCCCCGCGATCTCTGTTTGCAAGTATCTCTAAATGAACCTCGGTCGAGTCACCGTCGATGCGAATAAGTCGATTATGTGAATTAGTCGAGTTGTATGTAAATTGAGTCGATTATGCACATACCGTCGGGTGAGGTCATAAGAACAGACCTCTTAGGGCCCCTGTCTCCTCGGACCACCCGACGGCAGATACCCCAGCGTGTCTCAGCCTGTACTGACTTCGGTGAATCGTCGTCGTCGTCGTTATTCACATACATCTTACAGAAACTTGAGTCGTTTATGTGAATGAGTCGAGTTGTATGTGAATGAGTCGATTATTCACATACAACTTACAGAAACATGGACCGACCCAAGTATGTATTAAAAACTCACTTGCTTTTACTCATTAAAGACCCACACCTCTTTTCTCTTAGTAGGTTGCACCCTTACATATAACCACGTCGGTGACACCTCTTATCATACCTCCGAGGAGTCTTTTGATTTTTGTCTTGAAGGTGTACTAGGACGTTAGGGTGAGGACCCATATATAGGTCTGTTTTGATAAGTTTTTCTATGTACGTGGGGACACAAGTATCGTCGTGATAAGTGTTATCGGTTCTGTACCTTTGTTAGCCTTACAGGTAGCTGTCCACTTACCTATTTCTACACCACAGATGTACGTCCGTGAAGGGACGACCGAGTCAGCCATTTCTTAGACGGACGTCACGTCCTCTGTACCCAAACTAGGGACCCAACCCTTCTAGGGGACCTCTTGCCTTGTCGATGGGTGAGGGCATAAGAACGGACCTCTTAAGGTACCTGTCTCCTCGGACCATCCGATGTCAGGTACCCCAGCGTTTTTCAGTCTGTGTTGACTCGTTTGAAAGTGACAGAAAGAAAGTGTAAACATATATCATCTTATGACGAATCGGTATTTTTTCTTACTTTATTACGGTAAACGTTGTCGTACCTACGTTGATCTCTAATAGTATGATTCACTTCATTCAGGTTTTCTCTTTCTACTTATGATATACTACAGTGAATGTACACCTTAGATTTCATACTATGTTTACTTGGAGAGGTACTTTGTTTGTCTTAGTGTCTATCTCATGTCTAACCACCAACGATACCCCTCCACCGACCCCCTCTCTCCCTCACCCTCCGACACCAACCGTCTACATTCGACAATGTATATCATACCTATTTTTTCCAGGAGGACATATCGTGTCCCTTGATATCAGTTATATGACACTATTTGGTAGTGCCTTTTCTGAAAATTTTTCTTACATATATACATATATGTTGACTTAGTACCAACGACATATCGTTATTAATTGTGACATTTAGTTGATACGAAGTTAATTTTTTTATTGAAGATATATTACGATTTCTTCTTCCCTTCTTCGGGTCTCTTCCCGGTAAATGGGGGTGACTTCCCAAATCCTCTTCCTTTACCATTGGGTGAGGTCACAAGAACGGACCTCTTAGGGTGCCTACCTCCCCGGACCACCCGACGGCAGATACCCCAACGTGTCTCGGCCTGTGCTGACTTCACTGAATCATTGTCGTCGAATCGTCTCCCCAAATTTCCTACGAAGGACCTCTTCTCTTCCGGATTTTACTCTAACTTCTTTATTCTTTATAGATCGGTTCGTTTCTTTCTAGTGAGTACTACGTTACTTCTAGAGCACACGGAGTCTATTCTGTACTACGTCGGTTTATTTTAAAAAAAATTATATAACAAAATTTTTCAGAGTTACTATCAGTAGTGTCTGTTAAAAAATATCGTAAAGGTAACATGGGCCACGACGAGATTCTCGAAGTGTACATTCTTGAGTAAATCAGGAGGTTTGTCGGGAAACTTTATCCACGATGATAGTAGAAGTAAAACATCCACTTCTTTGACTCCGGGTCTCTTCAGTTCATTGAACGGGTCTCCAGTGTGTCAGTCCTTTACCGTCCCGATCCTAAACTCGTGTCCATCCCCAAGGGTGACCGTTCTCACTTGTAACTGTAAGATCCTTAGTCAATTGATTTTACCTGACCTTACCCACTTAAATTGAGTCTACTGGTAATATAGATGATGACACCTGTCCTTAGGGAGTCTTCTTTACCTCATCGGTAGTACCAGTTGTTTTCTCAGGTTTTACGTCATGAACCTACGTTAGAGTTTTTACTGTCTTACTAGAGACAAACAGAGGTTCCGTTTGGTAAGTTATAGTGCCATTAGGTTCAGATACGGGGTTGGTCATTACGACTTCTTCGACTTCAACTTGTCAAGATACTTCTGGATGTTCTGGAAAATCTTGATTGTGGGTTTTTTCTACAGGAAAAGTAATATCCCCTGACCTTACGTCTTCATCCTTCAGTTCTTTGTGGACCTCATTGTCCGTTTAAACCGGAACCTTACTTCTTACTTCGTCCCGTTTCTGATTATCTCAAAACGGTTCTTTTACGTGACCAGTATCGTTTGTGGGAGAAGGTTGTTGTGTTCTCTTCTGAGATGTGTACCTGTAGTGGTCTACCAGTTATGGCTTTAGTCTGACTAATATCAGAAACGTCAGTTTCTACCTCTTCGAGATATGTCAGTTGTTTTTGTTCTGACCCTCGACTAACACCGAGTCTAGTACTTGAGGAATAACGGTTTAAGTCTGACTTTAACTTCTTTCATCCCTTTTGGTGATCTGGTAAGTCCATACTGGATTTAGTTTAGGGAATACTAATATGTCACCTTCACTCTTTATCTAAATTCCCGGATCTAGACTATCTATCTCACGGACTACTTGATACCTACCTCCAAGCACTGTGACATGTCCTCTGTCCCTAGTTCTGGTAGGGGTACCTTTTCTTTACGTTCTTTCGTTTTACCGACAGACCCCTCCGGAATGTTTATCGACACTTTTCTTCTCTCCACTTTTCGTTTCCTCTTTTCCTTTCTATATTCGTAGACTTACGTCTCAAGGTTTCTTCTCGTTCTTCTCTATTCTTTCGGAAGGAGTCGCTAGTTACGTTTCTTTATCTCCTTTTGTTGTCTTGCCCTTTCTTATCTCTAGAGAAGTTTTTTAAATCTCTATCGCTCCCTTGTAAAGTACGTTTCTACCCGAGCTATTTCCTGTCTTTACCATACCTGGATTGTCTTCGTCTTCTATAATTCTTCTCCACCGTTCTTATGTCTCTTCTTGATATGTTTTTTCTAGAAGTTCTGGTTCTATTAGTGCTACCACACTAGTGAGTGGATCTTGGTCTGTAGGACCTTACACTTCAGTTCACCCGGAATCTTTCGTAGTGATGCTTGTTTCGATCACCTCCACTACCATAAGGTCAACTCGATGAAGTTTAGGACTTTCTACTACGACACTTTCACGACGTGAGTTATACGATCGTTTAAACCTTTTGAGTCGTCACCGGTGTCCTAACCTTTTCCAGTCAAAAGTAAGGCTAGGGTTTCTTTCCGTTACGGTTTCTTACGAGTTTGATAACGTGTTAACGTGAGTAGAGTGTACGATCATTTCATTACGAGTTTTAAGAGGTTCGGTCCGAAGTCGTTATACACTTGGCACTTGAAGGTATCAAGTTCGACCAAAATTTTTTCCGTCTCCTTTGTCTCTAGTTTAATGGTTGTAGACGACCTAGTGCCTTTTTCGTTCTCTCAAGACGAAATAACTGATACGGTTTAGGAAACTGACACAGCTAGTGTTATTTGACACCTTTTAAGAAGTTCTCTCCCCTTATGGTCTGGTGGACTGGACGGAGGACTCTTTGGACATACGTCCAGTCCTTCGTTGTCAATCTTGACCTGTACCTTGTTGTCTGACCAAGGTTTATCCTTTTCCTCATGTAGTTCCGACATATAACAGTGGGACGAATAAATTAAAGATACTTCTCATGTAGTACTCTTTACTACCCGACCTTCTTCGTGTTCGACCTTAGTTCTTACGGTCCTCTTTATAGTTATTGGAGTCTATACGTCTACTGTGGTGGGAATACCGTCTTTCACTTCTCCTTGATTTTTCGGAGAACTACTTTCACTTTCATCTCTCACTTTTTCAACCGAATTTCGAGTGGTAAGTCTTTCGATTCTAGTTCCGTAGACCAGGGTAGTGAAGTACCCTTTATCTACCTCTTTGTCACAGTCTGAAATAAAAAACCCCCCGAGGTTTTAGTGACGTCTACCACTGACGTCGGTACTTTAATTTTCTGTGAATGAGGAACCTTCTTTTCAATACTGGTTGGATCTATCGTACAACTTTTAGTCTCCGTAATGAAACGGTTGTTTCCAGGCAGAGCAGTTCCGATACCAAAAAGGTCACCAGTACATACCTACACTCTTAACCTGACACTTCTCTCGACTCACGGTTTCTTAACTACGAAAACTTGACACCACAACCTCTTCTGAGAACTTTCAGGGAACCTGACGTTCCTCTAGGTTGGTCAGGTAAGACTTCCTCTAGTCGGGACCCTAAAGAAACCTTCCTGACTACAACTTCGACTTTGAGGTCATGAAACCGGTAAAGTACACTTCTCAACTGAGTAACCTTTTCTGAGACTACGACCCTCCCTAACCCCCGTCCTCCTCTTCCCCTGCTGTCTCCTACTCTACCGACCTACCGTAGTGACTGAGCTACCTGCACTCAGACTCACTTGAGGTCCTCAACCACTACCTGTCCCTCCGGACCGCACGACGCTAAGTGCCCCAGCGTTTCTCAACCTGTACTGACTCGCTGACTTGACTCGACTCCCTAAAGGTTCACCGTGACCACCATTTCTTGGCCGGCCTGTTATGTCCTTTACACTCTGGGTCCAAGCTAGGGACCCAACCCTTCTAGGGGACCGCATCCTTTACCGTTACGTGGCGTCATGAGAACGGACTTCTTAAGGTACCTGTCTCCTCGGACCATCCGAGGTGCCCCGGTGTTTCTCAGTCTGTGTTGGTGTCACTGGATCGTGTATGTTCCGTGTCTATGACGTTTGTGACGTCACTCCTTTAGTCGGGGAAACGAAAACCTACTCCTTTGTGTCCGACCAGTTATTGAATGACGAGGTCCTACTATTCACCACCTCGGCGTGGGGTGGATACCGACAGACTCGACAAGTGAAGGTCCGCTGCCACCAAACAGTGGGTCTACTACTGGAAATCAACACTTTTACTAGAGATCTCCCTGTCGAAGTCCTTTGGAATCAGTACCTTTCCCATCTCAATGAGTTGTCCATAAACCCCCTATTTGTTTACCTACTCCTAACGCTGTGAAGGACCACACCTCTCGTAAAATGTCAACTCATTAGGGTCTATTTCTGTCCTTGTACCACAAATATTCGACGGGCATTACTTCCGTGTGTCTTTGGTCCCCTCCCTCCTTAGTATCGGGGACGTCTCTCTCCAGTCGTCGTCCCGGGTGTTCACGGTCCTGGGGGTCCGACCTCTGGGGTCCGGACAGGTCATCGTCTGCACCTCCCGTCCATCGACCGTCGCCGTTGGGAGTGAGAACGAGGAGCGAGTCGCCGTTTTAGAGTTTACCTGTGACACCCCGGGTGTTATTTATAAACAGGGGACGCGCTTACTCAGTCCCGTTCTTTCCGTCGTACAAACTTTCAGGTAGGATCCAGACAGCTGGTGTGGAGCCGTCAGTGAGGGTTATTTCGAGAGGGGCGGGCGGGCCCCTGACAGTCCGCCTCCTCGGTACGGAGCCATGTGCCACGTGCAAGCGCCTCTCACCGACCGGCACGGGACGGTCCTGCGCGTCGAGTGCCACCCGACCGACCCGGCCCTCCGGCACGCTGCCATGTAGTTCTTGTTCGGGCTGTTGCCACCGAAGCGGAGCCACCTGCTGCGGGCGAAGGAGCAGGCGGCGACGTTTCCGGACCCGGACGACCTGTTACTCCTGGGTGACCTGCACCGGGACCTCCTGTTACTCAAGCACCTTCACCCACTCACCGACCTCCCTTCCCCGGCGCTTCGTACATCGACCCGTGACGTCCCTCTCTGCCAGGGACAGGAAGGACACATATCCGCCACTCACGAGTTAGTGAGTCAGCACAGGCCGAGAAACGCTGGGGTACCTGACATCGGCCGGTCAAAGGAGACAGATATCCTAAGAGGTCTGTGCTTGTGACTTCACCCAACGGTACGGAAGGAGGTCCCCTAGATGAGACCCCTTTTACGCACGACGGACTCGTAGAATTTGAGAGTTTGTGGGAACACTCCTTCCGTCATAAGAATAGATGGAAAATGTTACTCAATCGTCTGAGTCCTTCCTCCTCTCAATGAATGATTATCCTTTCTGATCTAGTCTTGAGCTCTGACGTCCCGATTTCGGGAAACGAATGGCCTAGTAAAAGTTTCAGGGAAAAGTTTCTTGGACGGTCTGTCCTCCGGTCATCGTAGTAAAATTTTGGTTCAATTTAGTTAAAACAAATTGTTTTGACAGTTTGATTCTGTTTATCCAAATTTATAATTTAGATAATTTACGTAGCGTTTAAGATTTATAATTTTCATATTATATAACTTCGTTATCTAAATTTTGTTTCGACTACTACCGTTACCTTCACCTCTGACTTAGAACTTGAAAGTAAATTTGGAAAAGTACGTACAGATGTAGAGACTTAAAAACGAGAGACTTTCGTAGACTTCAACAAAATTTCGTCAATAAAGATATCTTGAACTTCCGTTAACTTCTCGAGAAAAGAACCAAATGGCCATTACGGTTTACACTGAGACCCAACACTAAGCTTTTTCATAGAGAACGTGAGAATAAAGTCAATATCTTCCTCTACGATACAGAGGGCTGAAGTAAGGGAGCGTCGGTCTTCCTCAAATGAACATAGGAAAGGACGTCCGAGGAACCAGACGAGACCCCCGGGGAGGGTGGTCACTACCCCGACGCCCGAAAAGGTATAAGGGGTTATAATAGGAAATGGACTGAAGTCTATGTCGTTTATGGCCCTTGGGCTCTTCCATTCAAAGTTTGGTGAAGGAAAGACAATTCTTTTAATTCAGGGGGTGGAGGAGTACATTCACCCCCTCCCGAGCGTTTTAAGTACTCGTTTTGTATTGGGTACCCCTATCCCGTAATAGGTCGAGACACATTATCCCTTTCTGTAAAACGAAAAGGTAAATAATAAAGATTGGATAAATAAAACCGACACGACCCAGAAGTGACGACGTGTCCCGAAAGAGATCAACGTCACTCTCCCCGAAGAGTGACGCCACCGAAGGGTACAACGTCTCGTGCCGAGACCCGTGTACCCGAACCAACGGGATACCGTACACCTTAGAAGGGTCTGGTCCCTGGCTCGGAAACAGGGGACGTTATCGTCCACCTAAGGATTGGAGACCTGGTGGTACTTCAGGACGAAAAGGTAAAGATTAAAAAGAAGGAATTGGAGGAGAAGTCGTTCGACAGAAAAGTTGATGGTATAAGTACAAAGTATCATCGCTATTTTAGAGACTTCGCGGTGTAGAACTAAGACGAGCTACGAAGGGACGAGAACACAAACTCGTTGATTCGACAAGGACGAGTGCCTCTAGGGGAAGAAAAACACATCATGTAGCGGAATCTACCCCTGCCAGACTGGTGTCTCCTGGACCAGTCGAACCCGTTCCCTGTGATGTTTTAGTTCCATACGACTTATCTCCCCCACTACAGGATTGGAAAGAACGACGGGTACCTTCAGACGTTGTACAAGTCGAGACGGGTTAAGGAAGGGTCGAATGGGGGTGACGACTTTTCTCCCACGTTTTTAGGTCCCTTCAGTATCTGTCTTAGCACCTTCTTTTTTGACCATAGAAAAAGAGAAACACAATGTATAAAGAAAAATGTCTGAATTTTTTACGTCGTGCGTAGGTTAACATGCTGCAGACAAAAAATAAGATCAACAAATGCCGTAATGATGCCCAAAACCCTTTAAACGGTCTTGACATTAAGGGCAGTCATTTGAACTCATTCAAACTAAGTAAGGGGTGGTTTCTGTGTGTGTAAGTGTATTTAAACTAAGTGAGGGGTGGTTTGTGTGTGTTTGAGAACAGAATCTCTGAGGAAAGTTGTTACCTTTATTAATTATGAACGAGGTTAAATGTGTTGTTACCTTTATTAATTATGAACGAGGTTAAATGTCTCCTCCCACTCCGAGTCCAATTGAGTGTGTGCTCGACTGCATCTCTTATGTCTGAACGACCAAAGAAGGTGACGAGATAGTACGGAATAAGACAGGGAGGTTTCTAAACTGATAAAAGGGAAGTAAAAGGGTCGACTCCCCTGTAAAAGTGCCACTCCATAGACTCTCCCCAAAGAAGTGAAAGAGAAGATCCCTCGAGGTCAAGTTGGATCAGGCAAGTGTAAGAAGTCCATTGAGTAAGGTTTGCAGGTCACGGCGGATCCAAAACAAACTAAACTACTTACTTCACGTCAGTCGGGAGTCATGGAGATCCAAGAATGTAGGCGTCCAACTTACTAAGTCGGTCAGAGGCAACAACCAACTTAAGTGTCTATTCCTTAGGTGTTCGCGATTCCCGTCTGACATGGTACAACCAAATGTATTCCCCCGTCCTCCACCCTCCTCGGTTCCCCTCCCCGCCCCGACCTTGGGACGTCCCTACGGATCCCCACCGGTACGTCGTCATAGTCCGTAGGACATAGTCGGTGGTCGTCGATCGTGTAAGGTTTCTCATCCACGGTAAAGACGACGGTTCCTCCCTTCTTCTCGTAGTCTGTACTATAGGAAAGTTGACTGAGAGTCTTTTTACTTACCCGATCTACCTTCCTATCTTGACCGTCGATCGTGTAAGGTTTCTCATCCACGGTAAAGACGACGGTTCTCCCTTCTTCGCGTAGTCTGTACTATAGGAAAGTTGACTGAGAGTCTTTTTACTTACCCGATCTACCTCCCTATCTTGATCCTACTCCTCGTACTTATGTCAGTACGGTTTTCTTACCACGTCAGTTCTCTGTTTTAATGTGACCTTGAGTCCCTGCTCACCTATACCTACACCACTCTTCCCTCTGACAGTTCTTGACGGAGGGTAGTCTGACGTTCTCTGGAACACACTCTTCTGACCTGTGGTAAGGTCCCCACAACCCCTCCCGTGTCCGAGTGACTTCGAAGGTTCCTTCTCTTGACCCCTCCGTTCTGACCTCAGAGTGTAAACAGACCTTCTACTCTGGACTCCTTCACCCTGTTAGTCTTCCCTTCCGTCACGTTGATGGACTTGGTTCTACACCTCTCGTTAAACTCTACCTCCACCGACCCTCCTCCTCCTAAAACAAATAAAACAAAGAGATTTCTTTTGTAGTCGAGACAAAACATCCACAACCCTTTGGTGATTAGGGACTCTCTACGGCCTACGAGAACCGAAATTCCTAGTTACAGAATCGGTTTCCTATGTCGCCGTAAAGGGACCTCTGAGAGTTTGTTCAATAGCTTCATAAATTACCATTACGTTACCTAGGGGTTTACTGGGAGGTACGTCCCACCCACCCATGGTGTCCGTCTGAACTAACTGTCCCACCACTCTATAACCACTCTATTCTTCTGTATTTGATTACTACTACTCACCCTTCACCCGAACCGTTCTTCCTTCTATCGATATACCCCCGTCTTCCACTCCCCGCCCGTCCCCGTCTCTGAGAATAAGGACACTTGAAAGTAGGAAGAGATAGTGGGAAGTAAATCGTAAGTCGTACAAATTTTAGTCTTGTTCGGGGAATTCACACCGGAATTCAAGTCTTGACCTCTCTTGGGAGCTAAGTCACCACGAGTTTGCACCAATCTCTTCAATAAGTCTAGTAGACCCTTTGTGTCACTAAGGACCTACAGGTAGGGTTTCTGGTCAAGTCACGAAGACCACCGTGGACCCCTAGACTTGAGAAGTACGAGGGGTTCACCACCCCAGCGGTCTGAATTCTTATTGACTTTAAGTCGGAGAAGGTTTCCATCTTGTCTTTATGTCTCTGTTTTCTGTACGAACACTAGTGCACCGCCAGATCACTATTCTCTTTTTCGTTAAGCTGGGAAACCCCGAAAGAAGGACCCTTTTAAGGTCACACCTCTGTTCTACACTGTACATGTCATTGTCATTTGTTTCCCCGTCTCCTGGGTCCCCGTCTCTTCCTTCTTCCCTTCTCTACTAGTGACACCCCATGTCCAAGGTCTAGTGGAAAGAAGGTCCGTTAGACTAGAATTAGAAGTACATATCACAAGAGGGTTGGGGAAGTGTGTCGTATAACCTGGTATAGGACCGGTTTTGGACAGTATGAAGGGTTACAAGAATCTTATCTCAGATTTGAATTTCACCGAATACCTCTTCCGAAACGAGGGTCCTCCCAGACGGAAGGATAGAAGAAAGAGAGGGAGCGGAGAAAGAAAGATGTCGTCGAGTCGGTCCAAGGAATTCGTAATGGACACGAATTCCTTAACAGAAAGGGACCCACAGACACGGCAAACACTATGATCTAGGAAACCCTATCCAACCAGAGTCACAGTTTCGCTCCGACCGATCTTACTTCATGAGAACTTCATTGGTCACAGAGGAAAAGAGGGTCGGAGGACGGACGGTATACAAGGTCTCTTTCCTTGACAACCACGGTCACCTCTGGAACGGGGTGAGAGAGTAGAACGAGAACCCGACTAACCTCTTCCTTTCTACACCAGAGGTTTCTCGCCGACCCGACTACGATTTATGCATTCTGATTATTATCGAAGGTACCGTCAGTAAAGGGGTCCTACCTGTGGTCCATCTGAAGGCACAAAAGATCGTGAAGTAGGAAAGTCGTCGGACTACTGTTTCGTAAGGGTGAGACACCGACACTATTGACTTCGAATCTCCATATCTGACTCAGTCCTCGGGTCGGAATCAACACACACACACGCACACGCACACGCACACGCACACGCACGCACACGAATCAGTGAGTCAGTACAGACTGAGAAACACTGAGGTACCGCATATTGGACGGTCCGAGGAGACAGGTACCCCCAAGAGGTCTGTTCTCATGACCTCACCCACGGTACGGGAGGACATCCCCTAGAAGGGTTGGGTCCCTAGTTTGGGTCCAGAGGGTGTGACGTCCATCTAAGAAATGGTGGACTCGGTGGTCCTTTCGCGGAATCACGTGATGTCCGTAGGTTGATTCGCTACGAGAATCGAAGGGATATGTTGGCAGTCGGAGGACCTGAACCGCTAGTGGAACCATTTTTCCATTTCAACGATCACAAGTGACGTCCTTAAAGAAGACGTGGATTATGTGAGGGTCACGGATAGGTCCTCCAGTGTGTAACAACCTCCAAATCGATCAACGACCAGATCACCCGTGTCTCGACACTTAGTACCGGGACTATATTCCGGGGACCTTTCCTCTGAGGTGTAGGGGGGTGTGGGTTCGAGAGTAGGACCACCAGTCAGTCTTCCCGGACCCAAACTGTTTCGGAATGATAAAAGAAATAAGTAGATGTGTAAGTAACTCCGAAAGGACGACCGAGTCTACCATTTCTTAGACGGTCATTGCACCCTCTACACCCAAACCAGGGACCCAACAGTCTCGTCGGGTTTATTAACAAACTTCACAGTAGAGACTGGAAAACGACCCTCCAGCGGATTATACCTTAGTTCCCTGTCTCCTGGTTCCTCCTTCTTCAATTCTCTTGTCCACCAGGAAGATTCCCAAACTCAAGGTCTAGTGGAAGGAAGAAATGTGTGATTAGAACTAATAAAGAGATGTCGGTCACAGGGGGAGTTGACGGAAGTGTGTCGTTAAGACTAGTACAGGACCGGTTTTGAACAGTAAAAAGAGTAACAGGAATCCTATTACAAATTTTACTTTCACCGGATGTTCTCAGAACGGTATAATAAGGGTATAACGGGGGAGTCGGTGGGCTCAGGAAGGGGTGGTTGTGACATGTAGTGTCTTCGATCTCCACGGGACGTCGACCTCGCACGACACAGGCTCCACCTCCCCGGTCAGTACAGGTGGACAGAGAAGGACAAAGACGACTCTGGAGACTCTTTGAAGGAAGAGACGAGAAGACGAAGAAAAGGGATATGGGGTGGTGACGGGTGAGGGAAAACGGGGAGGCAACACGAGGGAGTCGTAGAATGTACTGATAAAAGGTGACCTGGAACGGGTGAAGGATGGAGGACCTCGTGAATTGGTTACACGATACTGACATAAACGGATACTGACATAAATTGGTTACTGACGTAAACGGGAACTTGAACAGACAGACGTAAAAAGGATGGGACTCTGGGTGTGGGTCCTGTCTTAATCCGTACACCGACCATAAAATTATTCGACACTTTTACTAACACGATGGAGACAGAAGGAAGAAGGGACGACAAGAAGAAGGGATCTCCTTAGAATCGGATCACTGACGAAAGTGAAGAAAATAAAGTCGATTTCTATTAAGACGGGTAAAGGAGACTCCTAAAAGACAGATAGAGAATCCGGTATGTGGGGAGAGAAGTGACCACGAGTGTGTATACGGTATGTTCACTCTTCGGGACGAGACTATCACACTCCAAGACGACGACAAGTCTATTCATCCTCCTCGCACCTCCTGAAATCCAGTTCGGGACCTCCAGTCCCTCACACCCGTCTCAGTCCTCGGTTCGGAACCTCGTAGACGTAGACCTACAGGTGTACACGAGTCTTCGTCGTCAATTTTTTTTTTCACTTAGTGATTTCACGTTTGACTGACGTTTCCCGGATCTTGGGTTATAAGTCCTAACTAAAACATATGTGACGACGACGACGGCGACGACGGTTCAGTGAAATCAGCACAGGTTGAGACACGTTAGGGTATGTGCCGTCGGGTGGTCCGAGGGGGCAGAGACCCTAAGAGGTCCGTTCTTGTGACCTCAATCAACGGTAAAGGAAGAGGTTACACACTTTCACTTCAGCGAGTCAGTATAGGCTGAGTCGCTGGGGTACCTGACGTCGGATGGTCCGAGCAGGCGGGTACCCTAAAAGGTCCGTTCTCATGACCTCACCCCACGGTAACGGAAGAGACAAACATATGTGATCGGAGACTATTAAAGTCCATGTTTTCAGTAAGCTTTCGATTCAGACGAACGTCTGATTTCGTGTCTTGATCTCTTATCTAGTCTCTTCTGTTTATCTCGTTTTACCTTTTTCGTTCTCTCAAGGTCTCTTTGTAGATAAAGACGAAATAACTGATACGGTTTCCGAAACTGACACACCTAGTGTTATTTGACACCTTTTAAGAAGTTCTCTACCCTTATGGTCTGGTGGACTGGACGGAGGACTCTTTGGACATACGTCCAGTCCTCCGTTGTCAATCTTGACCTGTACCTTGTTGTCTGACCGAGGTTTATCCTTTTCCTCAGGCAGTTCCGACATATAACAGTGGGACGAATAAATTGAAGATACGTCTCATGTTGTACTCTTTACTACCCGACCTTCTTCGTGTTCGACCTTAGTTCTAACGACCCTCTTTATAGTTATTGGAGCCTATACGTCTACTGTAGTGGGAATACCGTCTTTCACTTCTCCTTGATTTTTCGGAGAACTACTTTCACTTTCATCTCTCACTTTTTCAACCGAATTTCGAGTGGTAAGTCTTTCGATTCTAGTACCGTAGACCAGGGTAGTGAAGTACCCTTTATCTGCCCCTTTGTCACCTTTGTCACAGTCTGAAATAAAACCCCCCGAGGTTTTAGTGACGTCTACCACTAACGTCGGTACTTTAATTTTCTACGAATGAGGAACCTTTCTTTCAATACTGGTTGGATCTGTCGTATAAATTTTCGTCTCTGTAATGAAACGGTTGTTTCCAGGCAGATCAGTTCCGATACCAAAAAGGTCACCAGTACATACCTACACTCTCAACCTGACACTTCTTTCGACTCGTGACTCCTTAACTACGAAAACTTGACACCACAACCTCTTCTGAGAACTTTCAGGGAACCTGACGTTCCTCTAGGTTGGTCAGGTAAGATTTCTCTGGTCAGGACCCACAAGAAACCTTCCTGACTACGACTTCGACTTTGAGGTCATGAAACCGGTGGAGTACACTTCTCAACTGAGTAACCTTTTCTGGGACTACGACCCTCCCTAATCCCCGTCCTCCTCTTCCCCTGCCGTCTCCTACTCTACCGACCTACCGTAGTGACTGAGTTACCTGTACTCAAACCCACTCGAGGCCCTCAACCACTACCTGTCCCTCCGGACCGCACGACGCTAAGTACCCCAGTGTTTCTCAGTCTGTACTGACTCACTGACTTGACTTAGAAAATCTTCTGTCTGGAAACTCGAATAAAATAATCTAAGAGGTACTTCAATCTTTATACGACCATAAAGTAAACTAAGGGTAACAGTGACAAATTTAGCAAGATGTCCAGGAGCGTCGAGTACCTAACTTCGGTTAACAAAACTTTGGTTTTCTCCATTCTCTGAGTTCCTTTTAAACAAGGAAAATTGTTTAGTAATACACGAAAATCAGAATTATAGTCGGAGTGACCAAAGAATTTGTATCGGAGGTACAAACGAATTCAACCAGTGACTTCTTTCCCGAGAGGGAATAAATGACTTTTCGGAGAGGTCATGTCTCTACGAGTCCCTAAGAAAACGTCCTCTTGAATTTACAGATTAGTCCTAGAGATTCCTAGGGACTTACTATGACATTTGGTTGTAGTGAATCCTACGAGATTCAATTCTCGGAGTCTAGTCTTTAAAAAGTTCCACAGAATAGACATTACTGCTCTTGAACTTCTTTATATCGTATTACTTCTCGATTTCCAAAATATACGACAGATGTAACCTTGAGGTGACGACGAAGTACTGTCCCTTTGATAAGTGTCGAGAAGACAAACGGTTTAAAATATGCTACCGTGAGTAGGAACTCATGAATTCGTAGTGACGGGACGTGAAATCTTTGGTACTTAGTTGTAGTAAGTCGACTTCCGTTTAAAAGTAGTATCCTTTCGTTTTCTTCACGAACAATGTTGTTTTTCGTAATCCTTTACAGAGAACGTAGTGGGCTTCCCAGACCGCGAGTAGTTGCCCTGTGTTTACTAGTGGAGGGAACCGACACTCCGACACCTCTCTCGGTCACGGTAGCGAGCCGTTCGACTGTATCACCGCCGGAACTGGGAGCTCCACGAGTTCCCGTGGTGGTTTCGGAAGCTATGACCAGTCGTACCAAGACGACAAACGAACGATGAGTGAGTCGGTCTCGACCCATCCCCCACCCTACCCTACCAGTTCCAGAAACCCGGACCCTCAACCCCCCCATCTACCACCCCTTCTTCTTTTGGGTTCACGGACACGTAAGTGTCCTGACGACGTCGCAGCAGAGCCAATGCGGTGTGAACTAGGAACTTTGCTGGTACAAAGTGTCTGTTTATAACTGGGTCTCTCAATTTACTGGACGGGGTCTGGTGGTCGAGACTAAGGGTAGTTTGATGAACAACAGAATTCCTAGCTAGACAACCGTCCTAAACTCTTAGCCACACCTTAATGTCGATCACGGGCAATCTTTTAACCCTCTCTTTTTAACACGTTCACTATCGAATTCCTGAGAGGTGAGAATATACATCATCCTGGTTTTTTTTTTTTTTGGTGGACAGATTTTTACTGAATTAATTTAATCCGGTGACTCGAGGGAAGACAGTACTCGGATTTAGAAAAGTCCCATCCGGGTGACAGAACTCAACTCAAGGGACACCCGAGTTGAGTATCAAACGTAAGTCTATAAATTTCGTCTTTCTTATTTCAGTTATGCCTTTTAGAACGAAAACTTCAATTCAAAGATTAAGACTCGCTACCAATTCCTGGGGACCCCGAAACGTCCTGGTCCAGTCGTGTCACCTGCCAGGACACAGTCACTACCATCGAGTAAGTTATATTCTTAACGAGTCTGAAAAGGAGGAAGTAGTTAAGATCTGTAAGTACGACAAGCGGGAGTAGCACCCGTTCAACTTCAACGAAAAGCCAAAGCCAGGGAGAACCTGAGCCTAGTGGTGGGTAGACTTTATCGTCCAGACCTGTACGGATAAACTTGAATAAACGAAAACTTTTATTAACGTTTCTTAACGATTGTACGGGGAACGGTAGGGGAGATGGAAAAGGTATCTTTCAGTGTCCAAGACGCTGGCACAAGTTCTACGTATGTGGAACGCGACGACAGGTGTCCATCTATTTTTTGGGTTGTTCAAAGATAAAAAAGAGGGTTAAACTCTATGCCTATCTTTCTCTCCTTCCACAGTCCTTCAACACATTACAATTACCATTAGGTCTAAAGAAATGTCGGAGATAATTTTTACCACATATAGTATATATAGGGGTAAACAGGTTAATAATACTGTAAAGACAAGATATACCATTCAACGAACAAAAGGAAACTTAATGAAACGAGTTGGGGGGACATCTCTGTAAGTTGTCTGTCGAACAACAAATCCAAATCACTGGATTCAAATTTTTTAAGATTTTTTAAGAATAATTATTATAGTAGGATTGGTCAGTTACCTCAAAATGACCAAGAGGGACAATCTAGACGGTCCCTATATAACCCTTTTAGGTTGGTGTTAAGTTCCCGTATAGGTACTAATCTAGATAGACCTGAATTGTCCGTCTGTATTTGGTAATATTTACTTGGACACACAGAATTGAAATTTGATATCACTCCGTTGCACATAACGTCTACAATATTGAGTAAACGTTTATCTTTAATCATCCTATTCCTCGATTGGAGTGCAGTTCTCACTCTGTCATAAAGTCCAACATGGTTCAAGGTTCGGTATCACATGATTTCTTAGGAGGTATCTTATTTAATTTACTTTTACTAAATTACTTTGAATAAAATAAAAGTAAAGTAAAATACGAGAAAAGGAAGAAGAGTCGTTCAAGTCAAGATCGAGTCGATCTGACTTTTTACAGACACCCCTTACTGACTGTATAATCGAGATGTCATTCTTATTTAAGGTCAAATTTGCAGGAATGACAAGATTATTCTTATAGTCTGATACACTGTCCGTGGTCTGAGTCACAGAAGGTACTTAATTGAGTGAACTATAACAGAAAATCCAGGTACCACACCGCTTACTGTGTTATCGTAAACACTTCTTGTAGTATTGGTGCCTTTAATTGTCACGTTGTCTATTGGGACATAGAAAACTTGAGGTCCTCAACCACTACCTGTCCCTCCGGACCGCACGACGCTAAGTACCCTAGCGTTTCTCAGTCTGTGCTGACTCGTTGACTTGACTTGACTTGACTTCGACATTAATATCTTAAAGTCGACCATCAAAATTCTAGACTACTTCTAGAATTTTAACATATTGGAGAGACCAAGAGGTAAAGTATCTGATTTACAGACCCGAGACTCCAATTTACGGAGATGATCGACATCTAGACTCGACTATTCACCGTCTCTGTCCAGACACTTGGAACGGAGTCCAAACCTCAGATTGTACGACACGAAGGTTTTGACTACCGACTTTCTAATGTGCCCCATAAAGGTCGTAGTCGACTTCCCAAAGTGTTTCCGTAAACGGGATTTTGGGTAACGACTCCAACAACCATCTTCCTACTTCTGGATATAGTGTTCACACTAACACCTCTGGGACTCATCGTACCGTAAATATCTTCGGAAAGACCCCAAGTCACTATGAAACCACATGATGTGTCTTCGGAAAATTGTAAATGGATTCATAACTAGTCTCAATACTGAAAGGGGTAGGACTCAAATAAAGACTGTACCACTCACTTACGATTCAGTGAAGTCAACACAGGCTGAGAAACGCTGGGTCACCTAATATCGGGTGCTCCGACAGGTACCCTGAGAGGTCCGTTCTTATGACCTCTCCCAACGGTACGGGAGAAGGTCCGCTAGAAGGGCTAGGTACTTCTTGGGTGTCGAGAGTACGGCGGACGTAACCTTCCGGACAAGAAATGGTGATCACGGTGAAATGAGTTTCGGCACAAGGGTACAAACATGTCTCTTCATATTCTTACGGAGGTAGAGAATCCCTACCTCGCGAGGAAAGGAAGTGTCATCCCCAAAGAGTCGCGGTGGAACAAAAACGATGTTTTACAAGACACAACTGAATCAAGGAATATTAAACTACACTAGTCAGTCCTCAGTATGACCGTTTCAGTAGTGTCTCTGTCGTGACGGAAATTTCTGGTGGGTCGGGGAATCCTTAGATAAAGAAGAGGGAGTGCAGACGGAGTCAAGAATTGTAACCTCCTTCACGACTACTCGTCGGGACTCTCGGCACGTGTCGGACCCGACCGTCTGTCGTCGACACACTCCAAAGAGTGATCTGGACAAGTCGCGTCGAAGAGACTGTACGAACGAAGTCCGACACAAGACAAAACAAAACAAATGGAAACACAGGGACATACAGTTGTGTATGAACACGTTTCTGAGAGGAACAGAGGTGGGACGGAAATATGTTCCCGACGGTGGAGTTACAATTTTTACTTGCTAATCCCTCTCTGAATGCGAGGTTCAAAAGTCGTTCACAATAAGTCTTCGGAATTGACTAAAATTTTCTACCAGAAACGGTCGTCCCCTCTCTGATAAAGACCTCCTTTGAAGGTACCACTTATAGGTCGGTTTCATTCGAAAAATCTTAACGAGGACTGGGACTTTCGTATAGGGTTATACTCACTTTCGTAATCAGTGAGTGAGTCAGTACAGGTTGATAAACGTCGGGGTACCTGACATGGGACGGTCCGAGGAGACAGGTACCTTAAGAGGTCGGTTCTTATGACCTCACCCAACGGTAAAGGAAGTAGACCCCTAGAAGGGCTGGGTCTTTAGTTTGGACGTAGAGAATGCAGAGGACGTAACCGTCGCCCAAGAAATGGTGATCGCGGTGGACCCTTCGGGTATAGGGTTATACGACGACGACGACGATTCAGCGAAGTCAGTACAGGCTGAGACACGCTGGGGTATCTACCGTCGGGTGGTCCGAGGGAGTAGGGACCCTAAGAGATCCGGTTGGATTAACTCTGTGAGAAAGTCCGGGACCTGATAAACCGGTAACCACAGGTACTTGAACGGCGTTAATCACTTTCTTCTTAACTTTCCGAGACGTTGGGGAGGGAGTCGCTCGACGGACGGAAGGACCACCGACTTCCACCAGACTTAAGACCTAAGTACTATCGGGTGACGTGGCGACGTCGGGACCCATTCTTGGGACGGAAAACTGGTCTTAAGTTCAGGTAGGTAGATACCCAGAAAGGTAATGGACTTTCATAGTGTAAGACAGAAAGTTACTCTAGATTGAAAAGGTGGTGGAGATACACGTAGGATGGAGAGAGTTATGTTTTCGTACAAAGCTCTTTTTTATATTTTATATTGGATTCGTTGTAATATGACTTTACATTATTATGTGATTACTCCAACATTTATCCCTCCAAAAGTACTAAAGAGACATCCTTCGTTACACTGTAGTGTACACTTGAAGGAAAAACACCGAAAGGGGGATTAGAGTTAAACTTCTTATAGTCTTCCTTTTTCTGTTTCTACAAATATCGATGACCACTTTGAAGGTGATTTTTGTATTCCTACACTAATTTGTGTGTTTTTACGAATATTCTTCGTTTTACGGGAGATACTTTTAACTCGACCTTTTATCGTCTAAAGACTAAGTTCTAACATTCCCTGTCTCTTTATTGTAGTCTTGCCCTGGACCGTGTTTCCTTCACACTTCCCGAAATGAATATAAATGAGGGAATTAACAGTTTTTTATGGTTCTCCGTCCATGATAATAAAGGAGAAAGTGTCTACCTATAAACTTCTAGGTTCTTCCATTTCTTGGATGGGTTATAACGTGTCGATGATTCTTCATTTCGTCTCAAGTTTGGGTACTCAAAACCGAGGGTTTAGATACGAGTCTGAAGTTAATTACTCCTAAAGTAAAACTAGTTATGAATTAGGATGTAATAACGGTTTAAATTGTTTGTCTTTACCTCCTACGTGAATTATATGTAAATTACTTCAATTTAAACTTAAAAAGTCGTGTAATAAACAATGATTTTTAATAAAAAAAATAGACTTTAAGTTTAAATTGATTCGTAGACGTCAAAAAAAGACCGTTCGGATGGGTTGTCCGTCCTATCGTACCGTCAAGTTATTCTCTTACCGGAGACCCAGACTTAGGACAGAGGTAGGTAAATAGTCGTCAAACTATATCTTGTTCAGAGAATTAGGACAACTGGGAATCAAATGAGGACACATTTTACCCCCACTTTTTGGATGGATTATCCCGACAAGACTCCTCATTTACTTAATTACGTACCTTTCGGAACCTTGATACAGACCGTATGGCATTCGTGATTTGTAATCAATACCTCAAATATTATTGGTGAAGAAGTCAATTCAGAGTGTGAATCTGAGTTGCGTCGATTGTTTCTCGGTGACTTAAGTAGAAGACAGGTCATAGAAGATAGACGAGTGAATGAAGGAATGATTTTTTTAGAGAAATTTTCCGTCACTGAAGAATGTAATTATGTGCACGTACGATTCAACGAAGCCAGTACAGGTTGAAAAACTCTAGGATACCTGACGTCGGGTGGTCCGAAAAGACAGGTACCCTAAGAGGTCCGTTCTTGTGACCCCACCCAACGATACGGTAGGAGGTCCCTTAGAAGGGCTAGGCCCCTAACTTGGACGTAGAGAATACATAGGACGTAACCGCCCGTCCAAGAAATGGTGATCACGGTGGACCCTTCGGGGGTGTAATTGTACCACCCCACCAGTAACTAAAAATCTCTTACAACACTTCAACCCCTCAGAGGAAACTTACACAAATCGACGGGATCGACAAACTTCAACGAACCGAACGAGAGTAATATTAATTTGACCACCAAAAGAAAAAAAAGACCGGTGAACATTCAATGGAAAGATTTATTCGAGGTGGTTTGGTCCACTAAGTGTGACGTCACGACTTTGGACTTTCAAGACCCGTTTTATCCTACTCACTTAGTGACATCAAATATGAACTAATAAGGGCCTGTTGGATATCGTATCTTTTCCTGAGTTTCGACGAGAGTATCCAGTTTTTCTTTCCACCCCCTTTTTGCGAACACTTCGACCCCTCTTCCTTGAGACATTGGATCCAGGAACGATGAATTCAATATCAGGTGACCGTTTTATGTCGGTAGTGGACCCTTAAACAATCTTGTCGTCTTAAAGTCCGGGGTGGACTTTGTGTTGTAAACGTGAATTTGTTCCGTCTCACTAAGCACGTGTTATTTCAAACTTTCTGTCGTTGAATCCGGTTTGAGATCTGAAGGGGGGTGTAGAGGTTCTGTAGGGGTCGGTAGCAGCTCGGGAAAGAATTTGACTCATGTCGGTGAATACAGTAGTAACCTATCAAAATTAAAATTTAGAAGAACGAGTTCCAGACACCCAGGTCGGAGTTGGACGTTTACGGTACGGCCTTAGAATTAGGGTGGGGTAGACGAATGTCTTGGTCTAAGAGGAGGTTCAGGACCTTTACTGGTAGTGAAGAAAAAAGGGAATCAGAAGGATCGTACGGTTTACGAATGTCACAAAAGTTGAAACGAAACATTATACTCCCAAGGGAAGAGTCAGAATAGAGTCTTGAGGGATGTTAAAATTCTCAGGAAGAATGAAACCCCCCTTTTTTTTGGGTGTACTGAAGGAAAAGGGTTTCATTGAAACATTGTAGATCACGAAACTATTACTGGTTCTTGAGGACCTCTCCCACAGGGTGTGACTCCTCGCGAAACCCACAGTAAAACCGTGTAAAAAGATAATCCTTGTTTTTATACAAGGATTGAATCAAAGACCAGAGAACGTCAAAGACTCTTGTTCCGAGACACGGTGGGGAGCAGGCACCTAAGAGAGAGGTGGTCGCGACGGTGCCTCCTAGTGCAGAGGTACCCTCCTACCCGTCGTTCCTTCCGGGAGTCCCAGTAACTCGTACACCTCGTTCCATTGGGGTCGGTCGACCTTACGTCCGGAGTGACTACTGGCGATACGGTTATCAGGAGGCTTACCTTAGGGGTAGTCTTGTAGTCATAATGGACCCTTGGGTCCCGGACGGGGTCGGAACGACTGAGGATCTGAGACTCTTATCTTGTTAGACCTGAATTGTTCGGGAGATCCACTAAAACTACGACCGACTTCTAATTCTTAGGTGTGGAAGACCGATTCGGTCAAGTAGTTAACCGAAAAAAATTTTTTTACTTTATTAAAATTTTGTAAGTCTTCACCTCTCTAATCATGGTATTTGGAAGTATATGTGGAGTGAGACTAAGTTGTCAATTATGTAATATGAAGTAAAGAATTTTTTTCAAGAGTTAGCAAAAGTTCGTCTAGGGACAGTAGCACAAAAGAAGGACGTGTGAAAGAGAGAGTTTATGTTTACAAACGAAAGAATGGGTGACGGTAATAGTGTAGGTTGTTTTTAGTTGTTATTCCGAACCATAGTAACTCATGCATAAGTTGAAAAGGGTTAATAAAGTTACAGAAAGGTCACAAACAAGTTTGGTTCTAACTTCTGGGTAAGAAATTTAAATCACCAGTTTCAAAATTCGAGGAAAAGTAAATGTTGTCAAGGAGGAGGAGGGGGAAAAAATTTTTTTTTAAGTACAGTAACTGATCAAACTTTTGGTCGAATTCAAAAGACTCTCTGGTTGTAAGAACTAAATGGACACTCGTACGATCACCACCATGCAAACAGGACAGGGTAAAGAACACCCAACGTCAACCAAGATTTCTGAACTGTTCTAAATCGACGTCGTAAAAACCTGTTTCTATCAAGTATCCACCCCGTTACAACCCAGTTTCATAAGGTCGGAAGAATTGGTGGCGAACAAACGAAGAATTTCTCTTTGACGGAAGGAAATCCGTAACAAGACATTTAAGGAGTCAGAAACGTTGACATAACCTTCGTTGACTGACTGTTTTGTCGTAATAAAATTTTATTTACATTCTCTCAACTCATAGGAAAAAAGCCCCAACCCCGCGTTGTCGAGATAACTCCATATTAAGTATATGATATGTTAAGTGGGTAGATTTAACATGTTAAGTCACCCAAAATCATCTCAGCACTTATATGAGTCTCAACACTCAGCTGTGATGTCAGTTGAAATATTATAAAAGTAGTAAGGTCTTTCTTTGGAACGTGGGAAATAGGTAGTGAGAGAGTAGGAGGGATACATCAGAACAACCCTCGGAAACTTTAACTTCCAAATTTTATCTGTAATCTCTTTGTCAAGGAACCGTTGGTTTCTAAATAGACGAGTAAGTGACTGAGGAAGTCAGAAAACTACTTCCACATACACGGTCCATAAAGTCCCGTATCCCTTGTCGTTCTGACTTCTGTTTACCTTTAAATGTGTTCCCACCTTTATCCTTTGTCTCCAATAGGTAGAACTAGTCGACTTCCCTCTTCCTCTTTCGACTAAATGGACCCATCAGGAGGGGAAGAGTCGTAATTTCTACGTCGACTCCCCAATCCTTTCATCTAAATTTTACCATATGTTTATGGTTCCGTCGAAGTAAGATGGCTATCTGACTCTTGGTTGATAGACAATCAACCGACCGTCGAACGCACCCGAAATATGGGGAGTTCGAACCTCAGTGTGAGATTGGTCGGTAGGGGAGCAGGAAGAACAAAGTCACGACCGGTAACTCGAAGAACGTCGGACGGTCCCGTATCTCAAGGAGGCGGGGAACTTTTGGTGGTGAGGTGACCTCTTCCAGATACTGGACCACGCGAGACAACACTCCATTTTGGTTTGTCTAGGGACCTTTCACTGTGGCAAAGTGTGGACACCTGGGACCGTCGCCAATTGCAACCGACTACCACACTGTACGAAAGAGACGTCCGGGACCTATTTTCTAGCGAAGTACCGGGGTCTGTAGCTCCGTCGTGTGTCCGACGAGCATCTCGTCTTCCATTCGCCCGACGGACGGAACAACAAATCAAACCCCAGAAATTCTCACTCGTACCCAATGGGTCACCGAGTCAACCACTTCTTAGATGGACGTTATGTCTTCTGGGTACAAGCTAGGGACCCAACCCTTATAAGAGGACCTCTTCCTTTACCGTTGGGTAAGGTCATAAGAACGGACCTTTAGGACACCTTTCTCCTCGGACCACCCGATGTCAGGTACCCCAATGTTCTCAGTTCTCTATTGAAGCACTGATTTAGTGGGATGGTGTTCCCCTTCGTCCCACCCTCACCCCTCATCTCTTCTTTGTAAGAGAATAAGAAGACAAAGGACCCACAAAGAACCTTCACTTGGTTTTCCATAAGTACGTTGAAAATTCCGGTGATTCTTCGATAAACTGTTTGAGAGTTCACGGGGTACAACGTAGGTTTGTAACTGACAGATTCCTAATCCTCGACTTTACTTAAAATTTATCTTAAAACCCTGTTCATAAGTACCCCTCTTTTATTCTACTTTCAAGTATCTAAAGAGGAGTGGTTCTTCCAAGAGAAAATAAACTTTCATGTGAGAAAAGGACATTACGACGGGGCTGGACCAGGTCGTTGACGTGTCTGGACTTCCCTTTTGTTTGAAATCCCGAGACCCAGATGGAGGACGCGACCACACAGGAGGGACAGTACGACCCACTCTATGCCCAAGAGAAGTAGCGAAGAAGGGAGACCAAAGTAACTGATGTCTGAACAGATTGACCCTGTCTACGGATCTTACGCCTGAGTAAAAATTTTATATAAAAATTTCAAGAAATTTGGAAGACGTCATTAAACATCGATAGTACAGGCAATCTCAACGAACTGAAGGAAACCTTGATAACGAGACGAGAACTCTTCAAAAAAGGAAACTGGAAGTGAGGACAGTAAACGTTCACAAGGGGTATGGGAAACTCCCCCTTAAGGGAACGAACGACGGTCAAACCACGATCTTCTCTCCATCCACTCTCGAGTCGGAAAAAAGTTAACTTTATACGAACTGTATGTAGTAATATAATCACATGTTGTACTAAACTAGAGAGATATATAACGTTTTACCAATGATGTCAATCAATTGGAGGTAATGGTGTGTCAATAAAAAAAGAACACTATCATTGAAGAATTCTAGATAAGAAAATCGTTTAAAGTTTATATGTTATGTCATAATAATTGATATCAGTGGTTCGACTTGTAACGTAGAGGTCCTAAATAAATAAAATATTCGTCTTCAAACATGGAAGACTGATGACAGTTTAGTAAAGGAATGGGTGAGGAGGTGGGAGACGAAGACCATTGTGGTTAGAGAAGAGACATAAAAAAAAAAATCTAAGGTGTATGTTCACTCTAGTATACTATAAACAGACTGTAAAGTGAATACTACTGGCGTTCCGGGTAGACACAACAACGTTTACCGTTGTCGAGGAAGAAAGAATACCGACTTATTATAAGGTGACACACACACACACACACACACACACACACACACACACACACTCACTGTCAAAGAAATAGGTAAGTAAACTACCACTTGTGAATCCACGAAGGAACGGAACCGAGAACATTTATTGTGACCTCACTTGTACCGTCACTTCTATAGAAAAGTTCCTCCAATCGAGGTCATAAAAGTTCATAGAGAAGTTCCTCCAGGGTGAGGTCATAAGAACGGACCTTTTAAGGTACCTGTCTCCTCGGACCGTCCGATGTCAGGGACCCCAGTGAAAACTTTCTTATGTAAAAGATTCCATTATGTTTGCTTATCCTTTACGAGGAAAGAATAGTCCCCGTTGACTTATTTTTCGTCGATATTATATTTGACTTTTGACCTAGAAGTAGACTCTTCCACAATACGAACTTTCCCTTATCCAACCACCCATCTCCATTTGGGACTTATTCCGATACTTCGACACGAAGAGCTTGACATTTCTCGTGCACCTAAAGGGTCCCTAGAACAATTCTACGTCTAAGTCTAAGTCGTCCAGACGTCATCCCGACTGTAAGACTGAGCAGGGTCCACTACGACGACCACGTCCCCGGTACGAGACTCCTTGTTCCCAGGTTTCTTGTCTCCCGTACACCACACCTTGACCCCGTTTCTCCTCTGGTTGACGGAGAATAGTAATTTCCGAACGGAGTCTTTTGTGTCAAGGTGGGAACTCATTGAAAGGAATTAAGGTGGGTGTGACTTAGGAGATCCAAAACACACAAGTGACCGAACAAAACAAAATCTTCTCGTTTGTCGACTTTTGGAATTACAGTGAAATCTTTGTAAAACTTGAAACATAAAGTTTTCGACAATTTCGTTGGTTTTTGCTTAACTGTCCAGTTCACAGTTTACCGAATACTACTTTCGTTCGTTTGTCGACGATACATAGATCAGTCCATCTCTATTACGAAACTGAAGTCTACTTCAACAAATTACGTACACTTTTGTTACAACAGCTATGAAACGAGACAGGAACGTAGAGTCCAAACCCTTCATCGACGTGGTATGTAACTTTTTATGTCTTACCTCGTATAAGGTCTTAGTTCTGGACAAAGAGGTTGTCGTAAAAGTGACCTTAAAGACGTGTTCTTTAGATCGTTGTAGGGTCTCAGACTCCTAGAAATTACGAAAAACAGTACTTAATCGTCTAATCTATCGTGAATTAAACTGTTGTTTATCATGATACGACTTCCTCTCTGGACTCTTGAAAGAGTCCACCTAGTTAAATAATATGTCAAACCCAGAATATTATGGACGAGACCAATCCGACCACTATTATAATGTAAATGATTTAGATCATGACACAAGAACAACTGGACTCAATCTCTACATTTGCCACAAAGGTCCAATATCCTGAAATTAATAAAGAATTACTATAGATGTCCAGTGAGTAAGAATTCCCACTCTTATCATTGGTGTTAACACACCTACAAACTGAGAACCGTAATCTACTTGAGTTTAGAACTTTGTCTAACTACCGTAAGAAAAGGTTTTTGTAATCTGAAGGCACTTAGAAAGAAAACAAAACCAAAAACCAACAAGAAAAACAAAAACGAAACTGTTCAAGATCAATTGAAACCACCTAATATGATTCGGTACTATACTACTTACAAGGAATTATACAAAAGTATTCGTTATGAAAATTTCAGTATTGAACAAGAGTTCGACGAAAAATAATCAACTTAACGTCATTTCTTCTCAGTTAACCAGTTGTTCTCTAAGACGCAGTTCCTCAATTCCTTACTTGTCTTTCTAACGATAATCTCACCAAGAGTTACTTGACAAAGTATAAATAGTTTACAGTGATACGTATAGTTTCTTCCTAAGTCTACGAAATTGACATCAACCTCCAATCACAATAACGACGGAATAATGCACAATCATGAAACAAGTACAAGAACATTATTGGATCGAATTCTTCGGAGGAGTAAAGTGTCCATTCCTTAAACTACAAATCTTCAATTAGTTGGGGGAGAGACACTACCATTAGTAATTTTGTTCCGGGACAACTGTCTGTAGTCTACCCGGAGTCCTACAATGGGTCAGACAAGGGAGGGGTGACTTCTTCTATTTCCTGGAGAACCCTTCCGAATTTACATTGACAGGTTTACTTCCTACCTAGATTACTGAAGAACTGAGGGACTGCGATACTGAGACGTGGAAAGACACGTTTGTCCTCGTTTCGTGAAAGGTTCACGTCGCTTTGGAACCGAGATTGCTGACGTCAACCAGCTCCTTTCCCGCCTGTACGAACGGACGAAAGGATGGACTACTGTCGGATTTTACCCAGGTTGCACATAAAGTGTCGTCAAAAAAGATTCACGTTGGACAGGTGTCCTTTCCACCTCTCTTTCCATGTTTGGTTTTACACGACTCCTTGGACATCTGGCTTTCCACCAAGAACTACGACAAGAAACGACTTTGCACCTGTATCCTTACTTCAAATAAGTAAGAATAGGTGTTCAACGTCACCTCGTTCATTTGGGTCACCAAACTACCGACAAACAGCGAAACGACATCCCACACGACCAACGGTCCCGACCAGGAGACCCCGGGAAGTAATAACTCAAAAGATATGTCGAGACATTGACACGGGAGTTCCCTTAAAGTTCCATTTACACCTTATTTGATTCAGAATGACAGTATACAGTAACGACATAAGAATCTAAAAATATTGTTACATATAGTGGAGTGGTCCCTTTCCAATAAGATTAACGTCAATTAATGTAAACACATTCTAAAAACAGTAACTTACAAGTGTACCATGTTTCACAGAAATCTGTTACACTAACTAAACCATCTGTAAGAAAGAGAGAGAAAGGGTGACTCCTCGGGTCTTCTCGACCTCCGTAGTACTAAAAGTAGGTCCACTCGAGTGGACCCGAAGAAATGGACGAGAATCCCGTCGGTCTCTCTTTTTGACTTTCACGTTCCCGAAAAGTTCGAGGAAAACACGGTGTAAACGATTACACGTCAACCGGTTTCGTTCAGTGCACAGTTCGGGTGTAGTCAAACCCTCTCTTTGTGTACTCCCGTATACTAAACCCCGACAACGATATTGTTGGATGGTGTATGTACTTTGAAGTGTGTATTGGACTTTTTAGGGCTTCTTCGATGAAAAGTAATGATGAATTTCGACACAGAGCAAAGACTTGGACCAGTGACTCAATAATAGAAAAAATAATTTCGAAGATTAATAGAGTACTTATCGTACTAGTAAAATGTGAACCCTCAAATGAAACCAACTTCCATGAGTAAATAATTTACATTTGTAAATTACAATTGTAATTGTAATATGTTTTTTTTTTTTCTCAACCTCCTTCGAGTAAAGTCGAGCCCCGTGTTCGAACTCGACAAGCAGAGTTCTGCCAGGGCAAGGGAAATGACCCACTAATCAAGTTCTCTATAATCACCCCCGATGTCGAACCCGGTTACTTTGTCTTCTTAAAATGACCTCCACTCTGTCCGGACCCAGGACCCTGGGAAACAACGTTACGATGTCCCGAATATGGACCTGTGTGGAAAAGAACTCGTTGTTTCTTTGATATACCCTGATTTTACTTGGTACACGTATCAGTCAACCCTGTTTAAGACCTGTTCTCGACGTTTTTCTAAATCCTTTTGTGGGTTGACGTTGAAAATTTCTCGGACCTCGTTTTCTTCCTCCAACGCTCGTTTTCGTCCCCTGACCCGTACGGGGGACGTGTACGGTGGTGGATTCGGTGAGGAGACCGGTCAGAGACGAGTGTGGGAATGGGAGTGAGGTATATTCCTTGTTTAAAGGGGGTGGGGAATCCCTCGATCGTTGTTCCCTTGGACGACTAACAAGAGTGGGAGGGGCGTTGGGGACGACGTTGTCCTCGGGCTCATTTTGGAACGGACTTAAAGAACAGACCGGAGACTAGTTAAACGTAACCGATTCCTCCGGTTCTTGGGACCAGTCATTGTCTCCGAAGATCTTTTGAGAAAGAGAGGGCTCTCGTCTGAAAGAGGGACAGGACGAACTGGACTTACTCCTCCGTGTCAGGGAGACTGACAACGATCTGACGGTGCCGGCCCCACCCCCCCCATGGATCGGAACCCCACAGGGGTTGTGACGTCCTGTGTCGTCCTCGCCCCTTCCTGAGACCCAGAAGTCCCCAGGACTTGACGACCTATTTGGTCAGGACTTCGGACAGGAACACTTGAAAGTTCCTCCTCGATTATTCGAAGGAACAAAAAGTTCGGTACCAGTCCATCCCCACAAGTATAAAGTGACACGGTAAACCTCTCGAAAGTAGGTCTGAAGATCGTGGACTATGGAGGAGGAGAGAGGTGGTTTCCTGAACCAATTCCACAGAAAGGTCTCAGGTGAGTGTGTCGTGTATAGACTCACGACTGACACAACTGATTTTGGCCTAAGAAGAAAGATGTGGTTTGTGAACAGGACCAGGATTGGACAAGTTTTTGAACGTCACCGGAGGGTACTGAAATTCTTACTTCAAGGTTGATCACTCGGACTGTAAGGTTCAGAGCACTTTGGACTCAGTTACAATATCAGGGTCATGGGGGTGAGATCCTCCTGAGTCTGGGCTGACGGAGGACTTGTGGGAGTACTAGGGGGTGGAACCTCGGAAAGGAAGTGTAGTTTTAGGAAGGTTCGAGGGTTCAACTCCTACCGTTGTGGGGAAAGGTGGGTTAGTACTGTGACAAAGAACAAATCCAAAATGGAAATGAAGGGGTATTCGTAGTAGAAAACTGTAATGTAAGTCAGTCAAGTCAACGAGTCAGTACAGACTGAGACGCTGGGGTACTTGGTGTCGTGCGGTCCGGAGGGACAGGTAGTAGTTGAGGGCCTCAGGTGGGTTTGGGTACAGGTAATTCAGCCACTACGGTAGGTTGGTAGGAGACAGCAGGGGAAGAGGAGGACGGGAGTTAGAAAGGGTCGTAGTCCCAGAAAAGTTTGCTCAGTCGAGAGACGTAGTCCACCGGTTTATAACCTCAAAGTCGAAGTTGTAGTCAGGAAGGTTACTTGTGGGTCCTGACTAGAGGAAATCCTACCTGACCAACCTAGAGGAACGTCAGGTTCCCTGAGAGTTCTAGGAGAGGTTGTGGTGTCAAGTTTTCGTAGTTAAGAAGACACGAGTCGAAAGAAATATCAGGTTGAGAATGTAGGTATGTACTGATGACCCTTTTGGTATTGGAACTGCTCTGCCTGGAAACAACCGTTTCATTACAGAGACCAAAAATTATACAACAGATCCAACCAGTATTGAAGGGAAGGTTCCTCGTTTGCAGAAAATTAAAGTACCGACATTACTGGTAGACGTCACTACTGTAATGTAATGTCTTACTGTAATGTAATTCCCTAAGTATACGAGAAAGGTTATACACCTCGTTCATGAAAGAAAGTGTGAAGTAAGGACCCAACCGGACGACTCACATAAAATTATTCATGAAAAGTGAACACGTGGTAAGTAATGAAGTAAGTAACTAGTGGAGGATACTTGGTCAGTGATACGAACTAGGACCCCTGTACTGGTCCGGGAAAGGAGAGGATTGTGTGTCAGATTTCTCTTCCTATAAATCCGACGTTACGAGATCTCCACGAGTGTCTGCTTACCCTCGTGCCACCCCTACCCCGCCCTGATCGAGGTTAAAGGGTGTAATTCTTCTCTCCCTTTCGTGAGATCCGTGTCCTTTCCCACGACGTTCCAGACCTCGTCGTTTTCGTTTACCTCCAAAACTCCGTGGTACACACCGATCCCAGATGTGGCGTCGGGAAGAGTCTGAGTTCCCCCGTCTGTTTAGTGGACACCCAAACAATTCTGGTCTAAGCCTAAGTCATCTACACCTCACCCCAACTCCAAGACGCAGGGATCGGTCAAAGGCACTCAACGTTCCCCGGACATCCTGTGACCAGACCCTCCTTATTCCGTCAAAGTCCACCCGTAGAAGGAGACCAAAGAAAGTTTTTTCCTGTTCTTACGATGAATAAATCTCAATTACAAAGGATCTTCCTTTTACCCGAAGGGATCACCGAGTCTACCATTCTTAGGCGGACGTTAACCCTCTAGCCCCGAGCTAGGGACCCAACCCTTCTAGGGGACCTCTTCCCGTACCGTTGGGTGAGGTCATAAGAACGGACCTCTTAGGGGTACCTGTCTCCTCAGACCGCCCGACGTCAGATACCCCAGTGTTTCTCAACCTGTACTAACTGGTTGATTCCTGTGTGTCTTCCTTTTATTTTTCACGAAGTGGACGAATAAGGCATTCACATTCCTACATGAAGACGTACCGAACCCAAGATCCTGTCTGGATTAGAAATCAAGACCGGAAAGATCGATAGAGGACGTGGGGTCTGAGGGTGACAATTGATCCTCTGGTCAGTGTCCCCTCCATAGTGGGTGACGTTGGTACACGAAGGGTGTCGGGGAAAGTCGAAGAAGTGGTTCGTACACTCCTCGGCTCGAGGTCTCTGAGACGTGATTATCGGTCACTGTCGCTGTACATGACAATGGAAATTGGAAGACTGTTCCCTAGAGAACTAAACTAGATATGACTTATGCCATTTCTGAGTAACGAAGTCCGAGGTAGGTGAACTTTACCTACTATTGTAGGAAGTCGTTATGCTTGGCACTTGAAGGTCTACAAGTTCGACCAAAATCTTTTCCGTCTCCTTGGTCTTTAGTTTAACGGTTGTAGACGACCTAGTAACTTTTTCGTTCTCTCAAGGTCTTTCTGTAGATAAAGACAAAATAACTGATACAGTTTCGGAAACTGACACACCTAGTGTTATTTGACACCTTTTAAGACTTTCTCTACCCTTATGGTCTGGTGGACTGGACGGAGGACTCTTTAGATATACGTCCAGTCCTTCCTTGTCAATCTTGACCTGTACCTTGTTGTCTGACCAAGGCTTATCCTTTTCCTTATACAGTTCCGACATATAACAGTGGGACGAATAAATTGAAGATACGTCTCATGTAGTACTCTTTACGACCCGACCTACTTCGTGTTCGACCTTAGTTCTAACGACCCTCTTTATAGTTATTGGAGTCTATACGTCTACTGTAGTGGGAATACCGTCTTTCACTTCTTCTTGATTTTTCGGAGAACTACTTTCACATTCTCCTCTCACTTTTTCAACCGAATTTCGAGTTGTAAGTCTTTTGCTTCTAGTACCGTAGACCAGGGTAGTGAAGTACCCTTTATCTACCCCTTTGTCACCTTTGTCACAGTCTGAAACAAAAAGACCCGAGGTTTTAGTGGAGTCTACCACTTATGTCGGTACTTTAATTTTCTACGAATAAGGAACCTTCCTTTCAATACTGGTTGGATCTGTCGTATAAGTTTTCGTCTCTGTAATGAAACGGTTGTTTCCAGGCAGATCAGTTCCGATACCAAAAAGGTCATCAGTACATACCTATACTCTCAACTTGATATTTCTTTCGACTCGTGTCTTCTTGACTACGAAAACTTGACACCACAACCTCTTCTGAGAACTCTCAGGGAACCTGACGTTCCTCTAGGTTAGTCAGGTAGGATTTCTAGTCAGGACCCACAAGTAACCTTCCTGACTACAACTTCGATTTTGAGGTTATGAAACAGATGGACTATACTTCTCGATTGAGCAACCTTTTCTGGGGCTATGACCCTTTCTAACTCCCGTCCTCCTCTTCCCCTGCTGTCTCCTACTCTACCAACCTACCGTAGTGGCTGAGTTACCTGTACCCAAACCCACCTGAGGGCCTCAACCACTACCTGTCCCTCCGGACCGTACGACGTCAAGTACCCCAGTGTTTCTCAGTCTGTACTGACTCGTTGACTTGACTGACTTGAATGAACAGATCAGTAGAGAAGGATTTGTCTTGTATCAAACTAGTACTTCGACACTAATAATTCTACTACTTTCGTAAAATTTTCTAAAGTTCATTTGGGTATTCCGAAATCTCTGTGGGTAAATACATTAGTGGGTGAAAAAGACATACATTAGGTGAAAGAAGATATTAGACAAGTGAAGGAATTTTCGAGATTATCTGTTGTGGTGACTGACCAAAGAGCACAACGACATTTTTTGTTGTTATTATCCCTGTCGTTTATAAATAATTATCGATATTTTAAAAAGTCTGTAAACGTTAATTACACTTCTTAGTTTTCGAATTTTGTTAAAATTTTTTAACATAATAACCTAAACTAGTTTTACGTAGGTAATTTTCTTCCAGGGACATGAACACTCATTTTACTGTTCAGAACTTGAGAAGGTACTTCGAGATAACATTCCCAACTCTTCTTTAATCTTTGTCTTCTTATGGGAGGGGAGTCTCCTGTGATTACTTAATTAGACGTCTTATAATTATTGTTTGGAGACCCTTCAATTACAAACTCTGATAGTAGTGTTTAACAAATGGACTAATACAGATACACGTGGACATTTTTATTCACTTAGGGAAACCAAAAAGTTGACCTAATTGTTTCATAACTTTATATAAATTCACTGTAGTAAGACGATTTGGTGATTCCATAAAATTGAGAATTATATTGACATAACTGAATACGTCAGCTTCTCAGAGGAGAAAGGAATATTTAGATAGTAAAAAATATCTACTGAAAAGGAAATCGATATTGTATTAGTTAATTAAGTACTACCGGAGGTTTGACCATTTAGTTTACGAGGGTAGATCTTTCTTTACTTTGTAATTACGTATGTTCAGTTTTACTAATAAAACAGTTATTTACGATTAAAGTTTTATGTAAGAGATTTTTAAATACATATGAATCATCAATTATAAACCCGAAAATTTTTTTACTATCTCATGGTACTATTAGTCAGATATATTTAGTTTATAACAAATTACTATAATTTATAGACTAGAATTTTATAAACTAAGTCAATTTACTACGTATTTACCATTGTAAGCATAATGAAAGATACTCTGTTACCGAATACTAGGAGTTCTCATCTTAATACCTCGGTGGGAGAAACCAACTTGTACTTCAGGTTCTCGACCCTCTCTGAACGACCACAGTCTGTGGTATCTTAAGTGTTCAAATTCTAAATATTGTTATTCTGAGTCTAACAATGTAACCTCCAGGTGTTCCGTCGTCTGACACCCACTTATCATGTTTTGGTCTCCGTCTTATTGTCTTCGTTTCGAAAACCCTACGTCATCCTTACTCTTCAGTCTCTTCATTCCTTAATCTTGGTCCCACTGTTCGATCTCAACACTGGACGTACCGAGTCATGTTCGTCTTTTCCAGTCTTGTGTTCCTCTTTTTGTTTCTGTGTACAGTTTCTCGTCGTGTTCAGGTTCCAGGTCCATTTGTCTCGTCTTTGGGTCTCTAGATACTTTCTGTGTTCTGTCCACTCCTCTGGTCTTTTCAACCAGATGGGACGTCAAATCCTGGACCTCCCTCTGAAAAACGAATCTTTTCACACTGTTATTCTGAACCATCGAAGAGACTCGAATGTGTCTCGGACTGTACTTAGTAGTCACCTTTTCCCAAAATTGGTTCAGAAGTATACTACCACCCGTATGTCATTTTACCCCGAAGGGGTCACCGAGTCTGTCATTTCTTAGACGGACGTAACGTCCTCTGGACCCAAGTTAGGGACTAGTCCTTCTAGGGGACCTCTTCCCTTACCACTGAGTGAGGTCATAAGAACGGACCTCTTAGGGTACCTGTCTCCTCAGACCATCCGATGTCAGGTACCCCAGAGTTTCTCAACCTGTGCTGATTCGATGATTGTGAAAATAAAAGTATGTTATTTTACCGAATGAACCCTCTTGTGAGTGGACCCACTTGACTACTATTACTCTAGAGGGACGAACGGTTGAAGGTCTCTAGGGACATACACCCTAAAGGGGTCCCGTATTCGCCGTAACTACCACCGTCGCCGGTTCCGGAGCCCGTACCTGTAAGAGTACAAGTGTGTGCGGTCTACGTATTGGTAACCGATTCTACCCTTCTCTTTTCGTAACCTCTCTTCGTTGATCTGTTGACGGTGGATCTTGTAAAGAGTTGTTTCGTGTTGTTTATTACTGTCTATTTACGGGTTCACCTCGTCCGACTTAATTGTACTCTTTTTAAAAATTTTCTAAGAATACGAAACCCTTTCTAAAGAAATAATGTCTCTAATGAATGGTGGGTGGGGTATACATAAATTATAAATAGAAAATGAAAAGTTCCCAGAAGGGACTACCGAGTCACCATTTCTTAGGTGGACGGTTTCGTTCTCTACGCCCAAACTAGGGACCCAGTCCTTCTGCGGGACCTCTTCCTTTACCGTTACGTGAGGTCATAAGAACGGACCTTTTAAAGTACCTGTCTCCTCCGACCACCCGATGTCAGGTACCCCAGCGTCTTTCTCAACTTGTCCTCGTACTTGTGATGAAAAGTTCCAGTGAATGACAGTGTCCTTCGAGTGGAGGTATAATTGAATGATTTTGAAGAAACTCTAATAAGTCAAGACTCCCCCTCTTATCCAATAACATTTTGGTGTTACGGGTTCCGACGTAGTTTCGTATTATCTGGGAAGAGAGGAGAGGGATTTGGACCTCCGTAAGTTCTCCGTGTCTTTATGCGTTAATATGACGACAGATGTGTAAGAAAAAGGACAAAGTGACCTTTTGTAAAAATATAGAAACTATGTAAAATGGTCAATCACTTTATCAAAATTTAATAAATATACGAACCCTCTTCAAAGTAAGACGAGTCTTTCCGTACAATTTTTATTAATGGTAACTTTTTGTTATGCGTAATCCCAATTTTAGCGACGGGTCCCGCTGATAATGAGGAAGTAGATTGTAAAAGGACCGAGCTCCAACGAAGTCAGATTTCTCTTCCCCCTTCTTTCTATAGTCAGAGCTCTACACCTTTAAAACTTCTTGTCCACAAGTCTTAACGTCGTCTGAATACTATAGGACCGCACGACACCAAGTACCCCAGTGTTTCTCAGCCTGTGATGAATCGTTAACTTATTGTTGTTATTCTATAGGTTGAGGAGGCACAAGACCTTCTTCTTTGTCTTTAAGTTCTAATTCACTGGTCACCACCCTAGATCGTATTGGGGTCCTGAGGACTAAAAATAGTAGGACGAAAACTTTAGTGAACCCATACTGATTGAAGAAATTGACCCCTAATAGTACTGTTAGTGATGTGACTCTCTAAGAACACTTCCTTCTTTTTATTGACTTTTAACAAAAGTTTGTATTATGTAAAAAACCTTAAGGGTTTATATTTGTTGTTCCAAATTTATTACGAAAATTTCAGTTGAAAGTAAAACGTTAAAATTTTAAGTATAGAGAGGGAGAGGAAAAACCTTCCACCCTAGAGTTTGTGAAAACATCCAAGAAATTTTAAGTAGACTTCCAGGTTCTTAGATTCTACATGTTACAAACGTGAATAAGGACCTGACCCATAAAGGGACTAGAGGAACTGGTTTATGTTAAATCAGAAATCCTGTACCGAGTTTTCAATATAGTTTCTATTTGTTTCGACCTGTGATCAATTATACCACTCCTGTCTAAATTAAGTCATTATTGATAACGTTTTCTCTTCTCAGGTCACACTTGACTTGAAACAAAACACGTCCCATTGACCTACAAAAAATTTTCCTACTTACTCCTGAAGAGACCACCGAGTCACCTACCCTCGGATGGACTGTTACGTCCCCTGTGGTCAGGTTCGGGACCAGACCGTTCTAAAGTGTGCGACGTCCCGTTGTTTCGGACACGCGGCGTCGAAGACTCGGGTACGAGATCTCTGGAGTTTGGTGTTAACGGCTCGGGTACGCGAGGTTTATGACTTCGGGTACGTGATCTCGGACCCGAGACGTTGTTCTCCGGAGAGTGACGTTACTCTTCGGACACGTGACGTCGTTTCATCAGGGACGAATGTTGATCTCTTTCTGAGTTAGGTACCTTCCGTGTGTCGGTTTCGGGACCCCTCTACGGTGTTTGATATGAATCTGTAGAGAAGAAAGGAGAATGAACATCCTAAATACTCCTATTATCAGGGGTAAATGTAGTAGAATCTTTCGTTGAGTAAGCCTAAGTCTTATAAAGATTGTAGAATATACACAAAAAATTTCATATTTCGGAGAAAAGATTAATATTTTCATTACATATAACTAAAAAATTAACCTTTTAAGGTCTTTACTCCTTCTTTCATTTTATTTCGAGGTACGAGGGGTCATTAGGGTAATGAGTTTACTTTAAACTCAGATTCGAGGAAGGAACCGCAGTAAGTAATACTTGTAGTGTAGTATGTAGTGTGGTATGTTGACCGTAGAAGGTACTCGATTCAAAAGGACTAGACGTAAAATTTCCCCTAAACATTCCTACTACTTCATTATAAACCCGTAGACCCTTCAGACACGAAAATGTCGAACATGAACTTCGAGGACGCACCTCCACCTTTTGTGGGAGTGGAGTCGTACATCCGGCACCACCCGTCCTCCTGTCGTGTCGTGGACCGACAACGGTACCGTCGCTACGGAAGTAGTGAGTGAAGAAGGTCCACTGACTACCGGACCCGAGGGTCAAGGCGGGGTTCGATTCGTCTTACCTGTCTCTTTCTCCCCAAAGTACGTGTCGTTGTTGTTTAGTTATTTCACGGTCATATACTAAAAAGGATGTTTTTATTTGTTATAATAACGGTTGATGGAGAACCCTCGTGTTCGGAGGTTCACCCATTTCCCAAATACCACCTGTAAGTAAACTTTTAAATCGATCGTACGATGAAGTTTTTGAAGAATGTGTGTTTACGAATGGTTCTAGAAGTTTGTAAACGATTTTCTCTTTTAAAATACTTAGAATACTTAGTTTTATTTTGTAACTGATTAGGACCATCATTTTAGATTAACAATATGTAGTATTTTTATGTTCTTTCCATGGACCTTACGGTAACGTGAGTCTCTTTTGTCTAGTCCATTCTTTTGTCTGAAATCCTCACAACTTAGTAAACATATTAAACTCGTATAGAAGAAAAAAACGGTATGGAGTGTCGAAAACCCCCCAGAATTAAGGACCCGGATTGAACCCGGGGACCGTCACCTGCGTATCTCTGAATTGGTGACCTGGTGGTCCCTTCAGGGATCTAATAGAAGAACTTAAACCGAAAGGAGGTCTACTTTTCAAATACGATCCAACAATCTTCTGTTGGTTCTTCTCCATTACGAGTCTATTCTTACATAATTTCACCTAATAAAGAGTTGACCTGTTTACAACTGTACACGCGTACACGTTTCGTGGGGTCCGACTTTCCACTGTACTACTCGTGGGTTCCTTTCTTCTGACTGTCGAAGACCGTAAGGTGACATTCGGTCCCTCCGACACTATGGGTGTGGACCCGTCCCTTCGTCTCGGGGGGTAGTCGTAGGCCGAGTCCATCTGCTCGTGACCCTAGTCCCGAGACCCCCGAACACCTGTCGCGTCTGCTACGAGGGGATCCGTCCAAGGGAAAACTAGAATCTTAGTAGGAGTTGAAAAGGTTTGAACTAAACGAGTAGGTCCCTTAATAGTTGAAGACAACTAAATTAAGTGTCAGTGAGAAATATCGAGTTTCATAGAACAACTGGTGGGTCAAGAGTAAGTAAATTCTTTATAAATGAAAGATTTCTGGTAAACGTGAGATCCGTGACACAATTGGAGGTCCTTTATTCCGACCCATTCCAGCCCGTACTGACTCGCTGATTCGCACACGTGTGTGTGTCTGTGTGTGTGTGTTCTTCTGTACCCACACCAGGATTTACACAAGTACAGGTCATCCCTAGTGTCTCCTCTAAAATTTGTCACCTTGTTCCTGTCCCTCCCCGATATTGGGTGAGAAGCTCTCCAAACCCTTCCTAGGGTCTCTCCGTCAGTGAGTCTACTTTGGACCTCCCTTAAAACTTAGAGAAAGTTCATACTTATTTACTTAGACCCTTTCTGAATTGTTAAATTTTTAGTAGGACAGCGATAATTCCGTACGAGGTGATTTTAAACAGACTTACGACGGTGTCTTTTTGAGGTCTTCGAAGTACACTTTAATTCTCTGACACGATCCCACTGAAACTCACCGTTAGTTTTGTCCAACACTTAAATCATTTACTCTAGTGGTTCAAAAAACAAAAAACAAAAAAAAGGGATGATCATAGTGGTCCTCCTCTATTATTTTCATTTACTAGTCGTTTTTTCCTAAGGTTTCGAGTTGTCGGGATTGACGTGTATAAACATTGTTTAAAGGGGTAGAGATAGAAAAGTCTTCCAGTAAAGAAGGAAACTTCTTTGAGCAACTCAAAAGGTATCGTGCTCACGACTGTTTTCTTCTCGTTTTCTTGTCGGTATGGAGTCGTCGGAAGTATCCCACCTCAAGTAGGGGTACCTTCAATTAGACATTGGGATATAGGAAGGGTGAAACTTCTTAAGAAGACCACCTTAGTTCTAGTTTCTGTGGGAAAAGTGTCTTGTGTAGATATAACAGTTGCACATAAAGGGGTAAAGACGGTTCAAGGAAGTCGGAACCCTCCACCAAAAACTACTACAGTAGTCGTCGGAGTCTTCGTCAAAAAGGAGACTCTCTTCTTTTCCTCTAGTGGTGTCAGTTCAAATTCTTTTATTTTTATTATTAAACAACCTCTTTCCTCAGAAACCATGAACCTCTTGGACTTTTCGATGTCTATACACTGGGACTCGGAGTTTTGCCATTTCTTTCTTAGTTTCGATATTGAGTCCTGAGAATTGTCAACCCTGTTCGGACGGATTGTCTCCGTAACTGTTCTGAAGACCTATGTGACCGGGATCTCCGTCTGTCTCCCGAGTGGGTAAGACCGTGTGACCCCAACGGAAACCCTTTCAGTCGTTCCGGTGGACCGACTTTTGGACTTAGAAGAACAGTTCCTGTGAATCTCCTGTAGGACCTACGAAGGGACTGTGGGTTGACACCCGGGGAATGGACCCAGGTCGGTAGTAGGACTGAAAAAGAAGGAGGTGTCAAAGATCTCCGTAGACGGATTCCTCAAGACAGAGTAGTCTGTATCCCGTTCTTCTTCTGGGACTTTAAGATTTGAAGGACCCATCAGTATAGACTCTTACCCGACCCGAAAACCTCCGTCTCTCGGGGTCTCGAGGTGGTGAACGACCGACATATTGAAACCTGTGTACTACGTCTGTAGTACGCCGTAGGAGACCCGGAAATAGAAACCCCTACTTCTCCTCTAGAGTTTCCGAGTGACCGTCTACCTCTTAAAAAGACATTTTGTAGTCGGAACATAAACCGTGTGTTTTTTGAGAGGGAGTCGTTTTTGGCGGACCCACCCATCTGTCTACACCTGATACTCCTCTCTCCATGAATATATACAACAAAGATAAAAACTCTGTTGGTATATCCTTGCCACAATAAAACGACTAAATGTCTACTTGTTAAGTACAAGTCTTTTTAATTACTAGTTTTGAATTTTAGTTGGTCAACCTGCCTCCATTCGACCTAAGTTTGGGTCCAGACTCCAGAGAGGTTTCAGACTCTGAAAAGATGGTACAGTGTAACGGAAAAGTTGACTTTTTTTATCGTTTTTTGTCTGACAGTATCTGTCCTATAGGGTCTTCAAAATCACGTCAAAGTTCAGAATTATTAAAGTCTTCATATTTACCATTTATGTATATTGTTTGTAGTAACATTTATAAGTTATAAATACAAAGAAAGATGAATTAAGTAAAACATTTAAAAAGTGTTATTAAAAGTTACAATTAAAAAAACCAAGGAGACTAACTCCTACCATTTGTTTATAATTGTAATTTTAAAGATAAAAAGTTTCAAGTGTTTTGATTTATTCATATTTTTTAAAATAATTTGGACTTTACTAAATAATTAAAATTTATAATAAATTAATTTACCCGATAAATTTATTAATTTGGTAAAACCATTCGGACACGGTAAATAATAGATTCAATGGTGTTGAATTTTGAAGTGTCCCTTATGGGACACTTAAAATATCAGGACCTAAAGAAAACCTAGAAAACCAAGACCTTTAAACCCGGAAGACTACATCATTAAGGTCCTGTCTGTTCTACGTCCTTGTCTTCCCCTCTCTTAAGAGATACCGTTTAGGGTGTACCCTCTTTGAAAAATCTATTTCTCTTTTCGACTTTTTGTGTAAATGTTGTTATTGTGTTTTTACGAACGACGATTTGTTCGTTTGTCTACTTGTTTTTGTTTTTGGTCGCAATGAATAGAACTGTAGTCTATGGAGATGTCCCACAATTAAAGATTCCACGGAAACACTAGTGACAGTACCCATTGATGAATTTACTCATAGACAGTAAAATTTCCTGGATAGTCCCGTTAAAGAAAAACAACTGGTTTTTTTTTTCAACATTTGTAGAGAAAAAGGAAGTGGTATTTCTCTGAACGTTTACCCAACCAGACTACCTCTGGTGGAAGGACTTTGGTATACACACTCTACTGACTGGAAATCTTAGTCTTCTGGAAAGGTTTCCGAGATGACCAAGGAGACTTCCTCAAGTCCACGACCACGTGGAGACGGGGAACCTCTTGTGTCGGGCGTAAATCTGCAGGGGTGTACCGGGGAAGACCAAAAGTTGACGGGTTCAATTTGGGACCAGGGAAGACAACTCCAATGAAACCGTGCCTCACCCGAGGCGTCATCCACCGACTCTACGACTACAGGTTGAGGGCGGCCCGCGCGAGTTAGTGGGCGTCGTAGAACTCGAGGCAGAGGTCCGACTCCGGCATAGGTGAGAACGTGAGGTGGTCGCACCAGGGGCGGGCGTAGTACGTGGGTTCGGCGACGACCTTCCTCAATATGTCGAGGAGGAGTCTCCGGACCGCCCACGCGAGGTGGCACTTCAACTAGGGAGGAGGTCGGACTACCTACAGGTACATACACCGAGGACGGTTGACTTGTGTGTCCGAGTGGGAATCCAGACCTTTTATTTCCCTCCGACATCCGTCCAGACGTCTTGGATACAGGTCCCTGTTATAAGTTGTACTAACTGTTGACTATACCGTATCCGTGGTGTCGGTTAGTCTTTCCTACGACCCTGTGTGTTAAGATCTTCAGGGATGAGACGATCCCACCACCCCTCAACACCCCCAGTCTCCACACGGTCCTTCCCTGGTCCCATCGTGTCTACCCTCTGCACCATCCCTGGACCCCAGAGTCCCATCACTGTCAAATGGTTGTCCATGTTTTCATAAAATTGTTAGGCCAATCAGGATCACACATGGTCGATTAGAGTCAGATGAAGAGACGTGGATACTCTTTCACTTCGAATCCGCTAATCCCGTAGGGTGACAGCAATAGACTCAGAGGTGGTTGTCCGGGTCTCGTAAAGATGGGGAGTCATGACCCGGTGGATCTCAAAGTCCGGACTGGAGACAGTGAGTTCTTTTATTTTTCCGAGAAAGACTCTAGGACGACTCGAGGACAATAAGACTCGACGTTCCTCCCACCACGTCTGTTTTACGTGGTAGGACCCCCCGAGGGACGATGTGGGAAAGGAAACAAGAATTAAGACAGTGTAAGTTCAATAACGTTTGATCTCGAAAATTCCTTTCAAAGTTACCAAAATATTATTTAGTAGAAGTTCCTAAAGTACAAGTGTTTTTGGACCACCCGAACCGGGAAAGACGTAGTCTATTAATCTCTTAACCTGACGTTTGGAGATTTAAAAACCGAGACTTTAAGTCACCAAATTATTTCAGAATTTTTTGTCAACATCTAACAACTCTTTCCATCTGTTATAAACTTATTTTTTAAAAAAAAGATTTTAGTAGGTTAAACCGACAATCCTACATGTCAAAAAATTTTTTGTCACACTTTTTTTTTATACTTCCTTTGAGTTAGACTTTTCCGATGTATGACATCCTAAGGTTGGTATACTGTAAGACCTTTTTCGTTTTGATACCGTTGTCATTTTTCTAGGCGTCGACGGTCGAAAATCCTCCTCTCTTATCCGTCTCGTGTCTCCTAAAGCCCCCCCGTCATTCTAATGGGACATACTATAATGTTATCACCTACGTACAGTCATCTGTAAAGGAGTTTGGGTCTCTTACGTGTTGTCGTTCTTAGTTGTCATTGTTCTTGATGCCTGAGGTCCACTATTGCACGGTTACATCCAAGTAGTACGACTGTTTACATGTAGAGACCAGTCCCTACAACTTCACCTTTTTCGACACGAAACCTGTCTTCAACCCCCGGTCACCATATACCCTTTAGAGTTGACACGACACTTGGTGTTAACACGACACTTGGATTTTGGCGAGATTTTTTCAGATAATTTTTGTTCGTTTATTTGTCACACTTGTACCGAGTTTGGTCCCTCCGCTCCCAATTGACACCGATTAATTACTGACTACTTTCTGATATTAAATACAAAGAATTACAGAGTAAAAAGACCTCCTTGTTATATTTCGAATAAAATAAAACACTAATTATTATGTAAAAAGGTTGAAACAGGGATTACTCACCGTTAAAAGTTTGACGAAGGACCTCAGGGAAGTTTCCGATGGTCCCTTACCTTACCCTATTTTTCTCCCCTTCAATCACTCGTTTGGTCCATTTCGAGATAACATTTTCCTCGTAAACCGTCGATTTTATAGAACTTTTGATAATATGAAGTTTGATAACTATCGGGACACGTATTGTATTTCTAAACCGTGGTTCAGTATTTAATCAATTGAAACATCATTGAATAGAGGTATCAGTTTCGATACATTTTTTTTACATCATTTTTTTTAGGTAATTTATCTGTGCATCTGTAAACGACATTTCAGATTGTCGGATGTTTGAGATCTTTTTCAAAACATATATAAACACGAAATAAAACTAAACGGTAACAAATGATGTCAATGGAAGTAACGTTTGAGCACTTGAGAAAGTGGTCGGGTATGACCTACACACACACGTAGGTGATTTGGACATTAGTTATTTAGTATAGTACAAATTTCAATACTTTAGTTTTCGTGAATCTGTCATCCGTCTGAGATTGTACCAAGAACCCTTTCGTACTACCATTATCGGTAGAACCTCCCACCTCCTCTTTCTTACACAGACATACCAAGGTTCTTCTGAGAGGTACCAACCAGATCTTCCGAGATTACCTTCTGACTGAGTTGTACTACTTTTGTAGGAGATCTCTTTGTGTCGAGGAAAACGGGTTATTTAGGCACGAGAGGTTTGTTCGAAAATTTTGTCTTACAGTTTGGATGATCAACTCGTTTTGGTTCCTGAGATAGTGGTTTCTTATTAGATCCACACTTTTTCTTATTATGTTAGGGATGGGAGGTGAAACTCTTCCGTTTTATACTTTAGTATTTCTACTTAGAAAGAAGTTCTTTCTTTATACAAGATTAATTTCTCTTTGATATTTCGTTGGTGAACCTTGAAAACAAATACGTCCATGTTAAGTCATTTGATACAGAAAGGTCTCGTAAATTTCATGAAGTACCTAATTTACCAAGTAATCACCGAAACTAATCTCATTTTGGTTTTCAGGGATAAACCTAACGAAAGAGATGGTGTAAGACGAAAAAGAGGACTCTAAAGTGGGACTCAAAGAGAGGACTGGGGTTCTCGGTCTATCATCTTCAAGATAGTATATATGTCTCATGTGTAAAAATGCCATATTTGGAATCGGAGATACAGACGTGTTTTGCGTTGTAAACACACTTGAAACAAAGACTACTAATGTATTTTCGGTACTACCTCACTTTACAATCACGAGTCAGCACAGACTGAGAAACGCTGTGATACCTGACATCGGGTGGTCCGAGGAGACAGTCACCCTAAAAGGTCCGTTCTTATGACCTCACCCAACAGTAAAGGAAAAGGTCCCCTGGAAGGGTTAGGTCCAAAGGACGAAACCTCCGTCTAAGAAATGGTAGACTCGGTGGTCCCTTCGGTATTTTGTACCTGTTAAATCCTATACCACTGCTTATTTGACTAAGACAACAGTTAGTGATTTCTATTTTTACTTTAAACCACTTTGGAGATCCCAAGAAACCGAATACAAAGAAGACGGACCTCTACCCAGGAAACAAAGCATGAGATATGTTTAAATCTCAGATAAGATCTTAATCTCTCCCGTCGAAGGGATAAGCGGAGGGGATACTTTACTTAATTATTTCAAGAAACCTGTCAAAAACTTGGGTTTGGGCTTGGGTTGTGTCGACCAAAGAAAAGTAGTACACTCACCTTTCTTTAACTCACTTACTTACGTAAACTAAGGTCAACCAGGAAATGGACAAATCTCTAGAACCCTTTCTATAAAGTGTGCATTTGTAGTCACAAGATTAGATACTACACATCTGTTACTATGAATGTTCCGTCAAGTTACAGTAAGTTGTTCTTTTACACAGACATTTCGTCGATCTGTAAATGATCATCTTTAAGTTATTTACCGTCTATATAAAAGTATATAACACTCTTGAATAAATTTTGTTCCATGATGATAAGGAGAAATAATTTTGACGAAAGTCCGGAAATAACGTTTTCTCCAATTATGGACCGTTCTACGTAAAGGGTCTTGTCAGTTAAGAAAGAACTTTACAAAGAGGACTTTTGACAAAAACCTATCGTAGTCGTCCTGGCTACCGAAAATACTTGGGTAGAGACTTCTTTTTAGTTCTTTAATAGTGATTTAAACCTTCTTCATAACACTTTTTAAACTGGTTACTAAATTTGATACTTTACTAATGGTCATTCATATTACTTGAATGAAAGTCAGTCAGTTATAAATGACATAAAGGAAGAACTCGAAAACAGAAACCTTTAACTAAGATCCGTGTACGTTCCGTTTTTCAGTACACATCGTCTCTAACGATCAACAAGGGGTTCTAGTTACAAAGGAAAAGGGTGTCACGATCTAAGGATTTAAAATCGACTTCAGAACTGGTGGGTCTTATTTCTGAAGTAAAGATTCAGAGGGTAGTCGGTCCACGCCGGTACACTGATTTAAGATCGGTTATCCTAAGAGAAACGAAGGATGAAGGATGGTCGACCTTACATCTGTGGTATTACTCTCTTCCGTGTTGGTAGAACCTACTACCTCACTGACACTCCTTCTCATCCCACGAGACGACTCTTTCTTCCATCCCCAGATCTAGGAACCTTGAGGTACCTCATACCGATAGTTGACTAGGATTCAAGGATGTAGGTACGTTAAGAACAATTGACTAAAATTGTTTAAAAACTGGTATTGTAACCCTTATAAAAATAAGGAAACAATTAATTTGTGTGTATCTCAGGGATTTGTGACCCGAGAATGTGTCGGGATTCGTCGGAGTCTATTCCCTACTTTGCACATTAAAGTCACAGTGACCGAGAAGCTAAGTCTACCCTTAGGTTGGGGATCCGGGTGAGGTTCAGACGGAGGGTTCGAAGCCGACAAGAAAATGAGAGTCTTCCAATTTACTTTTATTGACCTTTTACAGGAGAGAAAGACCACCGACTTAAATTTAAAAGATAGTGGGGTTTGGTAGTGGTGTATTTCCCGAAGACACCCAAAGTTCAAAACCCCATGTCATCTTCGTCCACCCTCCATGTCAAACATTTGTAAGTCTAGAGTCTTGAGGTGGGTATCTCTAGGACTAAGTTTTCTGGACTCCTATCCACACCTCGCGCACCGCCCCTGACCTACTTTCATTAGTTTTACATGTGTGAAGGTCAATCTTCTATGTATTCATGATCCCCACGTTACATGTCGTGCTAGTTATATTACTTGTGACGGTGCAATATGTAATTTCAACAATTCTCTCCTTCAGGATTCTCAGGACCAGTGTTTCTTTTTGAAAAAAAAAAAAAGATAAAGAAACTGCAACATACTTTCCTACCTACGAGTGGCATGAATGACCATTATTAAAGTGCTACATACATTCAGTTAAGTAACACGACAAGTGGAATTTAGATATATCACCACATACGGTTAATATAGAGTTATTTTGAACCACCCCCCCGTCTAGACCCCCATTCCCCCACCCCTCCCTAGTCTTTAGACAGAATTTTTTTTTTGTTTGAGTCCGGTAGACTCCGTCCACCGGGGACAGGTGTGAAGTCCTTCGTAACCGCTCTTGGGGATGGGGAAGACTAACGACGTTAGTGTAAAATAGTCGTCTCCGCGATCGGACTACGCCGAGTCACCCAACGCGTCGAACTCTCACGAAACGAAAAGGTTCACTTACTGTTCGGTTTCGCCGGTTTGTGCAATCGTTATCCGCGGACTTTCCGTCCGCACGTTGGTAGAGGAACCCACGCCCTTCCGACAATGGCGGAAAGGGAGGTGTCACGTGTTCAATGTCTTTCTCATGAACCGTCTGACCAGGGGGGTCGTTCGCTGGGCGCCGCGGTCGTCGGGTCATCCGCGCGGGTGAATGCACGGGTGGTGGTCCGACCGCGGGAGGTCGTGGAGGTCCGACGCGTCGCGCAGGGGCCGGTCCTTCGCGAGCGGCGCCCACGTGTGGTCGTGGTGAACGGCGCGCAAGAGGTCATTCTCCACCACCGGCGGCCGGTACAGCGGTACGTTGGGCCCAGATCCCCTCCGACGACCCGAACGCGACTCGAGCCGGCCGTCTCCTTCCCCGTCCAGCCGTCTCCACGTCGGTGGTCGGGCCCCCCGCCCCGCCCCGCCCCGCCCCGCACCCGAGGATCGGAACCTCAAAGGACTGACTGTCCCTACGCCCGGAGGGGAGGTTGTAGCGCTCCGGTCACTCTCATGTTGCTGTTCTTGCGACTGATCATTATTTACAATATTACCTGAGAGGAGAAAGGACCAGTGACACAGTACAAAACCCATTTACGCCATCCTTAATGACAGGGATGAAGTGTCTACTCTTTTGACGTCGAGTCCCCACTCTTTCCTCTCTTTCCACCCGATGCTTCTAGTACACTGGACCGCCTTCCCACAGTGGCTCCTGATCCCATGGGGTCTCCTCAATTTTACCCCTCCACCCCCCTTCTTGGACCCTCCCTCGGGGTCCTCCCCAGTCTCAAACCTCTTTGGAGACGGGTCACCCCGACCTCACCGTCGGACCCTGCGTCCCCGGTGAGTGTCTCCCTTGGACCCCTACCCACCCCCACCCTCCGCAGCCACCACCCCGCAACGCCCACCTCAGCGAGGTCCCAGGCGCGCCGGCGTTCGTGCCACTGCCCACGGAGTGTGAAAAGCCAACCGGTCGACGTGAGGACCTAGGGGGTGATGGCCTCAGCCTCTCCTATCTCGGCTCTGACGTCTTAACCGCGGAAGTGGGTCGAAGGGGATTGGGGAAGGACTTCCTATCCAACCTTTGCGAGGACCTAGGGTTGAACAACTCCATTTTGACCAAAGTCGAACTACAGGGGGTAGGGTTGACATATGTCGCCCCGGACGGGAGTTAATCGGTGGTTCTAACCTCTGGTGGAGTTCATACTCCTCTGAAGGGACCACCGAGTCTCTTATTTCGCAGACGGATGTTACGTCCTCTGGGCCCAAGTTAGGGACCCTCCTTCTAGAGGACCTCTTCCTTTACCGTTGGGTGAGGTTATAAGAACGGACCTTTTGGGTGCCTGTCTCATCGCACCATCCGACATCAGGTACCCCAGCGTTTCTCAGCCTGTGCTTACTCGCTGAAGTAAAAGAAGGTGAAAGTTCATATTCCTTCTACCAGACATTAAGAATCGGTGTAGAGAAGGACGGACAGTCGACGACACTTATGTGACCGTCCGTGTCCTAAAACTTGAAAGATTTATAAAGCAAAACAAATATGTGAATGATCTTCGAGAGACAATCCAGAACTTCCTGTAAGTTTCTATCCTTCCGGGAAAAAGAAGGGTCGTTTCTGAAATGTCAGTTTTCCTTCTGTGAATTACCTACGTTTATTGTATACTAATTTCTTTCGACTCCGACCGTTTTGGTGTTTTAGTATATTTATATTTGGTAAATATTGTTTCTTATCTTTCGTTCTTGAGGAAATTTACTTGTGTTATTTATTCTTATGTGAATTCGAAGTATAATACTGGTATTTTTTTTCTAGTCAGTCCATTCTTTCTCTTCCCCTTTTACCCTTTCTTAATTCATCTGTTACATTTATTCTCTGTGACTTCCTCTTTTTTTTTAATATCTAATGAGTGTCGAGTCCGTGTGTTAGTGTTTGTCTTCACAGAAAGTGTCAAAATTTTTCTTTTCATATTATATTCGTCTGTTTATTATCTTCATCTTTGTCACCTTTTATCTCTGTGTATTTCAGTAATTAAATATCTCTTTACAATTGTAAAACAAATATTTTAAAGACGATTTAGTCAATGTAAAACGTAAATATCCGTAATAAACGTCTATATACGTTAACATCCATATTTCCTACCCAACTTTAATATCCTTATATCTTCGGAAACCCCAAACTATTTGAACAGAATTAGGGTCAAGACAATGAATACTTGACAAACTGGAACCCTCAAACGAATTAAAGGGATTCGGAGGTAAAAGAGTAGATATAGTACCCCTACTAACAAAGATGAAATACCTGAATGGACTCGAAATTTATTCTACCACACAATTAATGAATCGGGTCACGAATCGACATTTCTTCATTATGATAATAATTACTAATAATGACAATCAAATAAAATTAGGACAATAAACAGAACGACCAGTTAATTCAATTTCTAAACTAAAGTTGACTATCAGGAAGTTTCGTATATGGTACATAAATTTCGAATGTTCAAGAAACATTCAGATTTTCTTCAACAGTAAAAAGAAGTACTCCTAAATATACACCCACTTGACTCACATAAACTAATGTCAGGTGTGTCTGTTGTAACGATTTTTTTCGGGGACGTTTGTTCAAACGTCTTCATTCTTCCAATTCTCGTCTGAAGAAAGGAGGTCAGTAACAATTTATTAATATCTCCCCACTTCTATTGTGTAAATCGGAGTCTTTATTGGTCGTAGAGACGTCGAGGAATCAAATGTTTCACGAAAAGTGTAGTACCCTGAGTGTAACCGGCCAAAGAAAGGGGATGAGAAGGAAGAAGACCTGGACGTCAATAAAAAAGTCAAACGTTTTCCATGTCAGTCTTTACAGTTGTCTTTTCAGGCATGTTTTCTCGATCGAACTGCGGTCACCCCTGAGATTCCAGTTCGACTTCCATTAAAGGAGTAGTGGTACGAGACGAAGACTGGATTAACTCTCTCCGTCCAGTGCCTCGTCCGGTTCCTGGATCGCCGAGGGTCGAAAGACCATTTATTTTTCTAACGAACGCGACCAGAGAGATGTGGTGGGTTCCTGTGTCAAGTATCGGAGGAGAGGCTCATAAACAGGTTCACCCTCCCTTCCTGCACCCTTTTTCAACCTTCCATAACCCAGACTCTCTTGGACATATTTAGAAGCAAACGTAAAGTCTCTGTTTCGAAAGATAGAGGACTACTTTCTTAGACGTTTAGGTGAAGGTAACTTAATATCTCTCTTAACAACTCTTTTGGTTTATTTGACGAAGTTTATTGTAGACAATCTCTGACAATAACCCTTAAGTAAATTTCAACGAGATCCTGACATCCAATATATTTTGGGACGGAGAAAGAAGGCGAAGGTGTTTCGAACCTTATAATTCTTAGACACGATTCCACTCAGAGAGACACTGAAACACCTGATATCAGGTGATCCGAAGAGACAGGCGCACAAGGAGATCCGTTCTTATGACCTCATCTAACGGTACGAGAGGAAGTCCCCTAGAAGGGTTGGGTCCCTAGTTTGGACGTAGAGAATACAGAGGACGTGACCGTCCACCCAAGAAATGGTCATCACGGTGAACCCTTTGGGTTATTCCATCCAGTCCAAGGGGTTTAAACATAGTTATAAACACCAGATGAGGAGAGTTTGTTGGACCAAAGTTCTTACAATTAAGTCCCAAAGAATACTTTCACTAACAGTCAATGGGGAGGAAAGGTTCATGACACCAACAAGTATTCTGTCTCACCTGATCTTTCTTCTGTCTAGACCTATAGATAAAACTTCTTTCATATTCGTTAATAAAGGGATAGGCAGATAGTACTCATTCGTGAAACGTATGTAATAGACACAAACCTTTAATGTTGTTCCGACATTCTTTCCGACTTTCTTTTCATCATAGGTATGAACCTTCTTCGTCAAATCTACCCGACTTAAATTAGTCCATCCGGATTCTCTCTCTCGGTTCTTCTCAGTCTTTGTTTTAAGTTTGTACGGACAGGGGTTTCCGATCCCAGAAAGGGACACCGTAAGTACGATGAGATACTGCTGTGCGTAGTTTCCTGGACTGACAGAAAATATATTACGTCACTGGTGTACACTAACGTATTACAATCTTCTTACGTTCTTAATTAATTTGGGTTGTCGTACCACAAGTGAACCTTATGATATATAATCAGGGGAATCTCCAGATTGTCTATAGAGTTTAAATAGTATAAGGTTTCACTTGGAAACAAGAAGGGTTGGAGGGGAAAGGGGTGTCAGAAGAGACAAAGACAACTACCGTTAAAGTAGGAAATAAAGGACCCGAGAAGTAGAGTATGGGGTATAAGTTTGGTAGTGGGTCAGGGTCAGAGATGAAAGGTTTATATAGTGGTGAAGGTGATGATAGGGTTCTCCGGGGTATTCGAGAACGGAGAGTTAACGACATCGTAGGGTGTCTAGAGGGATGGACTGGGAGTCGGAGAAGACATCAGATAAGAGTCGAGTCGTGAGTCTCACTAAGTAAATTACTAGAAATAAGGTTAATCGTTTACTGGATATCCCAGAACAACAGAGAGACTGGAACCGACAGTGAGAGGGGAAATAAGTGACCAATTCGAGGTGATCGGAGAACGACAAGAGTTTGTGTGGTTCATAGAAGGTAAGAATTCTCATAAAAGAGGTACTCAAATGTGAATATACTGTGAATGATACGAAGACTACGACAGGTTTCCCGTTCTGTATACGATTGAGGACATTGTTAAAGTCCTACATCCACGATAAGAATGGTAGGGAAAACTTTCTACCCCTTTAACTCCCCATTCCTACTTCGTCGTGTTACTCTCAGGTCCGAGAATTAGTGTTCGGACACAAAGGAGATTTTGACTACCGAATGTTAGTTTGTGGTGGTAAAAGTCAGGGGCCAAAAGGTTGAAAAAGAAGGTAACCTTCTACCCAAACATGTACATAAAATCTACACTTAAACGTCCGTAGACGATACGTTAGACTGTTGTAAAAGGGAGAGTAAACCCTCACGACACGAATCAACGAGTCAGTACAGACTGAGAAACGTTGGGGTACCTGATATCGGACGGTCCGAGAAGACAGGTACCCTAAGAGGTCCGTTCTTATGACCTCACCCAACGGTACGGGAGGAGGTCCCCTAGAAGGACTGGGTCCCTAACTTGGATCCAGAGGGTGTGACGTCCGCCTAAGAAATGGTAGATTCGGTGGTCCCTTCGGGGAATCAGTAGGACGATAAAGATAAAACATGTTGTTTTTATAAGTGACTGAAACTGAATAAAAGGGACCAACCACATAGTATAACCAAATCAAACCCTTGAAATATTAGAGAAAGATTCTTATCGACACAGAGAAGAAGAGGGAATACAAGTAGTGGTCGGGAAGTGACTAGTTCTCTCCCTAATTATGTATACTTTTATGTCTCTGTCTTATTGAAGATCTCTGATGACTAGGGGAAATGTACACGATACATAATACATTACAAATATCTCAAAAATTTTATATAAAGGAAAAGAAACCTGTCCCGGTTCTGTGTTTTACAGTAGGGTCAAAAACAGTGATAGTGGTCACTGAGGACGTCCATTTCTTCTTTAGTTAATGACCCAAGAACGAAACATCGATCCATGCCAATCAGAGGCACCACCTGACCCGTTATTCTGTTCTTCTTGTGACGTACTGACGCACTATTCTAGTCTGAATCAGAGAGATACATTTCTCAAATACTTGACGGACGACTCTTTCAAGGGAAGATAAAAAATTATGACTTTTCTTTTTAGAAGTTTAATCTCCCCGTAATTTAACAGTGTCGATGTAAGAATCTCAGGAAGTACTATATTTTATTAATCGAGTTAATAAGTAGTATTATTTCTTGTATTTTTGATGAGAAATTGTTTTAGACAGAAGAGGAAATAGTAGGAAATAGAGAAGTAAAAAGGTGAAGAAATGTTTACCTGTTCCTTAAACATAACCAGGTATGTTTTTTTATTGGAAAATAGTGAATATTTAAACTGTTTCTAAATTTTTAACCTGTTGTGGTTCTTACACAACACCTATTGTCCACGAGATCTCCGTAAGGGAAACTTTTTTTTACATCGGGACACTTAATTTTCCAAATCGACGTGAACTGTCTTTTATATTTTGTTGTCACTGAATTTGTACTGTCTTCAAATAAAGAGAGAATTCATTGTTGGAGACCTATCTTCGAAAGGTGCCGAGGATACTCTCGAGTGTAGTCCCCGGGTCCGAAGAAAGTCGAACAACGACCAGACATAAGAAATAGGTTCTACCGATGAAGGCGTGGTCGCTATTGTGGATGTAAGGAGGGTCGTTCCCCCTCTTATTCCTTCCCTCCACGTGTGAGGAAAAATCCTGTGAAGGATCTTTGACGTGAGTGGTGAAGGGGACTGTAGGGGAACCGGTCTTGAATGAATGTACCGATACAGATCGAGGTGCCCTCCAACTCTGTACATCAGAATTGAGACCCCCGGACACACGGTTCAAGTTCCGAGAGAAAGAATCTTATTACCTCTTACCCATAGTCTCTTGGTAATCGTCGGAGACGAGGTGATAGTTTGAAATTTTTCGTAAATTTATCCTGGTATAATCTTTAAAGAAGATGTCTATGTAAACTTGTTCACTAATTTCTATACGTATATTCTTATAAGTCACGTCGTAATAAATATTATCGTTTTCTGACCCTAGTTGGTAGTACAGGTAACTATACCCTAAACAATATAATTCATATTATGTAGGTTTCTTAACCGATGATCTATCGAAAAAAAATTTTTTTTACTCGATTTATATATACACGACTATATCTTTCTTGAGGATTCATATAACGGTTGACTATTTTGGTTCTACGTCTTATTATCTTATCATACATAATCTACTAGGAAGGAAAGGATTTTCAAAACATAATGAAACAGCTCTTGATACTCCCTAGATTCTACAAGGGGATAAATGTTTGACCATTCAGACGAACGGTGTCAACGAACCTATGTGTTGAGAACCCAGTCACTTTCCTAAAAGAGTGAGTGTCTCGTTACTTGTAGTAGAAACCCTGGTCAAAGGACTCGGGTACTGGAAGAATATTTAATTATTTTAATGTATAATTATTGTAATATACTGGGAGACTTGGGTGGTCTTGGGTGCTTTCAATCCTAGAACTGTTATGAAACACGGAGTATGGAACAGAAGGGAGTGGACCCCGTCGGTAGTTCGGACAATGGATGAGAGTAGGTGTGAGGTAGAGGTTCGGGTCGACGGACCTGGATGGGAGTTGACAGAGACGAGTAAATAATGTTCTGGATTTTAAAGTACAAGACGAAACTGTAGAAACTCGGAGTCTCCCGAGATTTCCGAATTGACAGTCAGGAGGGTAAGAACCGTCTATACTGTAGGTGGTTCACCCTTCACAAGGGGTACTTCGATTAAGGAGATAGTCGTCCTGGTCGATACATACGAGGTAACGAGAAGTTGTATTATCCAAAGTAAAAGGACGATCGGACACTTTGATAAGTTTGTTCAGTCAGTGTAGGAGCATATCTTCGGTCTCCAGTAAGTTGGGAGAACAATGCTGTTTCGAACGGAGGACGTCGAGGACCAGGTGAGACGGGCTCACGTGTACACTACACCATACCGGGACGTACCGGATATCGTAGGAGGATGTGACCCCGTACACACTGATTAATTTAACGACGGTCAGAGTAGTCAGGTGACAACACACAAGTCGATGGAACATGACGAATCCCGTCACCGAGGAAGGAAAAAGGGACCCTTTGTCTCCTTGACACCGAGGACGGGGGTACGAGATCCGGGATGTAGGGGTGGAACAACCCCCGTTCCGAAGTACCTAGGAGGAGGAGTCTCTGGGTCCACGGGAGTGAATGAGAGGGGACCCACCACCCTCGGAACGACAAGACCAGTTGTCCTCCTGACTGTCTTCAAAAGACAAAGGAAAAAAAGAAAGTTGTCTCTTTCTTTTTCTACTCTGTTAGTTTTTCCTGTCCGGTATATTCTAGAAAAAATTTCTAGACAAAGAAAAGTTTCTTTTACTTTACCGTCGTTTCTTTTCCCATTCTATTTGGTGTTAGCGTCGGTTACAATCTTAGTATGGGAGAATCGGTAGTGAAAATACTTGAAACGACCCAACTCTGTATCTCAGTCTACAGTCTGACGGACAGAGGGTGATACGATCTTCTACCACATTAGCGACATAATCCTGTCGTAGTTCGGCGGATGATCGGTCGATCGCTAGTGGCGGATGACCTCTTATGTCCGTGTCGTGATGTTAGACCATACTGTCCATGTCATATGGGATAGACAGCTAAGACTACGGGTGTAAAAGAGCGTAAAAGTGTAAAGACTTTGACCCTGAGTCGATGTATCTACCCTACGGTATGTCGTGACCGTGACGTATTTTACTATCACGTAGAATGTTTACCGTAGAATCTCAACTTTACGGGTCTTCGTACGTATCTCTTTCTCTGTGAACATAAACAGTCACTTTTTTCCCTTCCCTCCCACCACCCTCGGTACTACCCCATACACACGTCTCTGATGACTCCTCTATTGTTCTTGACTTAGTAATTTTTGTTCAGTCTTAAACGGTCCGTCTACGTTCATTCTCCTACGTATACACACATGACCCCTCCTTCTACCTTATTTACACCTCCTTCTCCACAGTAAAATCTTACTCGACCATACTTTGATACCGGTTGAAGGGTTGATACGGAACGTCAATTAAAAGGACGAACATATTAGTCTGGGGTGTAGTGACGCACTAAAAAAAAAAAAACTTACAGATGAACCCTCCAGATAAACAAGAGCTTAAAAGTTAAGGTGTCTTGGTTCGGAAAAGTTAGTCACCTTAGAGGTTCACTGAACGTAAGACTCGATCTACTTTGACTTTAATTTTGGTCTAGTGAAAGATTAGAGGACAAACACTTCAAGTACAAATTAGTTCAAACTTACAAGAAAGAAACACGAGTCGAAGGATGCTCTTCCCTAACTTTTGGTCCGTTTTGGAAAGTCTGTACTCTTGAACTTCAACGAACAAATTGTTTAATCATGACTCTTTTCCTGAACAACCTTTACTACAAATATATGTTAGTGATAAAATTCTGTTGTAATAAAACCATGTAATCTTTAAGACAATTTGAAAAAGTGAACCCGTCCTTTTCAAAGACTTGGCATTGTACTTTCAGATGGTTTTCAGATGAAAAAGTAGTGCTTACTTCTTAGCAAGTGTAGACCCGGTTTATCGTTAGAAGTGGCTGTGTCCACCACGGAGTCAACTTGCTGACCCCGATCTAGGGTGAGAATAAGAGTCTAATTGTCTTCCATTCAGATTTAATGACAAACAAATTCTTATAGTAAAACTTATAAATGACAATTACAGTCCATTGACATACTGTACGACTTACGACCATTATATCACTATATGGTCACTGATATGGAAGACGGTGAACAATCGATACACTAGAACCTGTTCGAAACACTGTAGAGACTCGAAGTCCTGGAATGTCCTACCCCTATCATTGTTCTTGGAATAACCTCCATAATTGTCTTAATTCAATTTAATACCTACATTTCACAGATCACTTCAAGGACCTTATACCTGTATTTTATTTACTATCAATAATATTATAACAATTTCATTGAAAAGTCACCGATCCTTTTTTCAAAAAGATTTTCATATCATAAAAATTTTGACTCTATGTATAACATACGTTATTAAATTAATGTATCGGAAATAAAATATATTGTAGAGACTCCCTATTACTTGGTTTGGATTCACATAAAGTTAAAAGAAATTTCCACGTCTGTGTTTTTCCTGGTAGGTACTTAAATAATCACTGGTCTCTCTGTCCAAATACGAGCTCCATCAATTTTATTAAAGATAAAGGACAATCGGTTTAACTTCTGAAGGACTTACCGTGACGGTGTAAAAGTGGACCTGCAAAAGGAAAGGGTACTGTCCGGGGTCGAGGTAACGGGGAGGATGGGATTTCTGGGTCGGAGAAGGTCTGGGTGAAGTTAGTCCGAAAACAAGAGGAGTAAGGTGGTTGTGGTGAAGGTTACGGGTTAAGTCAGTAAAGTTGGAAGGAAGATGAATAAAGATCGTAGACAACCGGGTCCACTGGTAGGAGTGGACTTTGTGAAAAGAAGGCGATCAAAGGTCCTGGGAGATACAGGACCAAGAAGGTGTCACGACTGTCGAGTGAGGAAGTCAAAAGAACAAGGAGACACGGGACTAGAATTTTACGATCTTATGGGGTCCCGAGTGTGAAGTGGGATGTGAGATAGATGGGAGGAACTCCGACCTCCGAAATTTAGGATGGTAGGATAATTCTCGAAGGTTTAAATGAAGACTAAAAGGAAGGACTTGAGGTCTGAGTGGTCATATTGAGTCTGAGTTGTTGATATTGGCATCAAGAATTGGACGGATGAATTCCACGAGGTATCCCTACAGTCTGAAGTGTAAAGGTTTTGAAGGGAACAATAGGAAAGGGGACACAGACGTTTAGACTTAGAGTGCGTGACAAAGGATAGAGACAGTTGTCGTTAAGGTAAAAAGGTCGATGAGACTGGGTTTTATAACCCCAATAGGAGTTGAGGAGGAAGAATGTTGGGTGTAGGTTTATGGGAAACCCTATATATATAAAGGGCTTATATAGACATTAGTGTGCTGGAAAGTGCTGGAGGAGACGACGGTGACATCGAGTACAGTGGTCATTCAGAATGTGCTAATAACATTGAAGACTCGTGATCAGAGGACGAAGGTGAAAACGAGGGACATCAGTCAGACAGGGGGTGTGGAGGAGACGACTTCTCGACTAAAAAGACCAGGGGTCGAGACGAGTGAGAGACTGGAGGAAGGATGGTGGGACACGTAACGCGTGAGACGAAGTCGGTGCGACCGGGGGAACGACAAGGGCCCTGTGTGGTCAGTACGAGAGGGAGTCCTGAAACGTGTCCTCCGAAAAGGAAGACCCTTCTAAGGAGAAAGTCTATAGATGTACTAAACGAGGGATGAAGGAAGGTCAGAGAACAATTCAAAAGTGACATAGTCCCTCAGAAAGGACCCGATATGTACCACAATTAGAGGACGGGAACGGGTGACCTGGTGAATAAGGGGAAATTAGTTGTAGAGGGAGACGATTTTACTTATGCAGTGTTTTCGTTAGGTAAAATAAGACAAGTGACGAGGTTTTCTTGGTAATTTTGTCTTGACCGTGTGTCATAAATAATGAACCGTTTACTTCATTATTTATAAACCCCCAATATGTGAACCTCATAGATTGAAAACCAACAAAAAAAGAAATTAGAAAATAAAATGTAGGTAAGTATAAATCTTTATGACATAAAAAAATTTTTTAATTAAGTAACTAATAAAAACCGACGGGACCCAGAAACAACATCACGTGTCTGAAGAATGGTACCACCGAATAGAACAACACCTCGTGTCCGAAACAACAGACTCCGTACACCCTAGTAGAACCTGGGTCCTAGATTGGGCACAAAGGACGTGACCGTCCACCTAAGAATAGGTGATGTGATGGTCACTTCAGGACCAACTACAAATAAATTTCACTAGAGTAAAGGTGTAAGATTAGGTAAGTATAATATTACAAACACCGAAACAAATATGAAATAACAGGTACACACCGTAATTTTTATGTTCATCTAAGAATACGTCATTTTTTTTTTGTTTTGGTTTTGGTTTTGTCTTAGATCGATAGTTTCAACGCAACCTCCTAGATTTGTCCCACGAAACTCCGACCAATTTGTGAGGGGGTGGGGTGAAGGGGTCGGGGTGCAAGGGGGACTGGGACCCCGACGGAACCTCCTTAACGACCTGGGACTGAGAGGGTACCATGCAGGATATCCTCTCGGAAACACTAACGTCTGTTAGGTTAAAGGGTTCCCGGTCTTTCATGGTCTCCTGTGACACCCATTGTGATTCACCTGGACGAAAAACCTCTTTATACCTTGTACGGGGAGGGGGGGAAAAATCCGATCTCGGACTCCTCTGTGTATCGATAAAAGTAAACACCCCGATAAGACCTTGTTATACTTCGGAGAAGTGTTTTCACTTTCTCTCCGTAATCAGAGGGCCAGATGGATAGGACTTTTGTCTTAAGGAAGTACTTTACTTCCGGTGTCGGGGTTTCAAGTGTGCGATGGTAAAGATTATGTTTACTAGTGTCTATATGTTTTTATTGGTCCATCCAATAAAAAGGGGAAACAATACTCTGGAAACTTTACACGATCTTTACACCTTAGTACAAGAACTACGTGAACACAAAAGTTATAAGGGTCATATGAGACAGTTGGTTTTCTTTGTGGTAGGTTTCCAAACTTTTTGTGTGTCGTTACTTCCTTTCCTTTGAGTACTTTCGTCTTTTTTTCGAGCTTCTTCTGCGCCATCGGAAACTTCTCAAGGACGCTCTTTTGCTGGTCTCTAGACATCTACGAGAGTTTTACAAGCAAGGGGGGGTGGGGAAACCGGTTTAGCGAAAAATGGGAGAAGAAAGAAGAAAAATCAAAGAGTCTTGTGTCTGGTTATGTTTTGTCTGATTGTTTAGACAAGGAAAAGTCACGTCGCGTCCTTTGATATTTGTTTGACGTTTACTGCCGCCTTGAGTTTTTCCGCTCAAACCTCTAGGTCAGCCACTTTTCCACTCCGACCCGGACAGAAGATGGGTAGTAAACAGGGACGGGGGTGACTTTGGATGACCACGGACCGTTCTAGGACTAGTCAACCACTAAAGTATTCATACTTGTGTAAAATTTTTATTCATTAAACAACTAGTTCCTAACACAGATGGACCCCTGGTCCTGTGTCACTGGAGACCGACTTTTCAAAGAGATTGAACAGTAATGTTCTATAATCGACTTTCTTCCTTTGGTTACAATCTGTATTCGTTTAATAAAGGATTTACAAGAAAAAAGAAGTAAGATTCCGTGACAAGGAGGGAGGGGGTAAAATTGTAGAGACTTAAATCCTACGAAAAATTATAAAAATGTTAATAGAATGTTAATATTAACCGTCATAAAAAATATGAACATGAATGTGAACCAACTTTAATTGTGACTATAATTTTGCTCCTAAAATACATGGTTATAAAAGAATCCAGTCAAAGGGTTCCGTTGTCTTGATTTTCGTTTTTATTTGTTTACCTTGGTTTACTACGTTGGTTGTTCCCGAATTAAAGATTTTATATGTTTATCGAGGATGTTAAGTTATTGTTTTTTGTTAGGTCAGTTTGTACTCGTCTTCTGGATTTATCTTTAAATCTTCTTCTGTACGTCTACCGGTTGTCCGTGTACTTTTCTACGGGTTGTAGTAATTAATAATCTCTTTTCGTTTAGTTTTCATGTTTCATAATGGAGTGTGACCAGTCTTACCGACAGTAATTTTTCAGATGTTTATTGTATACCGTCTTTCCCACACCTCTTTTACCTTGGGAAGACGTCAATCACCCTTACATTTACCCACGTCGGTGACATCCTTTGTCCTACCTCAAAGACGTTTTTTCATTTTGTCTTGACAAGTCACTAGGACTTTAGGATGAGGACCCGTATTTGGATCTCTTTTGACGTTAAACTTTTCTGTTTACGTGGGGTTACAGGTGACGTCGTGATAAATGCCATCCGTTCTGTGCCCTTGTTGGAGTTACAGGTAACTGTCTACTTACCTGTTTCTTCTACACCATATACATGTGTTACCTTATGATGAGTCGGTATTTTTACGTACTTTATTACGGTAAATGTCGTTGTACCTACCTGGATCTCTAGTAGTTCAGTCAGTCTTTTTCTGTTTATAGTATACAGTGGGTATTCACCTTAGATTTTACACTATGTTTACTGGAATAGAGACTTTATCTTTGTCTGAGTGTCTGTATCTCTTGTTTCAACACCAACGGTTCCCCGTCCCACACCCTCTTCCTGACCTCAAACCTTAATCGTCTATGTTGAGTATATGTCTTACTTATTATTCAAGGATGATATGTTGTGTCCCAAACTAGGGACCCAACCCTGCTAGGGGACCTCTTCCTTTACCGTTGGGTGAGGTCATGAGAACGGACCTCTTAGGGTACCTACCTCCTCGGACCACCCGATGTCAGGTGCCCCAGCGTCTCTTAGCCTATACTGACTCACTGAAGTCAGTGAGTATGTCGTGTCCCTTGATATAAGTTACAGGACACTATTACTTTTACTTATACTTTTTCTTATATATATTGACTTAGTGAAACGACATGTCATCTTTAATTGTACATTTAGTTAATATGAAGTTACTTAAAAAAATTTTTTCTCCTTTTGTGACCCGTGGGTTGCTCCTCGGTTTACATCATTCAGTTCTAGTAGTAATCCGAGACTGAAGTCCGTTCTGTCCGAAAAAGACTTAGAATGGAACTTGGTATCAAAATGTAGACAAGATTTTTAAGAGTAAGACTATATTTCTGGGTTATACCAAAACGACGACTTTTTTCACGTTCCATTCAATCTTTTCGGTCAGTTTACAGAAGATGGACGAAAGAGATCTAGACTCCTTTCAACTATAAGTGTCACGCTCCGTCTCGACTACCACCCTGTTGGTCCTCATGAGGTACACCCTCGGACATGAGACCCCCTTTTGTTCGGGGGTCACTTCAACCTCGAGACGGCGACCGACTGACGTAACAGAGGGCAGCAACACGAGTTTCGTGAAACGAAGAACCGGTCTTTTTTGTACCTTCTCGGACCTTGTTGACGGCACTCGTTTACGGACGACGGAAAAGGGCCGGAGGTATCTAACCGGGCCTGCAGTCAGAATGTTCTTCGAGTCCCAGGTACCCTACGACGTTGACCTTTTGGGAACGCAAGTACCCTCTACTACCTTTCGTGGTCCCAAAGGTTAGACCCCGTGTACGACGAGGAAATATCCCTCGTGGACCCGTGTGATCTAGGACCGGGGGAGTTACCGAAAAGGCGGAGTCACGACCAAGACTCCCACTCGACGGATCGGAACCCGTAAAAACAAGTTTATTGTAAGGATGTCCAAAGAACGGAGAGTAGAATATAGAATAACTTCAGGGATAAAAATACCGGTATAAATGTTATAAACAATTCGTTTAATAATAAGTTTATGTACTAGTTCTTTTACTGAAAAAATTTTGGATAAAATTTTTACTTGTACGAAAGTGTGTCCATATAGATTGGTATAGATAAAAAGAAAACTCATCACTTTATCGTTTTTGTCTTAAGGAGGAATCTCTCATGTACTTTATACCCGAAAAAGACGACTTTGACAGAGGTTTTGTTACCGTTTAGGTCGTTCGTTACTTTTTCCACAGTTCCTCATTTCTTTTACACTTACAATACGAAGGTTCATATTATTCTTCATTCAGGGTATAAGTTAATTCATGTATAGGATTAAGATTTTATAAGACGAAGTCACAAACAATAATTTATCAATTTTAAAAATAAAATCCGTCTGGGACTTGTTAGGGTGATTGAGACTATAATATTTAATAATTAAACCTTTGAGTCCAATTAAAGTTTATACTTCGTCCTTTTTATATGTGTACCTTTTTATCTTTTATAAAATAAACATCTCTCACTCTTATCGTATGGATGTTTGGAGACGGGTCATTTTTTGGACTTTATGTTAAACTGAACAATTTTGTAAGACATCTCATTAACCTGTGTTTCAGTTAATATAAAATAATTGGATGACAACGACGACGACGACGACGACGACGCAGCAAAGTCAGCACAGGTCGAGACACGCTGGGGTTTCTGTCGTCGGATGGTCCGAGGAGGCAGGGACCCTAAAAGGTCCGTTCTCATGACCTCACCCAACGGTGACGGAAGAGGAATAATTGGATGATATAATTCGATTTACGACGATGACGACGACGATTCAACGAAGTCAGCACAGGCTGAGACACGTTGGGGTATCTGCCGTCGGGTGGTCCGAGGAGACAGGGACCCTAAGAGGTCCGTTCATGTGACCTCACCCAACGGTAAAGGAAGAGGTTCCGTACTTTCACTTTTCATTTTCACTTCAACGAGTCAACTCAGGCTGAGAATCGCTGGAGTACCTGACGTCGGATGCTCCGAGGACGTAGGTACCCTAAAAGACCCGTTCTCATGACCTCACCCCACAGTAACGAAAGAGGTTAATTCGATTTATCCAATTGAAATAATTAATCTTTTATATGTTCCTTCAATTTAAGTTCTTTCGTTATTATTGGAAGTTACACACTGGTTCTCTAAACTGTTTACTCTTTATACAATAGTCTATCATTCTAACTAAAACATTTCAACGGTTAAAAAGACTTTAAGTACATATTCGAAATACCTTCATATTCTTTTTACAATGGTTTTTAAGTAGTCTCTCAACCCAATCCATCTAGAAACGTCCTACTAAGACTCAAAGTAGATCTTTCTATGTGTTTATGAAAACTTGATTATTCCACTCCCACCCACACAATGAATAGGAAATTCTGTAATATATTGTATAATAGTGTCAGAGTTTTTACTTTTGATATACCATGACCGTAATTCGAGTCACCTTGTCCTTATCTAGGATAATGTCCATTCTTAAAGTATGCATTCACTACTTACATCCCAGTGTTTAGTTTCTACTTCTGTCTGAAGGTCGTTGTAACCCCATTGTTCCTGGTCTGTGTAGGAGAACGGACTTTTTGTTGTCAAAATTCTGTAGTCTGTAGTTCCTCGTTTTGTTTCATTAGGGCTCTCTTCCCTTTGTGTACTCAACTAGGGACACGACCGGAGTCCCGTGAAGGACCTCTTGTGAAGGTCCTGAGCCACTCCGTCTGGCCCCGGAGTCGCCAGAGACACCTACCTCTTCTGTCTCGACCCCCATCCCTCCGGTACCACCGACCTTAAGGGGTTCGTCTCATGACCTCCCCTCTTTCGGTGTGTCTTTCTCCCAAGAGAACTAGACGTCTGAACAGTCGACTCTCGAGTAGGACTCGGAATCCCCACTCTCGTGAATATGGTGACTTTAGCCGTGTAATGTTTAGTCCCTCTTAGAAAGGGGACTCTCGACCAATAATTCGGAAATAATCGTGTGGTCCGCCTCTTCCACTACCGTGGGGTGAGGATATGAGAACGGACCTTTTAGGGTACCTGCCTCCTCGGACCATCCCGACGTCAGGTACTCCAGTGCTTCTCAGCCTGTGCTGACTCGCTGAAGTGAAACTGAAAAGTGAAAGTACGTGACCTCTTCCTTTACCGTTGGGTGAGGTCACAAGAACGGACCTCTTAGGGTCCCTGCCGTCTCGGACCACCCGACGGCAGATACCCCGACGTGTCTCAGTCTGTGCTGACTTCACTGAATCGTCGTCATCGTCGTCGTCGTGTGGTCCCCACCGACGGGACGAATCGAGGGAACACACAGAGTGACACGACGCACATGAATATACTCTAGCACACATATTTGACAGTTCGTGTCATTACTGTAACCCAATTTGAGTTATATACTACAAACTGTTCTCTCTTTTGTGTACCCTTCGTTTTGACTCTTCATAAACGTAAATTGTCGAATCCTAAGTCACGAGGATCTGTACAGGAGATTGAACTCCTACGAGTCTTTCGTGACTCAGAGTCAGATCTCCCAACTTACCAATTGTGGCCCTAAAATCTTCAACCAACTACACCCTTTCTCTGAAGAAGTCCGGGAGATCCAATCAAGAGTAGGTAGGACGGAAGAGGTCTCTAGTCGGGACCGGTAGACGTATTATGTATACAACCAATGGTACACGGGTAGAATGTAAAGACAGGGACCTTTAAAAGTGTTAATGAACCGGAAGTGGGACTTTGTTTCGAGAGTAAGAGTCTTCACAAGGGGGTGGGGTTGAACAAATAAAAGGTAAGATCTTAATTCACGTTCCTCTTTTCTCTGGTGACTGCTCAGGTCCTCCTGTAGTAAAAGCCTTCTAAGAAGAGACCCTTCTCCATCGGTTCCATTGTGACCTAGAAACCGTGAAGTGGGTGTTTTCATTTCAGTCTCTTCCACGGGTAGAGTTTCACCTCTACGTCCTGGATATTTGATTCGACTTTTTGTCTCGGATCACAGGTGTAGTGGGAATTAGGACCCCTCGATCCACAAGCCAAAGAGAGAGAGGTCTGTAATAATGTTTTGAGTCTCTCCACCCACTTACTTATCTTGGCCGTCTCTTCAGTCCCCGTCTCCTAGAACGTGTTCAACAGAGACCGACTGATCGTGTAGGAGACTCCAGGAAGAACCGACGCGGAGGAGTAAGGAGACCAAGTTCGGACGGGAGACCACAACTACCTGGTTAAGGGTCCCGGGTTGTTAGGTCCGGTTACCGTTGGTCCACTGACAGTAACCGGCCACTGAGTCCCTTCATTGACCCTTCTGACTCCTTCGAGATGGTACGAGTATTAGTTGAGATTCCTATGAAAGTCGGAGTTGAGGACGGGACATCAGTAAGTTGCGGGTGTCCGTTCGACTGAGAAAGAGGAAATAGGACGACGGTTGGTAGTCTCCATAAATCACCATCCCCATTTCGAGTTGGTATGTTAAACGGACGGGTCTTTGTTGGGACCGTATTCACGTGAACCGGTCGATTAACTTTTCCACCTAAGAAAGTCTCACACTCCGGTTAAACCTGGGTATAATAAATTCTGTATGATGAAACAGACAATCTCCTAGACCTCATCCCACGTCCCCTCCCCTCACATCTCCTTCACCCACCACCCCAGATATAAAAGAAGAGAAATTTTAGAACTTTTATCCTCAATGAGTCAAACTTATCGTAGGGAAGGGTTCTGTAAAAATCATTATACACAAGGTCGTAGTCGAATTTTTAAATTCTACGAGTAAATACCACCACGATCTTAGGTGACCAAGAAACAGGTAAAGGAAAGGAAGGGGGTGAGTGGAACCTATATGACCTCCTTATGATACATAGTCGTTGAAAAGCTCTGAAGTTCATGTGTTTCTACTTATCCTATATCAAGACGTACGACCTTGATATGTTTATGTTACATTACCCTGTTTACTATGTCGTCACTACCACTCCCCAGACCCCCGTTTTTGGTTTTTACACTAGAGAGGGATTCCGTAAGTCTTTTCAGAAATTCTCCTCCACTGTAGACTCGACCTAAACCTTCTTATTCACCCTGAAAGGTCCATCTCCCTAACCCCTCACTCCGGACGATATCAGAGTTCAACCTTGTCGTCCTTCCCACCGACCTTTGGTATTTTCGTGCCCGTACTCCTTTGTACTGGACCCCCGGTCACCGACGTCTCTAGGTTCTGGTCAACGGGTGAAGAGTCCAAGTATGGTACCAATCTGGGTCTGTGAGCATTATTTATTTCAAGTGGTAAAAATAAAATATAGAACTAGAAAATTTTAGACACTAATTTTTACATATACTAATCCATTTTTCTCTTGACACTAAATATAAGTGGTAAATACAGGGACTAAACACGGTACAAAATCTGTTATACATGGGTAGGGATGGGGCTTGTCGTTAAAGACTAAAATACGAACCTTGGTTTTCAGTCATCTTATTTTGTCGTGGTAAAAGATATACTGACAAAGATTCATTACCCGTATAGTCATGTCTTTTTACTTAGGGAGAGTGGTTTGTCGTTCGTGAGTAAGGATTAATGTACAAGAAAAATGGAGGTGGTAGTGGTTACTACACCTGAAGTGGACCTGTAAGACTTATCGTTCTAGTGCGTCCTCCTGGTGAGGGTTGGATCTCCTTTTCTTTAGTAGGAATAGTTTCATGTCATGTATAACTAATGGAGAGAACATTTACCACATAAAAAAAATATTCGTTTATAGAGAAAATCGGAAAGAAGTTGTATACACGGTGCATAGGTGTGGGTGGTATTCTCTACGACCTCCATCACCAACGGTAAAGATACACGAGCCGTCCACTGGTTCAAGAGTGTCCAGAAGGACGTAGGAAACTACTTCCGGATGTAGACGATAAACGTCTTTGGTGGGTGTGGGACGGAGAACCCAGAAACGGCGAGTCTTAGGTGACGGGTCAACAAAACCTAGATGAGACGACTGAGTACACAAACTTTTAAATGGCACCGTAAGTCTTAACGACGATATCCTGATCTTTCGTGAAAGACAAACAAAGAAGGGAATGAACTAATAACTGAGTAAATGTAAGTTATAAAGTCTTTCACCATCAAGTGGTGGGATCGATGGGACCTCACTTCACTTCACTTTCAGCGAGTCTGTACAGACTGAGAAACGCTGAGGTGTCTGATATGTCAGGTACCTTAAGAGGTCCGGTCTTATTACCTCACCATTGGAAAGGGAAGGGGTCCCCTATAAGGGTTGGGTCCCTAGCTTGGGTCCAGAGTGCGTAACACCCGTCTAAGAAATGGTCAACTCGGTGTTCCCTTCGGGTTCTTATGACCTCACCCATCGGATAGGGAAAAGGTCACCTAGAAGGGCTGGGTCCTTAACTTGGTCCCAGAGGACGTAACGTCCGTCTAAGAGATGGTTGACTCGATAGTCCCTTCGGGGATCGATGGGATCTCCTCGATATTCTTTTATATAACTACAGGTCCTACCTATAGACCCGGTCGTCACATAATAGGACCGTTTTCAGCTGTCTCTGTGACACGAGACTTAAAGTCCCCGGAACGCCAGTAAGATGAAGACACCGTAAAATCTCAGTGACAAAACAACACAAAATTAATGTAAAAGTGAACCTCTCTTAATGTCTAAGTGTACGTCAATGTTCTTTTTTATGTCTCTCCAGAGTGATATGAAATGGGTCAAAGGGGGTTATCATTGTAGATAACGTTTTAACATCATAGTATCGTGTTTGTCCTATAACTGTAGTCATGTCACTTCTATGTTAGTTTATGTCTTGTAGTCGTATTCCTAAGGGGTACAACTTCGTGTTTCATTATACGTCTTCAGTGTAAGTGAAAGAGTCTTTCAAGTGACGAAGAATCAAAAAGTAAATGAGTTGTGCATAAATGACTCACGGGATATCCCGGTCTTATTTTTTTTTTTTTCTCAGAAACGAGAGTTGTTCGGATGACAGATCACTCCTTCTGTCTGTTCCTCAAACAGTCAATGTAATATGGTTCTATTCCGGTAACCTTCCTGTTAGTCCCACGGAGTCTGTACGTTTCCTTCCTGAGAGTCGGGTCTCTTCTCCACTCCCTGACCTCTTCGTTCCCGTCCTAGTCACCTGTGTGAGGTCTAGTCTACCGGAGATCCGACACAGACCACTCTCCTGCTCCCCAGTCACTTCTCCCTCCCCGGAGGACCGTGCTCCCACCGTCACAAACCCAGACAAGTCTTACCGACCCGACGTCCCACATTTACCTGTTCTGACCTTCCCATTGATCCATAACAGAGTACTTTTCCTTCGTCACCCCAGTAGGGTTTCCACGGACACAAAACAAGGTTCACGGACCCTCAGTGACTTGTAAAATCGTTCTTACACTGTCTTCGAGTTTAGTCTAAATGTGCAAAATCGTTCTTACACTGTCTCCGAGTTTAGTCTAAATGTAAAATCTTTTAACCTCTACCATCATAAAATCTCTTGTCTTTCCTGTCCTTTTTTTGACCTGTATCTCCTCGGTCAATCCTTGGACACCAGTGTTAAGTAATCTACTCTCTATTACTTGAGGGGGTCGGTCTGTCACCGTCGGCCTTGTTTCTTCCTCTCCGACACCCTGTGTAGTCCCTTTACGATGGATGTCCGAAGGGGGTCATTTTTCTCACCGGTGTCTATTGAGGGTTTAAAGAGTACACCGTTGACCTACACACCACAACAGTAAGTTTCCATAATCCTTGTGTCGTTCCCCTCGTCCGGACTCTCCTTTTATTCCTCACACTAAAACCTACGTAAGTAGACTCGAGAGATACCCTGTGGGTATTTACAGGGTATACCCTGTAGAGATACCCTGTGGGTTCACCTATGAGTACAAGTCAACCTTCGACCTGTGACTTCAGGTCTCAAGTTCTCTGTCTCTACACCCTCAGCCATACAATCATCACCAACTTAGATACTCCTAGTCGGGGTCTCCTATCCATCTTTCTCTCCTTTCTTCCGACTCCTTTGTCTGAGAAAGTTTCTTTTCCTTGGTTTTTCCATTGTCATAGTCTCTCCACCCTCTTCTAACTAAACTTTTACTATAATGACTTAGGTGATTCTCACCTGACTTACCACCTACAAAGGGTTCATGGGGAACTGAAGATACCGGGAGAGTTAAAAGGATGTTGCATAAAGGGTAACGATTTCCCGTCGAGGTTCATCGAATAAAACAGGGAAGTTTGAGTCGTACTTGTTTCGTTTACAATTAGAACAGGAACAAGATACGAATCAGTAAGTCAGCACAGGCTGAGAAACACTGAGGTTCCTGACAATCGGGTGGTCCAAGGAGACAGGCACCCCTAAGAGGTCCGTTCTTATGACCTCACCCAACAGTACGGGAAGAGGTCCCCTTGAAAGACTGAGTCCTTAGCTTGGACCCAGAGGACGTAACACCCCCCTAAGAAATGATCGACTCGATGGTCCCTTCGGGTTAGAACAGGAATAGGATCGGAATTTCGACAAAAGGAAGGCCAATCGTACTGGAGGTAATGAGGTCCGAATGACTGATGTTTGCGACTTCAGTAGAACAGAGAAGAGAAACACGAGGTCATCGAGAAAGATAAGAACCAAGGGTACTTGAGAAAAGAAAGGGCACAGAGATCTAAGAGGAGGGTTGGGGGTTGGTGACAAAAGGTGGCAGTGATATTCGTAATGAATGGATCCAGTGTGGTTGTCGACGAAATGAGGAAGGAATCGGGGACGGGAAAATTGTCAGGTTAGTAAAAGTTAAATAGCGAGAATTTCCTAAGAAAGTCTCGGTGGAACGTTCGGTATGTTGATAAGAAATTCATACATAGAGTAGTGGGTGGGGTGAGGGGTTGGTTGGAAAGGAGTCGGACTAGTCTTCTATAAAATGTCTACGTGGAGTTTATTAACCATGGTGCACCATGTTGAGAAGGAATACCAGAGAAACAAACGTATACAGTGGGAACAGACCCTTACTTAGACTAAAAGAAAACGTATGAGCACCTTAGGTACCTAAGGACGTTAAGGGATTTTCCGATTTGTCCGATAACTTTTCTTGATCCAATGTAAATCCAAGGTTTTTATTGAATCATTACTTTCGTTTAGACAACTATCTTTTTTTTAGTCCGTAAAAGAAAAGGAAAATGTCGGTTTGACTCTCATAGTCAAGTCTTCTGTCAAACCTTAAGAAAAATCTACTACTATACCTGATGCTAGACCATTGGTCTGACAAACAAAACTGAATTTATAACAAACCACTTTTCATATCTACGAGTAAAGAAGAAAACTTTAATTTTACAGGACAAGGTTTATAAGGTGTTGGAAAGTCTTTTTTTATACTAAAAATTTTTAAACAAACGTGGCCCAGAATCCACGTCTTACGCCCCAGAAATCAACACCGTACACCCTAGATCAAGTGACTAGTCCCTTGTTTGGACCCGGGAGACGTAACTGTCATACCTCGGAATCGGAGACCTGGTGGTCCCTTTAGGGGCTTTTATCCTAAAACGATGACAAGAGATCAACATATATATCAAGTACAAACAGTAGTCTGTAAATTACTTTTTATTTACAGCTGAAGGGACCGCCGAATCACCAATTCTGAGATGTGAAGGTGACGTCCCCGTACCCGAGCTAGGACCAACCCCCTTGATTCCAGGACCTACGACACTCCGTGTCGGTTTTCTAAAAAATTTTTAATATTCAATTATTTATTCACAGGAAATCTTCCATTGTTAAATCCTCTATATATAATAGATGTTAGAAGGACACTTTTATTGGTGGAAGACTAATAAATAGTAAAATAACCCCAACTCTATATAACCCATCGACCTGACACTCTATTTAACTCGAAGTTGTTTTGTCGAGAAACACCGTGTCCAGACTAACACTTGATTAGAGTGGGATTTATGTTGGTGTCTTTGAGTGTCTTTTCCTTGTTTTGTGAATTTTCGTAATTGACATATGATATATATTGTATGGAATAGGTTTAGTAGAAACACACACACCTTTTTCGTGTTGAATGGTAGAATTGGTCATTCACATACTAGGACGTCGTAATTGATAATTGTACGACTACATTGTCTGGGGACCTTGAAAAAGTAGAACGTGTTACCTTTGATACGTAGTTGACTTGTTGAGGGGATACGGATGAGGGAGATCGGGGATCGTTGGTGTAAGATGAAATATAAAGATTCTCAATCTAATGAAATGTATGGAACATTTTCACCTTCGTCGTAAACAGAAGAGTACTCACCGAATAAAGTAAATCAGAGTACAGGAATACAAGAAGCCCAAGTAGTATAACATCGTTTACTGTCCCAAAGGAATAAAAAATTCCCACTTATCTGGTGTAAAAGAAATAGGTAGGTAGTTACGTGACTACGTGTAAATCCAACGAAGGTGAAGAACCGATGTTATTTAAACTACTTGCACCCCCATGTTTATAGGTTCAGTAGAACGATATTTAATTTAAATAAATTTCACTATATTTGAATATGAATTTTAAAATCTTTTGTCTTTTAATAATTTTACATCCCTCCTTTACTGGAAGTGAATCAGGACAGAAAAGAGTAAGATGAAGAAGAGAGAACAGAAAGGGATCTTTGAACGGAAAGGAAAAAAGGACGAAAACGGAGGAGGAGACGAGGTAGGGAGAAGACAGAGAAAAGGAGTGAGAGAAGAAGGAAAAGGGGAAGAGATTATTTGAAGTAGAGGGGAGTTGTATGTTTGACAAGAGAAGGGAAGCCGGTCGAGAGTGTACCTTTATCCGACAGCAGTGAAACGGGTATAGAGGGAATATTAGCCTTGTCATAAGGAAATGGGGTGACAAAAAAGGATCTATTCAGTGTATACGTGTTCATCATACAATTCACTTAATTAATATAAGAAGTAATAACTAATCCTCGGTCTTGAAATAAAGTTTCTTGGACTTCTCAATGAAGTTCAGGAGTGTCTCGACCTTCTCGTCTTAGAATGAAACCATGTTATAAGGGTTCTACATCTACTTTTAGAACTTCTACATTTATTTTCTCTTTTTCAATATGTCCTATTTTACATTCAGTATTTTTTGTTCATCTGTAAGATAATTGGTTAAAGATTAGTCTCTTCTTCAGTGAAAGTAAATACACACCGGGAAGGAACACCAGAGGGACCTAAATCCCTTCTTAAAAATAATTATTATCAAATGTGACGTCTTATATTCTTCATCCTTAATATAAATGTGTCTTATCTGACCAAAATCAAAATCAGGGATTAAGAAAAGTGAACAGTTTTATAAAAGGATCGATCGTTCTTATTTTCTGTTATATCTTCCAATATTTCTTAGTTTTACAGTGGATGACGGAATGAGAAACAAGTTACGTCAAAATGCGACAGTAGACCGACTGGTTTAGTACGAAACCTACTATTACGATTACTTGAGTAAAAGGAACCGACACTGAGAGTCGTTTTCAAAAAAGTACTGAATTTATAATATAGTAAAATATTACATGTAATAGTTTTAGTCTCGATAATATTTTCCCTAAAGACAACCCTTCCCCCGACCTAAACTACTGAGTTTTTTAAGGAAGGATGAGATTATGAGTAACATTTTTACACGTCTTGGAAAAAACCTTCTGGGTAAACGTGGTCTTCTACAGTTAGAAAATTTTATCAATTCAGTTTGTCGTAACTTGAAACCCTGTATAACTTCTTGAATTTTGGTATTAGAATATCGGTGGGTCATTCGATGACAGAAAATTAGGACAGAGGAGTGAAGGTCAGGAGTCATAAGCCACGGGGTGGTACTGTGATACTATACTCCCCTACCCCGCCCATACCAACCCGTCCTTTTCCCATAGATATAGTCTTCGAGATTCATTCCTCAGTCCTCAGAGATGAAAAGGGTCACCGAGGGGTCCATAAGACTAATAGTCAGTCCAAACTCTTGTCACTGTAGGATCCAGTGGGTCGAACCCAAAGACTATGGAGTTAAGATGACGAAAAAGATAAACCCCCTGAGTTTCATCTCCCCAACCTTTTATGAAGGACTACCTGTAACTTTTCGTAGACACGTAAATAAAAAGAATAAAAATTGGACTTTTCAACGTCCATGAAACAGTTATAGAATTTTATATTTGAAGATAAACCGAATGATGTGTATCCTACAACTTTGTACTAGATCCCTCACAACTTCGAGGACTGACTACCAAATAAAGTGACTTAGTATTTAATGTCTATTCCTAGAGAAAGAAGAAACGTTATCTTTATGGTTGTATCTCAAAGAAAACCTTGTGTTCCTTGACGAGTTCCGGTTGACACATTCTCTTCTTCTTTTTCGTCGTCTCAACCTTAATTCCAGGTCCGATAAATCAAAACCTCTTATATTGAGTCTACGAGTCCATTAGTAAGAAACGGACGTCATTAAAATAAAACCGAGTACTATTATTCTGAGACGTAAGGGACACAGAATTCGTAACCTTATCCTCCTAATTTCGTTTGGTGTTCAGGGTCCAACTACTGTCTCCGACTTTTGGACTAACCTTTAATGGAACAGTTATACATTATCGGTTGAATGTGTCATCTATCTTTTGTAAGTTAATAGTAGCCATGAGAGAATTTTCCGATGGTTCATACTACGACTCTAAAGGGGAGGATATTTATATAAACAAAATCAGTCATATGTGTACTGATATGTATACTTCATCAAGTGACGGACACTAGCAAAACCATAATTAAAGTTCCCGTTTATTACTTCTGTCCTTCGTGACTTAGTCGTGACTTACCTCATAGAAGGGTTGTGACTCGAACATTATCCAACACCGGGGAAACCCCAGACGTCTCTAGGTAGTGGTCTCGTGGACACTGTGTCTGATCACACGAATGGACAAACGTACGTCCAGAGAGGGTCGACCCACGTTTGTGATCCCGTTTCGAACAGAATGGGAAGAGAAGTCGAGTCAAATCGTTGGAGTATTTCGTCCACGAGGTATTTACAAACAACTTACTTACTAGTCCGATCAAAATTCTGGGTATTATTTGAGGTCGATCGTAACCAAAGCCTCTTCCGTTACCGTGGGGTGAGGTCGTGAGAACGGACCTTTTAGGGTACCTGCCTCCTCGGACCATCCGACGTCAGGTACCCCAGCGTTTCTCAGCCTGTGCTGACTCGCTGAAGTGAAGCTGAAAAGTGAAAGTACGTAACCTCTTCCTTTACCGTTGAGTGAGGTCATAAGAACGGATCTCTTAGGGTCCCTACCCCCTCGGACCACCCGACGGCAGATAACCCAGCGTGTCTCAGCCTGTGCTGACTTCACTGAATCGTCGTCGTCATCATCGCAACCAAAGGAACATTTTAGAACTTACTTTATTTTTAAGTTTTGAGTATATACTGATTATAGTGTTAATATCAATACTTGAACTAAAAGTTTGTACCCATCTAAATTTCCCTGAGATAGTCTTCTACTGACACGAGGGAATGGGTATTCGTCCGTCCCAATGTTTTTGTTTGGACAAATACCGAGGTCAGTGTTAGGCGTAAAGAATACACCACATTGTGGTTCCTTCCTTCCCTACCCCAACACGTAACGATCTCGTGTTTCCCACTACTATCGATGGAAAGTCGAGAAGTTACGACAGAAATATGGAATTTTTTTTTTTGACACCAAGTTTTTATGTATTAACTGGTAAATTGGTAAAGTTTACATGTTAAGTCACCGTAATTAATATAGACGTTACGACGTATTAGTAGTGGTGATAAAATCCTGAAAAGGTAGTAGGGTTTATCTTTGAGACATGGGTAATTTGTTTAAGAGGGAGGAAGGTCGAAGACCATTGGAGACAAGAGGAAAGAGAGAGATATTTAAACAGACAGAACAACTAGTCAGTGATGAGAAAAACACTAGGGTACCTGACATCGGAGGGTCCTAGGAAAGAAACAGGTAAGAAAGAAAGGGTACATTCTTATGACCTCACCCAACGGTAAAGGAAGAGGTCCCCTAGAAGGACTGGGTCCCCCTCTTTTTTCCTCGAAATGCCGTTTGTCCTGAAAAAAAAAAGTAAAGTATCCATAAAGAGGTTTGAAGGATTTTAGTATAAAACTTATATTTATCCCTGATGTCATTCACAATGACATCCTCCTTTCTTTCCCCCGAAATATCCTTTATCCTGGTAGCCTTTCGAACAATTTGATCTACCCTCTCTGTTCGACAAACTTCATTTGATAACCATTGTCTAGAACTAAACATTAATTCACAACCATCGAGACATTACTCAGACACCAAAGTCCTCCCCAAAGGGTACCGAGGACCTCGGTGTAGATAGAACTCATAATAAACAGGAACCGAAATACCACTAAGAGTAGAATAACTCGTCTTCGTTCTTGTCCCCGTCCTAAGATGGTCCTCTTGCTAAATGAAACGGGTCTTCAAATAACTCTAGGAAAATAGACGCTTACGGCCCATATGTCACCTTTGTGTCTTTCTCTCAAAAGAATGCCAGGGCTTTGTACAATGGATGTTCGAGCTTGTAGAGATGGTTGTCAATTTTGCCGTGTCACCGGTCCATGTCCCTAGTCGTTCCACACCGGATTCGGAGGCGAATCTCATCTTATGACCTTACTGAAGGCCTACCTCTTACTTTTGAGTTTTACAAAACATTCGGTCGGACCCTTCGACAAACGAACATTGAAAAAAAGGGGAGACTCTCTTACGTAAGTAAATAAGTCGTTTGTAAATAATTCACGTATCAATGTACGTTCCACGAACGATGAAATCTACATTCATATTTGTATTCTTTATCGAGAACGGAAGGTCTACGAATGTCAGATATTCCCTGTTATTCTGTACATACGTTTATTGACAGTCTGTCGTAATATCACAAGTCAAGTCAACGAGTCAGCACAGGCTGAGAAACGCTGAGGTACTTAGCGTCGTACGGTCCGGAGGGACAGGTAGTGGTTGAGGGCCTCAAGTGAGTCTGAGTGCAGGTAGCTCGGGCACTACGGTAGGTCGGTAGAGTAGGAGACAGTAGGGGAAGAAGAGGACGGGGATTAGGGAGGGTCGTAGTTTCAGAAAAGGTTACTCAGTAGAGAAGTGTACTCCACCGGTTTCATGACCTCAAAGTCGAAATCGTAGTAAGGAAGGTTTCTTTAGGGTCCCAACTAGAGGCAGTCTTACCTGACTAACCTAGAGGAACGTCAGGTTCCCTGAGAGTTCTCAGAAGAGGTTGTGGTGTCAAGTTTTCGTAGTTAAGAAGCCACGAGTCGGAAGAAGTGTCAGGTTGAGAGTGTAGGTATGTACTGGTGTCCTTTTTGGCATCGGAACTGATCTGTCTGGAATCAGCCGTTTCATTACAGAGACGAAAACTTATATGATAGATCCAACCAGTATTGAAAAGAAGGTTCCTCATTCGTAGAAAATTAAAGTACCGACGTTAGTGGTAGACGTCACTAAAACCTCGGGGGGTTTTATTTCAGGCTGTGACAAAGGGGTAGATAAACGGTACTTCACTACCCTGGCCTACGGTACTAGAAGCAAAAGACTTACAACTCGAAATTCGGTTGAAAAAATGAGAGGAGAAAATGAAAGTAGTTCTCCGAAAAATCAAGGAGAAGTGAAAGACGGTATTCCCACCACAGTATACGTATATCAATGAAAAACGCTGGGGAACCTGACATCGGGTGGTCCGAGACAGGTACCCTAAGAGGTCTGTTCTTATAACCTCACCCAACGGTAAAGGAAGAGGTCCCCTAGAAGGGTTGGGTCCCTAGCTTGGGTCCAGAGGGCGTAACGTCCGTCTGCGAAATTGGAGACTCGGTGGTCCCTTCGGTCAATAATGTCATTCGTGTTTTTTCCCTCAAGTGTATGACAACGATCCTTGTGACCTCACCCCTTTTTTTTTTCCTAAATTTACAAATACATCACAGAGGAACTTACCGTTACTATGTGTTTTTGTAAGTTCGTAGGATAATTTAATAAAATATGGATCTGACTTTATAAAAATTTCTTTATTAGGTCCCACAATAATATCATTACGAGATACACGACACGAATCAGCCAGTCAGCACAGACTGAGAAACGCTGGGGTACCTAACGTCAGGTGGTCCGAGGAGACAAGTGACCCTAAGAGGTACGTTCTCATGATCTCTCCCGACGGTACGGGAAGAGGTCCCTTAGAAGGTCTGGGTCCCTAACTTGGGTGTAGAGGGTGTGACACCGCTCAAAAGAGGGACTTGGTCGTCCCTTCCGACGAGACTGATATTTAATACTGTATTCAACTGACGACGTAAAAAAAAGTGACAAGATTACATAATTTCAAAAAGAAATTTTTTTTCCTTCATAAATCATCTTGTATAATTATTTTCGGAAAATAATGGTATATCATTTTCCCTTAAAATGTAAATAACTTACTTGTTCGTTTATCATTACTCTACAAAAGACGAGAGAAAAAGAAAAATTAGTCCTTTTTGACTATCTGAGAGAATCATTTTTTTAATTGGTTCATATGTTTCAGACGTAACCTCTACGACTCCAACCTTCGGAGTTGGGTCAAGTTTTCGACCATTTTCATCTCTGAGCGGACCATCTTAACTCACTAGAGTAACTGAGGTAAGGGTTTCTTTTACACCTCCGTTAACTCTCCTACTTTGTCTTTCTTGCTGCCGTTTCCATATCAGTGACAGAATACTATATGTACATTATTTTCTGAATTTATAATCCGTTCAGACAATATGCCGTTCAGAGATAATATACGGTATGTCTGTGACCTTAGTTTGAGTCCGGACGACAGGAGTATCTGGATAATAAATCATACCTCTATATAAGTAGTTATAAGAATACTTTATTTACAGTAATGGTTACTATTTTACTCGTGACACTTCCTTTCTCAAGTGGTCCCTGTTTACTGTATTCAAGGTCTACTCGTTCCCCAGGAAGGTCAGACTTTTTTTCACTTAAAAGTCTCACTTATAAGGGATGAATATTATAAGTTTCCTAATAGTACACCTTCCTCTTAGTATGAATACCACTTTCCCGGATTCTGATCTTAAAGGAATTAACCTTTTGATGTCCCTCTAAATTAGACACTTCTTTAACAAACTTTCTCGATCTAGCACTCCCAAAAAGGAACCAAGGACAGTTATCCATACAAAGGAATGGACATTTTACCGTTATTACCGTGAAGAGAGTATGCCAACAACACTCCTAACTTAATTTATTAGATACATTTTCGTGATTTCGTACGAACCGTATGTCTTTCATGAGATTATCGTCTGTAAGTATAATCTATGAAACAATAACGAATGGTGAAATGACCCCACACCCCTATAACAAGGGGGGTGTATTTTTGTTTCTGATCTTATATAACTCCACTAGGACTACTCTAAAACAACTTATACTTCGTGTAAAATTTCTTTAACACTCTTTAATGAGGAAGATGTTCTACTGGAAAGTGAATGTGATTCTTGTAAACGTAAAAAATGTCATCTTTTATATCAGAGGATTGTATATTAATGTTGATAATGATCGTCACTCTAATTATATACTTGGATTAGGGTTAATAGTAAAGCTAGTTTTCTTAAAATCACCTAAAAGGGGGTACCAAACCTCCGTGGATTGTCTTATGGATTAAAACGTAATTTTTACAAGTCACTGATAATGTAACTATTAATATATGTAGGCATTTTATCAGAGAACCGTTCACCAATAAGACGTTATCCCTCACCTGATCTGTCACACGTATAGAGTAAATTAAAATAGGAGTGTTGTTGGGATTTCTCTTGTTTCTGTCTATCATAAAGAACCGGAATTAAACTCCTATTGTAAGTCTCTCTAAATAACCTTTTATATAAAAACACCAATAGTTAACCTGATATGTGAACACTGAACATATGAAAAGACGTACAATATGAAGTTATTTTTCCAAATTTTTCTCCCCTTTTATTGACCTTTGATAGTTATTAAGTTCACCGGTAGTATGTCTAATTATCATGACTTGACATTTACTTTACTACTCCCGAGACAACTCCAACAAAACCTGGTTCTAGACCCATCTAAAACGAAGAAGGTTTTGTCACTGTACGTGAAAGAAGGGTAAAGTTGTATTTGTCCCAAACAACAACTTTAAAGTGGACTTATAAGTTTTGGGTGTTAATACGCCCTTCTACTTCATAATAAAAGTAAATTGGAATTTCCTCTGAATTGTTATAAATCCATTAAGAAATAGTTTATCATAACTACATCTAGAAAAACTGACCTTAAATATCAATCTTGTTACAGAAGGAGAAAACTGTCCAACGCACTTCTCTTTTACTCTCTCTTTGTCTTTGTGGTCCTTCTTTCCGATTTTCGACGGGACCTTTCTCGTCATCGTGTTGGTTTCTTTTTCTTCCAGACACAAAATAACAATTATAATTATCCAGGTCGATGTAGTTACACACTCCCGAAGATATTACATTTTTGTTTTATGGATTGAGTAGATTAAATAAGTCCAATTTGAAGTCATTCAGACGACTATCAAAGTTGACTAGAGAGACCAAGGAACAATAAAAATCTTATTAAGTTTGATAACCCAGATGTCAAAAGGTAATTTGAGTGAAAAACATTTCTTTTGAAGAGGGAATGGAGAAATCGAGGTCCATGTACTTTGATCTCTTTATGTTTTTATTATCACCTAATAAATATTGACTCACAAAATTAGGAGTGTAACACTTTTATTACTCTAAATATCGACTTCAATTTTATTAAATGGGTCTCAGTGAAGTCTAAATCGTCGTCTTAGATTCGTCTTCGGTTCCAAGAAGTATAAAGTTCTAATGGACAAGTTATTCTTCAAGTCCTACCCCGTCAGAGGTTCATGTACACCAGATAATGAGTGGGACCCATATTTCCCGGAAAACAAAGAGATACGGAGAGAAGGACGAAACTCAAACTCAGACTTTAGTATAACGTCCCTCCGTTAAAGTATCAATAGACGTCTTGATTACACCTGTGACTAAGATTGGTCAGTATCGATTGCGTATAATACGTGGAGTGTTGGTCGGTGACTTCATGAATTTTCGAGACTTCATGCCATCGACAATTATACATGATACAAATTAATAAAAGTAAATTTAATCACAAATAAAAAATTTTCCTAGACATGAATGGATCAAGTTGAGACGGATACTTCTAGACTGAACAGGAGAAGAAGGTTCTCTATTAATCGATCAATTGTGGGACGATGTACATATTTGATAGTAAATGAGTCGGGTGGTTCAATTTCACTAGTTATTACTCAATACTGGAAACATAGGGGTTACGGACCGTATGTTACCTGTCAGTTATTTACGAATGACTCAATTGTCTGATTTTTACTCTTACGTTTGACTTAGACCTCCTTTTGACTTTTTTTTTTTTTTTTCGATTCAGTTGTTATATACTTCTGGAGACTTTCTCCAAAAATGAGTCTTGTGAAGTGACGACCGTTACAAGAGTCCGTCTTTAATTATTGGTTCCAGTAGTTTCCTCTAACCACGTCCCACCCCTCCATTCCCTTAGACTGTAATCTTTTCCTTAAGTTCCTAAGACCAGGAGGTTCCTGTAAAAACAACAATATTACTTCCTCTCCTGACGGTCACGATAAATCAAGGGCCCTCGGTCCTTACAGTTTATATGACGTTGCGTCCCTACCAGTGTGTGTGCCAACCACGGAGCAAACTCTTTATTACCTCTACAGGGTAGTTTAAAGTGCAGGTTGTCTTATCAAAAAATAGGAAAATTAACTGTGTTTAAGTCTATATTTCTGTTTTGTTTTTATTTATTTGTTTTCCCTCTCTTTTCTAAGTTTCTCTTTTTAATCATACTGGATTTAACTCATATATGGGGTCTCTCTTATTTATCCATACTAAGTCCCACAGGGATTCGGAGAGGACCAACCTTGTGGAGGTTTTCGGTTGTCCTAACACTCACGAGTTCTTCTATTATGCACCAAAAGAGTTCAATAACAAATTGTCCTAAAATTTACGACCAATTGACAACGAGTCTCCTTTCATAGTGAAGATTGGTCTCTTTGATCGATGAGGAGGATGACCACCACTGACTCTTTACTTCACAACCGGAGTTTGTACCGAATGGTATAGAGTTTGTGTTCGATAAACTACTGAAATAGATGTGGGAGGGTAAAGGGGTATTGTGGATTGACGAGACAGAAGACGTATGGTACCATGAGGTAGATGATGATTTGAGACGGACGCAAACCTGTAGGTAATCAGTAGTTAGAGAAACATTGACGTAATAAAATTTGATATAATAAGAAACCCTTTTAGTTCAATTATTAATCATAAGACCCCAATATGAAGTTATCTATTACCAATGTACTTTTTATAACAAAAAAAAGGAAAACAAAGTCGTCCCTTCTGTTGAATAGATGGCAAGTTTTGGAGGTAGACCATTGTTTGTACTTGATGAAAATCAGTTCCTATGTTCTTGCTTTAGGGACCTCCTTCTCATAAAAAAGTGAACTTGTCCTCGTCATTCTGTAAATAATGGTCTTACGGAAACCGTATAAGACATCTAAAACGAAAAGTCAGTACCGTTATAAGACGGTGTGTATGTCCGGATTGGTTAAAGTCTTCTGTCCGGGAATAAGATTTTCTGGGAATACTAACCTTTACTCTTAATGTAATAAAATAACTTCTGAAAATAATAGGTATAGGATTGGTAATAACATATGTCGATTTGTAAATATGGAAGAACAACAGGGTCAACCCCTATGTGTAGGTGTCGATGAAACAATTGCATTGATATACCGCTTACTGGTAAATTCTTGTTATTACCGTAAGACTGTTGTACTCTGAAATTCATTAAAAAAAGTTGACTAGGTGTCCTTTCAAGTATTATATGCAAAATAGTGGTACTTCATATGTAAAATTGTTGCATGTTGAGATTTTATGACTAGAACTCCTGAAATTTTGAATTTTGGTGATCTAATACACCAGACTTGTATTGGTTGGAACTCTGACTAAAGATTAAGTATAATTCCACAAGACAAGTCTTTTGAATTAAGAGAATACACTTGTTTGGTATACGGAAATCGGATGTATACTAAAGTGTTAAAGACAACACAAGATATGAGTTTTGATAAAATTAAAAGTCCACCACAAAGTTAAAATCGACATTACATATATAGTAAATCGAATACGACTATATCACAATTGCACATTAAATAACTGATGACTCATTTTATTGTGTTAGATATACTTAAGATTCTTTTATAAATTGAAATATATACAGTTTTCACCGAGTTTTTATTGAAATTTTCCAGAGCCAATTATATGTTAAAGTTCCCGACTTTAAGTGAAAGTATTTGTAAATATTTCGTATATTTATTTAAAGAGAGTGTCCTTTTTTTATGTCGTAACCCAAATGTACTTTTGTTTGAACTTATTTCAACCCACCGAAAATTTCGTAATCAAGACAGTTATTAGAAACTTGACAAAGTAGACTTATACGTTCATTCATAGACTTATACTTATCGGCGAGTGTCAGTTTGACTTTTGGTTTGTCTAAAAATAACAGATGTTTATATATATTTTTTTAAGGGGGGTTTTCTACGATAAGAGAGTAAAGGGGTAGAAGAAGAAGAAGAAGTTGTGGGGACTATATTTCGTGTAATAATGTGGACATTTGTCTTTCTGTGGTAAAACAACAAAGTTGTTCTTTGGTACATTCTAGACTTAATAATGATTATGATCTAAAAAAAGTAATGTTTTTATAATTACGATTTTAATGTTGTGTAAAGAGAAAATTTTTATAAATGGAAACCAACAATATCTCGTGTACCATGATAAAAATATGTTACACCAACAATTTTACTGATCTTAAATCTCCACACTTGGATCAAGATCTTACATTCATATTATGTTTATGGATTGTCGTCTGTCTGGGTGGGTTTTTAGTTCAAGAACGTTTTCTTTTGGTAACTGTTTCCGTCAATTCTCGATGTTTCAAATTATCGGTGTGATCCTATTGGAATTCTCACTTGTCGAGGTTTCATAAATTTAGACGAAACTGTTCAAATTGTTAAAGTTCTGAGAACTTCAGATCAACATCGTATAATAAGATTTAATTGTCATCAATCTTTTTTTAATTCGGACTCTGATTCCGTGGTTCAAATAAATTTGTACATAAAGATTACGAATAGTGGTTGAGGAATATATATGATGACTGTAACAATGGAATAATTTTGAAGTGGGTCTACAGGTCTGTTACGAGGTAGATACATAAGAAGACATAAACGTTCGAAATTTATTCTTCTTTTACTTAATAGTATGGTCTCCTTTTGTCATAATATATGGATTATGACCACTTTCTTGAATAATTAACTCTGGAAAGACATGGTTACTACATATAAATAGATGTTATTAATCTAATCGAAAGGTTATGATGACATCAGGAAAAACCAAAGTACATTTTGTAATTCAATTGTAACTACCTACATCTTGATTATATATTATTTCGAACAAAGTTGTGTTAAAAATTTTAGAGAGTCATTACATATAAAGATAATTTGTAATTGTACAGTTCTTCAGAGGTTAAATACTTATTTGGACTTATTAGGATTTCTTGATCTGTGATTGAAAAGAACCTCATTGTTGTAACATAGTTAGTATGACTCCTTGGGTTACCCATATTTTCGATACTAATTTTACGGTTTATGAGAATATAATAAGCTGTTCGTTTGATTTCTTGACTTATTCCTAAAAAAAAATTATACACGATTGTTTGTCCTTTTTTTTTCAAGAATTCTTCTCCAATTTGTTAATTCTCACTGGAAATACCAATGAAATCTCTTGAGATAATAAAGATTGAAATGTAGTTTTACAAATCGAAAGGAAGATGTATATCAATTATTTGAAATGAACACTTAATTTTTTTTAGTGTTAGTCACGATGACCCTGAGTCTTTTCTTTACTTCTCCTTTTCCTTTGTCCGTTTAAAGCTAGTAATTGATCCATTCACCCGTTTCCCTTTCTTTTTGTCCCGAATCTTTCCTATAATCTATTTCGTCAATTTTGTGCAATTACTTAATTATTACGATGACCTATGATAAGGAAGAGGATCTGTTGTTTTTATTGGAGTTTCTCCTATACCAAAACGGACTTTAATGACGACTGTTAATCAAAAGATACGTTTTCTAGTTGGTCGAAAAGAAAATTCACTAATAAAGGTCGTCTACAAGTGGTTGTAAATTGATCGAAGATTTATATGTTACTACGAAGTTTCCGGAAGATGGTGTAAAAAAAATTCAACTTGATATCGACTAAATGTAATGACACGATCAAAATTCACATGTCGTTCTACTAAGTCAATGTAAAAAGTCTAAGAAAAGGTAATATCCAATGATGTTCTATGTCCCATCAAAATCAAGGGACACGATATGTACTTCAGGAATAGATAAAATGTATATCATCACACATAGACAATTAGGGTTTAAGGGTTAAATAGGGAGAAGTAGGAAGGGAAATCATTGGTTTCCAAACAAAAGGTACAGAGACTCAGACAATACATTTGTACAAGTAAACATAGTAAAAAAATCTAAGACGTAAAAGGAGAAATTCTGAATTGGGACCCCACGTACATAGAAAAACTTAATCAAAAGAGAACTATATATACCGGTCCTCACCCTAATGACCTAGTATACCATTGAGATATAAAATCGAATTCCTGGGAGGTATGATAAGAGATATCTCCTACATGGTTAAATGTAGGACTGGTTATCACATCCTTCGAAGGGAAAAGAGATGTGGGAGAGGTCCTAAATAGTAAACATCTGAAAATTTACTACCGGTAAGACTGGTCACACTCCACTATGGAGTAACATCAAGACTAAACGTAAAGAGATTATTAATCACTACGACTCGTAGAAAAGTACACGGACAATCGGTAGACATACAAAAGAGACCTCTTTACAGATCCATAAGACGGGTAAAAAAAAAAAATTATAACTCGACATACTCGACAAACATATAATAGTGTAAAATTAATTTAGGTTTTCAGAATAATAGTGAATTTTCCGCAAGGTACTGATGGTGAGGTTGAATAATTGAGTGAGACGGGACCGGAAGAACGGTTCGGATCTTGTCTTTTTCGTACAAAGACAGTGTGTCGGAAACGTTAAACGACAAGGGAGTTTACCCCTACGAGAAAGGGTCTTTCCCGAAGGAACTATCGAGTCGACCCTTTCTTAGGTGGACGTTACGTCCTCTAGAGTCAAGCTAAGGAGTTAGTCCTTCTAGACGACCTCTTTCTTGTCCGATGGGTGATGTCATAAGAACTCGAAGGGAACACCGAGTCGACCATTTCTTAGGCGGACGTTACACCCTTTGGACCCAAGCTATGGACCCAACCCTTCTAGGGGACCTCTTCCCTTTCCCGTGGGTGAGGTCATAGAACCGATTCTCTTAAGGTACCGGATATCAGGTGCCCCAGTGTTTCTCAGCCTACTGACTCGCTAAAAGTGAAGGTGGTCTATAAGAAGTGGGAAGATTATGACATGTGAGAACAGTGAGATAAGGTAAAGACGAAAGGAAAAGAAGTTTCGTAGATGGTAATGGACTATAGGGTGATATATTGGTAGAAGGTAGTGATTTCGTATTTGAAGAATTCCTCTCGTTGAAAACAAAACAAGTGGCCATATAAGGCACGGTTACTTGTTTGAGTTTTTTCGTAGTGGTTACACCAATCAATGAGTCTCTATGTAAAATATTGAGAACGACCAAGTGATCTTTCGATGTAATGAAGATTTTGGTTTATAAACCACCCATAAAAAAATAAGGAAAGAAAATTACTCTATAGTAAGAATATGGTATTTTAAGAGAAGTTCACATGTTTAGTCACTAAAAATCATATAAATGTTTGAATACATTAATTAGTGGTGATACAGACCTTGTAAAAATCATGTTACCCATATCAGAAGTTTAAAAAGATATCGAGACCATTTGCTAATGACGAATCCATTAAAAGGTCCTTGAAACCCGTGGACTCGTACCAGACAAGTCCACCATTTGAGATTTAATTTCTTTTAGAGTCGAAACTCGGATAGTCACGAGGATAATCACTTTCACTTCAACGAATCAGCAAGGGTTGAGAAACGTTGGGGTACCTATCATCGGACGTGGTTCGAGGAGATAGGTACCCTAAAAGTTCCGTTCTCATGACCTCACCCAACGGTAAAGGAATTAAGTGGATTTTTGTATTGGTCATATCTTATGTGCCTCAGTATTAACCTAACTGGTGAATAGATCCAAGGGGAATTTTAAGTAAGTAGTCAGTAATTAGTCAGTGTATTTATGGACACGAAGTCCTTTTATATTGGAGTTTATAAAAGAAGTTTTTTCACCGACCTTTGATGGTCTTAATTCGTTGTTTTTAATTTTTTACCGGCTTCCTGTACTTACCCGTAAAAGAAATTCTATAAATTTATTGGTCATTCGTGTATTTATCCAGAGTTGTAGTGACTAGTAATTCCTCTACGTTTAGTTTCGTTACTCTATGATGAAGTGTAATAATCCTACTGATAATAAGATTTATGTCTTTTGTTCACAACCACTCCTATAATTCTTTAACCTAGGGAGTATGTAACGACCACCTTACATTTTACCATGTCGACGATATCTTTTGTCAGACCGTCAAGGAGTTTTTTAATTTCTTAATGGTATGCTAGGTCTTTAAGGTGAAGACCTATATTCTGGGTTTTTCTGACTTTCATCTCTAAGAATTGACTATGTACACGTGGATACAAGTGACGTAATAAGTGTTTATCAGTTTTCCACCTTTGTTAAGTTTACAAGTTGTTGTCTTCTTACTCATTTTACTCCATATATGTCAGTTGGGAACTTGTTATGTCCAAACTTGACGTACCTGTTCAACTACGTCTTGGTACTATACCTCTTGGTTGGTACCTGAGGTTCGTAGACAACTCAAGTCATATGGTCCGTCCAGGACCTTGGTTACGGGGTTCCTATGATTCCCTGACGATGTGTGTTACCTTGTAATGAAGTTGGTACTTTTCCCTACTTTAAGACTATGTACGATGTTGTACCTACCTGGGATCTTTGTGGTACGACTTACTTTATTCGGTCTATGTTTTCCTGTTTATAACATTCTAAGGTGAATATACTTCATGGAGATTATTTCTGTTTTTCTTATTACAAATGGTCCTCCGTCTCCCTTACCCTTCAAGAACAAAGTACCCGTATCTCAAAGTGAAACCCTACTACTTTTTCGAGAACTTTACCTATTACCACTACCTACGTGTTTTCACACTTACATCAATTACGACGACTCAACGTGTGAACTTTTACTAATTTTACCATTTAAAATGTAATATGTAAAAAATTAGTGTTAATTGGTGTTTCATATTTTGGACCGACTTTGTAAATGTCATCGGTTAAATTGTCTGTGTATCAAGTAGTTAAGGAAATCAGCCAGACAAAAGAGGGAGTTCTTAACGAAAATAGTTTAATGAAACTACAATATGTAAATCGTAAGTAGTTTTCCGAAGTGAACTTTTCAAAGAGAGTCTTGATTCACGACGTTTTTAAACACGAAAAAGACATGTGAGATCACATAAACAGAATACCGTGACACTTGGTATACAGACTCGAGAATGGACATTTGTGATACTCACTTCGAACACGGGTTAGAGTGTGTATCACTAGTGTTAATGTCGTAGGAGGGACCGGAACTGAAATAAGGACTTAAAACGAAATACAAACAGTCAATATAATTAATATAGAAACATTCAGTGTGATTTGGAGACTCCTCAGTCCCCTTCTTTTTATTTATGTTGAATTACTAGAAAAATTGAGAAGTCGAGTGGACGTACAAGTATATCGGTAGATGTCTGTGGTCCATCGGAAACATGAGGTAAGGGGTAAATTCGAAGTGGTAATGACCGAAAGGACAATTAGGTAACTCCTTTCCGAACCCCAACTCCCCGTTTGAGACGTATTTCTTGTTGTTGTTGTTTTTCTTGGGTTAAACTAATTAAGAGAAGAAATGATTTGGTGGTTATGAAATACCACAGGTTTACTTCGTGTAAGAACTAAAGGAGAATGAAATAATGTATTAAAAGTGAAAACAACTTCTCGAAGTCTCTTTAATTTTATGGATCAGTCGGTTAAAGTAGAAGTTGGGTAATGTTGAATATCTTCATAAGTGACAACTGAATTCTTTGTGACTTATGGATTATATGTAGTGAGTGACAAGGTTCCTGTGTTTCTTTGTTTCCATTTCCGTTTTTTCCTTTTCCTTTTTCCCGTCTACTGTCAAGGACAAGAGTACTTCGGGTGTCACCCTCCCAGTTTTGTATGTTTGTTAATAAAACGCTGTATCATTCTCCTATATACGACGCATGGTCCTATGGTTTGTTAGAGCCCAATTTTCGTTTCCCTCCTACCGGACTTTATTCATCACGGAAACAAAATTTCCTATTCTCCATAAAGGTCTCCCTATTCCCGACTAGATCCGTCCGACCCGATGGATACATTTTCCTCCCTTATCACTTAGTAATGCCACGAGAGACCCTGTATCCTCAATCAAGACACACTCCGGTGTCTTCCTCCGTCCCCCGTCTAGTACGAGGTGTCGAAAAGTGAAGCTTAAGGTCCTCCACCCTAACCGGGAAACTGAACGTCACAGAGGATGTATACCCGTTAGGGATTTGAACAAATAACTCGTTTGGTTATCATAGAGGTCAGTTAAGTCTGAAATAAAGGAAAGGAGTAGACGAGTGAGTAGTCGAGTTTCTTCCTTTTCTTGGTTCTTTGGACCGATGACTTGAGGAGATCTTATTTGTATAAGTCTCACTAGAGGCCACCCAGAGGTTAAAAGTGAGAACAGAAAAAGGTTGAATGGTCGGTGTTCCGTTCATAATGAAAATAGAATAGAGACGAAGTTTACGAAGTTACCGAAGGGTTACGTGAACCCTCATCTTAGGTTTTGGGGAGTATTCCGGATTCTTCAGAACGGGCTGAGATAATAGAGTCTAGGAGATAGGAACGCTCGCCGACATCGGACGAGAGTTAAGAAAGTTGACCAGTCCAAAAGGAAAGCCGGAATCTCGGACACGAGGACTAGGGACTCGACCCGCAACTATGTGAAGAAGGACGAGAAATTCCTCGACATAAGAGTATTTCGAATCCAAAGTACAATTTAGGGAGGAGGTTCTCTACGTGTGGCATTGGTGGGAAGATTGCATGGAAGTGTCATGGGACATACGCGGGAAGAGTCGTGAATTGTAATGAACTCTCATGTGTAAATAGCAATAAACTAATTACAGAAAGAGGGTATGGCTGTCTCAATTGGATCTCGTGCCAGGCGTAGTTATGAAAAGTGGGATGTAAGGTTCGTGGATCTTGAAATGGACCGGGTCCGGGACCGTCCATCGTCCGCGAGTCATTTGTAAACGATTTATATTGTTTAAATGAACTCTTATGAGTTTCCGACCCGAGTCATAAGGTTTCCCGACACCCCGGAGGGTTGTAGTGACCTGCTTTGTCCTAAAACCTCACACATTTCACCTTGCACTTTTCAGCGAAATAGAAATGGGGTTGGGGCCCGGGATCCGTCGTTCTTGTGGAGTCCGAGCCTAAGTTTGGTTCTCCTTCCTCCGTCCTCGTGAGGATCCCTCCCTTTCTGTCCCGAAGCTTTCCTCCCTCCCGCGGAGTCTGTTGGTCCCGCCCCTCTTTCCCCGGCCGGTGGCCCGGGCGCCGCGGAGTGCGCCTACTTACTCTTTGCGCGCTTTGGTGGTGCTCCGGGCCGCTCGGAGCGAGAGAGAGTGCGCGTTGAGACCAGCAAGAGAAAGAGGAATGGTAGCGCTGATGCCGACGCCCTCACCCCTTTGCGACGTGCTATGAGCGGCGGCTGCGTTGAGAGCACGCTGGGAGCCCTGACTTCATTGGTGTGTCCGGAAATTCTCTTTACCGGCGGTTTATCGTCATACTGGAAAGTGGAGTCTGATGGCGAGAAGACCGCAGACACTAACCTGAGTTTCTCTACGCACGACTAACCTCCTTCACCGACCGGACAGAGGACCGTTGGTGTCCGCCGTTGCCCACGCATGGAAGGAACATCGCGCGACGGTAACCTTTTGCTCGATGAAACGAGACGGCCTTCTTACTCACGGACGCTGCGTTGTATCCGTCACTCTACGAGTAGAAGGAGTTCCCAAACAACGCATGGAACATCTCCCTAGCGCTAAAGAGCCGTCGAACCGATCACCCTCAAAGGAACCACCGAGTCTGCCATTTCTCGGAAGGACGTCACGCCTTCTAGACCAAGGTAGGGGCCAAACCCTTCTAGGAGACGTCTTCCTTTACCGTTGGGTGAGGTCATAAGAACGAACCTTTTAGGGTACCTGCTTCGTCGGACCGCCCGATGTCAGGTACCCCATCGTTTCTCAGACTGTGCTGACTCGCTGAAGTGCAAGATGAAAGATGAAGATCGATCACCCCCAAAGGAATCAGGAACATGTGAACCCTCTTGCTCAAACCCAGAGACCTCAATCTTCGTTCTGACCTATCTGAATTCCCTCGACTTTGAGTGTCTTCTTATAGTTCATGTCTTATATAAAGTCTACTTCAGATCTTATACCGCACCACCAGAAGGGCGGGTAAAAAGAAGACGGAACACCTGTCTCCAGGCGTTGTCAGAAATATGACGTAAATATAAACTCCACCTCCTATAAGTACGATAGCGCCTAATTAGGAAAATTACATTGTCACCTTAACAACACAGTATACCATTAAGACATGAACTTAAGAACATGGTCTGACGAAAGGTGTTACGGACGTGGTAAAATACAAGGGTGATCGTTACATACTCTAAAGATTGAAGAGGTGATAGAGTGGTTGTGAATGGTAATTTTTTATAACAGTATCAATAGGGCACACGATTCAGTGAAGCCAACACAGGTTGAGAACACTGGGGGTTCCTGTCATCGGGATCCAAGAAAACATGTACCATAAAAGGTCCGTTCTTATGACCTCACCCAACGAAAAAAGGAAGAGGTTATCAATAGTATCATTAGGATGATTATTGTAGAGTAACACCGAAACTAAACGTAAAGGGATTACTGATTACTACAACTCGTAGAAAAGTACACGAAAAACCGATGAACATATAAAAACCTATTTACAGACAAGTTCAATATACAAGATAAAGACCTTAGGAGCTTACTTAACAGATTAAATTTTAGTCTGATTCAAAAAATTTTATGTTCCTTTTCAGTAAATTAATAAGACCCACAGTAAAAGGAGTAAATATGTCAAACCCTGATCTAGTGTCAAAAGTCGGAGTGATGATAACTGTAAAAGCCGTTTTGTTAAGAACGACACCCCAGACGGGAAAATAACATATTACTTATATAACGTCGTCGTAGGAGTCGGAGATGGTTGATCTATGGTCAACGTTGGGGAAGGGAGGTTAAACAGTGTTGCTTTTTACAGAGGTCTATAATGGGTCGTAGGAGACCTACCGTGTCAACAGGGGGTAACTTTTGAAGACCTAATCTAATTACCAAATACTTGTGTCCGGTGTCTGAACTGAGTGAATCGTCCATCATAATTCCGAACGTTTGAAAAAAATAATAAGTTTTCATTTGTTTTGTTGATTGTTTAACATGTAAATTTTTAAGTCAGTCAAGTCAACGAATCAACACAGGCTGAGAAACACTGGGGTACCAGACGTCGTGTGTTCCGAAGGGACAGGTAGTGGTTGAGGACCTCGAATGAGTTTGAGCACAGGTAACTCAACCACTACGGTAGGTTGGTAGAGCAGGAGACAGTAGAGGAAAAGGAGGGAGGAAGTGAGAACGGGTCGTAGTCCCAGAAAAGTTTACTCAGTCGAGAAGTGTAGTCCACCGGTCTCATGACCTCAAAGTCGAAGTTGTAGTCAGGAAGGTTACTTACAAGTCCTGACTAAAAGAAGTCCTACCCAACCAACCTAGAGGAACGTCAGGTTCCCTGAAAGTTCTCAGAAGAGGTTGTGGTTCAAGTTTTCGTAGTTAAGAAGCCGTGAGTCGAAAGAAATATCAGGTTGAGAGTGTAGGTATGTATTAATGACCTTTTTGGTACCGGAACTGATCTGCCTGGAAACAACTGTTTCATTACAGAGACGAAAAAAATATGTCAGATCCAACCAGTATCCAAAAGAAGGTTCCTCGTTCACAGAATTAAAGTACCGACGTCGGTGGTAGACGTCACTCAAACCTCGGGGGGTTTTATTTCAGACGGTGACAAAGGTGACAAAGGGGTAGAAAAACGGTACTTCACTACCCTGGTCTACGGTACTAGAATCAAAAGATTTACAACTCAAAATTCGGTTGAAAAAGTGAGAGGAAAAAGTGAAAGTAGTTCTCCGAAAAATCAAGAAGAAGTGAAAGACCGTATTCCCACCACAGTAGACGCATAGACTCCAATAACTATAAAGAGGGTCGTTAGAACTAAGGTCGAACACGAAGTAGGTCGGACCGTAAAGTGCACCACATAAGACGTAAATTCAATTTATTCGTCCCACTGCTATGTGTCGAAACTGCATGAGGAAAGGGTTAAACCTTGGTCAGACAAGGTACAGGTCAAGATCGACAACGAAGGACTGGACGTATGTCTAAAGAGTCCTCCGTCCAGTCTACCAGACCATAAGGGTAGATTCTTAAAAGGTGTCAAACAACACTAGGTGTATCAGTTTCCGAAACCACATCAGCCATTTCGTCTTCATCTATAAAAAAGACCTTGAGAGAACGAAAAAGCTACTAAGTTGCCTACAACCTCCTACTACAGTAAACGTATAGACTCCAGAATATGTCGGAGATAAATTACACGACTGTAAAAAAAACGGTGTCCTGATCTTTTCCAGTCATGTAAATTATCTCTGACATATTCTGACTACATTTGAACTACGAGGAAACGAAAAATAATCTTACTTTAGTTGATTTTTATATTTATGATCAACTATTAGTACCTAGTCTTCGGGATGACCGTAATAATCTACATAGACCAAATATTTTTACCCGTTCGTTTAACAGTCATTTACTACAAAAAATGAAAGTGTTTAATATCTAAGTTAAACCCCCTTTTTATTTCTCATTTTGGGAAATCTCCACCACGTTAAAATTCTTTAGTCAGACGGTCACATCCTCTACGTCTTCTGTATCCAAATTGGGGACCCAACCCTTCTAACGGATCTCTTCCTTTACCGTTGGGTGAGGTCATAATGGACCTTTTAATGTACCTGTCTTCTCGGATCGCCCAATGTCAGGTACCCCAGTGTTTCTCATCCTATACTGACTCGTTGACTCGTACATACATCTCCATTTTTCTGATCCTTGGGGAGTTGGTCTCCTGGTCGAAGTTTATAGCTAAAATTTGTGTCAAACTAAGGAACGACGTGAAGGTGTCCCACGGCTACCACTTAAAACTCATTTTAAAGATTAGTATGTCTGTGAACCTTCAAATAGACACGTTTTCCCCTGAAGTGACAAGAGTTTTGTGTTTGTTTTGTTTTGGTGTACCTTGAGGAGGGTGTCAGCGGACACGACATGTTAGAGGGATGGAGAGAGTAAGGAGGTCACAAAGGTCACTTAGTTTGAAGATTTAAAAAACAACAACAACAGACCGTCGTAGGGGTTGACCCCGGGTCCCTAACTTGGGAAGGGGAACGTAAACTTCACGTCTTAGAAATGACCTAATGGTCCCTTCAGGGAGTTAATTTTTTTTTATTCAAACAATAAGATGAAAAGTAGAAAATGGGTGGGACAACCTAAGGTTCCACCGAGTCCGTCATTTCTTAGACGGATCTCACGTCCTCTGACCCAAACTAGGGACCCAGTCCTTCTATGACACCTCTCCCTTTACCGATGGGTGAGGTCATAAGAACGGACCTCTTATGGTACCTGTCTCCTTAGACTCCCCGATATCAGGTACTCCAACGTTTCTTAGCCTGTACTGACTCGTTGTCCGTGAAGTGAAGTTAAAGGAAACCAAGGTCCATTTGTTTTTAAGTCACAATGACTATTTACAACTGTCTCACATCACTCAGTTTGTTCTGACAGACGACATGGTAGGACACCGAGACAGACCCAACGAACCATTATTCGAACGACCCGAACCACCTAGGACCGAGAGAGAGAGATGTTTCCAAGGTTCACGATTCACAAGGGTCGTGACCATCCCTTGTCGGGACTCGTCGACTGTTGGTTCGAGTTTCTGGTGAAAGGAGATGTACGTTCCGAGAAGACTGTTCCTCCTCCGTCCGTTCAAACGAGAAGACCTCGTGTTAGGAACTTCACAGACCGGTGTAGTTCGGGTGTTTATAGCCAGGTACCTTACGGTCAGTCCAGTGACTGGGAAGACGGACGTCTAAGGAAGGAAATGACAAACCGGGATCAAGTAGTGAGTTAGTCTACTGTGGGTTCCATCTCGAAGTGAAACGGTCATAACTGACTTACTTATTTTGTGTACCTTCTTTTACTACTGACCTGAGCGACACTAGATCTAATAGAGTGTCTGTACGGTATCTAATCTTAATATGCACTCCTTCCCTTATTTTGGAACTTTGACATCAGAATTACGAATAAGAGAAGAAGAGTTAACCCTCAAGGTGACGTTTACGATGAAAACAATTTGTTTTCCATACCGACGAGAAAGATCAGAATTAAATCCAACTACGAAAGTCTCTTCCCTTCGAAACGTTACCACTGGTCCAAACACCGAAAAAAAAAAAAAAAAGACCAAGGTGGATATTATTTAATCCCAAAGGGTCCACCGTGATGACCATTTCTTAGACAGACATTACGTCCTCTAAGTCCAAGTTAGGGACCCAACCCTCCTAGGGAACCTCATCCTTTACCGTTGGGAGAGGTCATAAGAATAGACCTTTTAAGGTACCTGTCTCCTCCAACCTCCCGATGATGTCAGGCACCCCTCTCTCAGCCTATATTGATTCGTCGTCGTCGTCGTGTTGTGAATATACTTGGTTATTTAATCAATACATGTAAAAAAAGATCGGGAATCCTATAGTTAATTAATAGTGTAAGTACCTTTCCTTTAATAAAAATAAAACTTTATTAAAGTTTAAATAACCTTGTAACGTTCGTGTCGTGTAATTGAAATAAAAAGGACTTAGTAAACGATCATTAAACGGTTGTACTACGAGATAGTGTGGTTTATGAAATCACATATAAAGGATGTTTATTCCTCATTCTTCTTATGACATCAGATTACATCATGTATGAAAATGACATCGATTCTCAAAACGGATAAATAGAGGATCCCTTAATCTTCAAAATCGTAAACTTTAATTAAGGATACCCAATTTCGTTCGCACCATTTTTAAATTAAATAAATCCCGTCCATTGGTTATCTTTTTTTATGTTTAAATCTCACTATGGCTCAATTTTTTAGATGAAAACTTTTATAAAATTCTCTCTCTCTTTCATATTTAGTTACTTCGAGTCAAATTCTAATACATTGTCTTTTATTTATAATTCCTTATATAACTATTAGACAATACCAGTCAATAAAGGAGAAAAAGAGGGTAGAAAAGAGAAGGGAAAAGAAGTTATTCATAAATAATGACTCAGATAATGTCCGAGACCGCTAGGTTTCTAATTGTTTATCTCCGACCCAAGGACGGACGAACCTGGATCAACCTGGGTCAATCACTTTCTTTCTTCTTTTTTTTGAAAATGCTGTTTCCTTCCGTCTCTCTTTTTATCGTTTCATGATCCCTAATTCGTTGTAGAGAATAAAAAAAGGATGGAAACAGGATAAGCTCAGAAAAATATCAAAAAGGAACGACATTAGACAGAAGAAAGTTAAAGAGTATTTTGAGTAAACACTATTAGTAGTTCCCCAAGATGAACTATAATATCGTTTAATTGGTGAATATTGTAAAAGGTTCTACTATGAGTTTTTGAAGATCTTTTTCTCTTTTGTCATTGAAATATCATGTCTTTAGACCGTTTGTGACGCATTGTTTCATTACTTCCAGTTCTACTGGTGACTATAGGTACCCGTAGTACAATTAGACTGTTTACACATAAGAGATGAAGCGGTCAATTACTATTTACTCGGCAAAACTTCAGTTTCCTTCGGGACACGTGTTTCCCTTAAGACTTTCACAACCCAAGAGTTCACAATGAGTGAAAGAAGAAATTGGAGAGGAGTGGGTAGGAACAAGAGACGACTCTGACAGAAAAGGGGAAACTTGAATTCACGTAAACCGGAAAGTCAGTCCCGGTGAAGGTAACGGTAGTCCGAATTGTTTTCAACGATATTTTGACGAAAATAACTTCACAGTCTTATAATGTTTTATGCCTTCTTTCCGTCTTTTGTTATACCGTTGTACTTTATATGAGGTAGAGACAAAAATCGTGCAAGATTGTAAACGGTATAAAAAGGGGTGGGGTGGGGTGTGAGAAATTCTGTATCTTCAAGGTAAGGAAGTAGAACAAAATGTGAAGGGGTGGTGTTAAGGTCATCAAGGGGAAACTCTCCTTGATGTCCGACGTATAGATCTAGACTTTTACCGATACGGGCAGAAGTCGAAAAGATCTGGAAAAGTAGAAGTCAAAAGGGTCTTTAACGGTTTGACAAGAAGTTTCACCTACACATAATCCCAAGAGTCTCTTTGTCTTGGTTCTCCAAGACACACATATGTGTGTCTGCGCATATGTGTGTCTGTGTATTTGTGTGTCTGTATATCTCTAATATGTGTGTGTATGTATATTACACCTCACTCTCTGTCTCTCTCTGTCCGTCCCTAAAGTACTTTAACCGAGTGTTCCAACACCCGGTTCGGGTTTTAAACACCCCGTTTGATCGTCTGATGTCTAAGTCCACCCTCAAGTATAATGACCAAACTCGGACTTTAGACGTCTCGTCAAGTCATTGACTTTTATATCAGTCCCGTCAGAACCCCGTCTTAGTGAAAAAACTCTTTGGAGTCAGAAACGAAAATTAAGGAAGTCGACTATCCCATTTCGGGTGGGCGTAAGGTGTCCCATTGGACGAAATGAGTTCCAGATGACTAAGTTTACAGTTAGTGTAGATTTTTATATCAATGAAAGTATCGTTGTAGACCTGACCACAAACTGGTTCGTTGGTCTATTATATTGGATCAGGGGATTGGGATTGGGATTGGGGATTGGGGATTGGGATTGGCTGTAGTTTACTTGGTAATGTCCCAACATAGTTAAATGTGAAAATGGTTGTGGAAAACTCTCAAGTGTCACAATGGTTGAGAACATTAAAATAGTTAAACAAATCACACTTGATTATGAAGTATAATTAAACATAAAGGTACTGTCTATTGACTTGTATAAAAAACAGAAAACGAATAACGAAAAAAGAAGACGAAAAGGTATGTCGGGTTGCACAATTCAAAAGAATGTAAACCAGAAACAGGTTCAAGGAGACAACACAGGATACAAACAGTTCTAAAACCAACTTACATTGACTTTGATCGGATTCCCTTTTTTTGTTAGATTAATATCCAAGACAAAAGTAAAAACAAAGTTGTCACACGTACAACCACTCCTTTGACAACAAAACCTCAGTAAGTGATCACCTACTTTCTTTAAACCTTCATTCAGTTCTCTCTTGTTTTATACTAAACTATCTTCCTTCACCAAACGAAATAATTGTAGTGAAATGGTCCACGTCTCAGAAAACCGGAAGGATTTCATGACTTTATATAAGGAATATTTTCCTGTGATTCATTAAATTTCGAGAGACAGAGTCTTGATAACTAAATAACTACAAAACCAACATCATTTTATATGTATTGTATTTTAAATGGTGTATTTGATAAAAATTTGTATATCAAATAACCGTAATTCATGTGAGTGTAATAACATGTTGTTAGCAGTGGTAGTTAGAGGTCTCGAAAAAGTGACGTCTGTAAGACCTAGTTTATTAAGAAACAACCCCAACTTCGTTATATATCCAACACGGACAGGATATATAACCTCCTACAAATCGTCGTAGGAAATGGGTGACTTACGGTCACCGTAGGGAGGAGAGTAATCAGTTACAGTTTTTACAGGGAGTCCGTCAAGTAAAGTCAGCGAGTCAGCACGTTGGGGTACCTGACGTCGTACGGTCCAGAGGGACAGGTAGTGGTTGAGGACCTCAAATGAGTTTGAGTACAGGTGACTCAGTCACTATGGTAGGTTGGTAGAGTAGGAGACAGTAGGGGAAGAGGAGAGCGGAAGTTAGAACGGGTCGTAGTCCCAGAAAAGTTTACTCAGTCGAGAAACGTAGTCCACCGGTTTCATAACCTCAAAGTCGAAGTTGTAGTCAGGAAGATTACTTGTAAGTCCTGACGAAAGGAAATCCTACCTGACCAACCTAGAGGAACGTCAGGTTCCCTGAAAGTTCTCAGAAGAGGTTGTGGTGTCAAGTTTTCGTAGTTAAGAAGTCAACGAGTCGAAAGAAATATCAGGTTGAGAGTGTAGGTATGTACTGATTACCTTTTTGGTATCGGCATTGATCTACCTGGAAACAACTGTTTCATTACAGAGACGAAAACTAATACGACAGATACAACCAGTATTGAAAGGTAGGTTCCTCATTCGTAGAAAATTAAAGTACCGACGTCAGTGGTAGACGTCACTCAAACCTTGGGCGGTTTTATTCCAGACTGTGACAAAAGTGACAAAGAGGTAGATAAACGGAACTTCACCACCCTGGTCTACGGTACTAGAATCAAAAGACTTACAACTCAAAATTCAGTTGAAAAAGTGAGAGGAGAAAGTGAAAGTAGTTCTCCGAGAAATTAAGAAGAAGTGAAAGACGGTATTCCCACCAAAATACACACATAGACTCCAATAACTATAAAGAGGGCCGTTAGAACTAAGGTCGAACACGAAGGAGGTCGGGTCGTAAAGAGTACTATATGAGACGTATCTTCAATTTATTCGTCCCACTGTTATATGTCAGAACTGTATGAGGAAAAGGATAAACCTTGGTCAGACAACAAGGTACAGGTCAAGACGGATAACGAAGGACTGGACGTATGTCTAAAGAGTTCTCCGTCTAGTCCACCAAACCATAAGGGTAGAGTAAGTCTTAAAAGGTATCAAACAACACTTTTTTAAAGGGATCTATAATGGTTTACAGGGACCCTCCGTTTCAACGGGGACCAACTCTTGGTGACTAATTTTATCCTTCCTAAAAGTAACATTTATCTCAATAAAATTGACACTTCTTTATTGACCTTTTTACGTAATACCCGTAAGTAATTATAGTCTGTGTCTTGATAAATACTAAACTGATACATAGTCTAGTCAGTACGAAAGTCATCATTTGTTTATCTCGTAAATTAACGGTGTTGTCACTATTGTATTAGTGAGACTAACCGTAACGAAGTCTTGTAGTCTCTGATTGGTCTTTATCAGATCTAACCTTTACTGTCGAAACGTACGTACTGACTTACACTTACTCACTTTTTAACAACTGCATATTCCAATTCTTCAGATAAAATCAAAAAATAGTATTAATGACATATAAAATATCTCATTGTAGTTGACCGAACATCTTTTTATCGGTAAGAGACAATAAGAGTTTGTGTCTCTCATAGAAAACAATTTTTTAATAAAATAAACTAGAACAACCGGTTATATCTGATATTAATGTCACTTATTATGTTATATCTGTTTATAAACTCCTTACATAATCAGTATGTGGTTCTTTCACTTTAAAGAGTTTCGGTCTATACTACGATGTAGGAAACGATCGGTTACAGATTTTACTACCTTAAACTCATCGTAAAACTGAAAATTCCGTGACTTCTTGGACAGGTACACAACATCTTTATATCACCCGATAACACATTTCTTCACATCTTTAGTCTGTGAATTACAATAAATGTAACAAGGTTTATCAACTATAAATAGGAATCCACACTCTTGGTCAATTCTAAAATTTTCAGTCCAAATAAGGTATGGTTTCATCAAGATTATAAATAAAGATCGTTAATAGTTGAACGAAATAAATACCAACGACGCTAAGACTTTTGTTTTTTCAAAAAATCACGATGTGAACTAAGGTATCTATAAACCACTTCAGGGAACTGGAGACATCCGGAATCAAAACGTAAGCAGTTTAATTCCCCAACTTCATTTATTAAAAGAGACTATCAAAGTTAATTGTTGACCTTATTTAACTTCTAATTTTATCCTTTATAGATAAAACTATGTCAACATTGATAACAACATTGAACTTAACATTGGTACCATAGTTAATATACTCTAATTAGGAAGTAGAAGGGTTTATTTTCTGTCTTATCTAAAAGTCAAATTCATTGTCACAAAGAATGTCTAATTCGGAAAGTCAAAAAGTACATACAAGTCTCACAATCCGTTCTTTTATATTAAGAAAATTTTGGTATGTGACATTTTACTCTAAAACGTTACTACGACAATTTGTAGACATAGAACTAAGGGTTTCAGATTATCTCGTTAATCTTTACATTATTAAATCTGCCCTTTGATTTCGACTAAGACGAAGATAGGTTAATATCTACTATTTAATCTAAAAATATTGACTGTGTTCTAATTTAAATAAGTCGTCTGATAAAAATAAGTATTACATTAAATGAATAGGTATTAATAAATCTGTTATTTTCAAAAGAAGAGGAATATCCTTGAACGATACGAACCCCATTTCAGATCTGACAAAAGTCTAGACATATTATTATAAATTCAGTTGTCGTCGTAGTAATACTGACGGTAAATAACTCGTGAATACACAGTTGTGAAATGTATATAGTAGAGTAAATTAGGAATGTCGTTGAGACACTCCGTCGAGAATAATCGATCTCAACGATTCATTGAATGTCTTTTAGGGTGTTCCTAATTTCGAGTCTCGGTCCTAGAAAGAGGTCGAAACGAGGAATCGTGAAGATTACGTTTGACATACTTCGGGTCCCTTTTGTTTGTTTGTGTTAGATAGAATTAAGAATTAAGATGTATATCAATTATCGGATTCAATCTCTCACTTTAAAGACATGACGTCTGACTTACACTAAATAAAACTATATACACTAACAGGTGAATTAATGGGTATGTGTATTGGAAGGCATGTCATAGTCTGAGCAGGCAGGCAGAGGTTTAATCCAAAACTACACACCAGGTTTAATTTTAGTGAGAATATAGTCTTACAGACGATAAGAAATAAGATAAGAGACAGACATTCGTCTATATCCTTGGTTCCTTTCGAGGGCCTCAAATTTAATCTCTTTCTGTAAGAATCGAAGAATGTTTAGATGGGAGAGAAAACTCACCATCAGGAAGTATCCGAACGAATTTCCTGTCTGTAAAAGGGTGTCGGGGGACGACGAAGACTTACTTGTCTAAGAGTCGGGGGACGACTGACCACTTATATAACGAATAGGAGTAAAAATGAGAAATGACTGTCGGAAGTATTATTGAACGAATCTTCTGTTTACCGTACCGTCTTAGAGACTGTTGAGTAATTCCTTCTTTATGTCATCTAAAGACGGTTTATAGTGATGGGGGAATTTCACTTGACTCTCGTCAAAAACAGTACTACCTTCTTCTACGACGACTCTTGACGACGGAAGACAGTTTTCGTCGTATTACAGAGAAACGTGACAAAATTTCTCTCTAAATTACTGTGTAGTCGAACATCTAATAGATATCACAAGACGGAACCGTGCACGATAAGGAAGATGTACCTTACGGAAGGAGGGGGAAGAGACGGTTGGAAAGGTCTCTGTCGGGTTTACCACAAAAGTTATACTAGGGAAAGGATAGAGGGTACCGTAGTGAGGAAGGAGATCCGAGACCGTTATGTTAACTATACAACGTCATATCAGACATATCAATAAACAACCAGAACTGAGTTGAACTTCGAAGAACTTGTGTCTCTGGCACCACATGAATAAGTAGAAACGCAGGGGTCGTAGGTGTCGTTACGAATCGTGTCTTTTTCACGACCCAATGATGACTAACAATTTATCGAACAGATGGTATCCTTATTAGAAAGGAGTAACCCTAGGTCTGAATATATGTCATACCACTAATGTTAGTACCTTTGGTGACTGTTCAGGGTCAAGACGATCAAGAAACTACACATTGAAGAAGTAAGACATTTTACCCCCAACATTACCATAGATGGAGTACCTCCATTTAAAGACGTTTACAAAAGTCAAAGTAAGTATCAACTTCTAGACAAATCCAAAAGATGACAAATAAACCCCTGAAAGGACCACCGAGTCACTATTTATTAGGAGGACGGTTACTTCCTATGTATCTAAACTAGGGACCAGACCCTTATAGGGGACCTCTTTCTTTACTGTTGAGTGAGGTCATAAGACCAGACCCTTTAGGATACCTGTCTCCTCGGACCGTCCGATATCAACCGCCCTAATGTTTTCTCAATCTATATATAATCACTGATTTGTTGTTGACGAATAAGAACTCAGTTAATTACATTAAATATCAAAAGATTCTCAGTGAATGTAGAACAAAAATAAATAAAAGTATTTCATCATTCATGAGATGAACAACTAAAGTGGAGATGTAAACAAATATAAGACAAGAATTAGACGTATATATACATAAGTGAAGAAAATGACAAAAGGAAAAAGATCTCCCTTTATACATTTTTACAATCATAAACCGAGAGAGACCCACTATTCTAACACAATAAAAATATAAAAAGAGAAAAATGGGTTATAAGTCTTTGGTCATATATACAATGAAAGTATAAGTGTTTTTTTTATGAATTCTTTTAGGGAAAGTCAAGGATTTAGCTCTGGTCCTTATAATACACCTTGTACCAGAATCTGACCTTGGCCCTTTGACACGACCGAGTCTACGAAAAAGGACTCGGAACTCCATACTTAGTACTTTGGTCGCACTAAAACGATCAGGAGTAGACTATGTTTCTTTTAATCGGTGATTTGGTAGAGTGAACGAGATCAAGAGTAGAATCTATTTCCATTTCTACCAACCTCAACACATTTTCTAGTACTTCTTAATCAGTAACTCCGGCTTGAGTAGAATACACCACCTAACTTAAAAACCCACTGAATCGTATAGTAACTACTATTTTTTATTATTGGAATCACTACTTCCCGTTGAATCAATTATACAGTCTTACTGTGTATCGTTACTTGTTTTGTAGACTTACACATTAACCTTCATAGACTTACACATCGACCTTCATTGACATTAGTGAACACATTAACATTAATTTTACACGTTAACTTTTATAAGTTGTAAAATTTTACAGGACACTAAGATGTCCTCGTAAAAAGCTCCCTTTGACCAAAAATTTTTTTGACAGACCTTCTTCCGGGGAAAACCAAAGGGTCGAGTGTCGTTTGATCTTTCTTTTCTATCCGTCGGATTAAACTAAGTTGTTTATAAAAACCTAATTGATCAAACTTAGAGAAGGATCTGGTATTCATCTTTACAGAATTAACAGGAACAATTCCTGTATTGATGAAAGTTTCCCTGAAGGATGTTAATCTACAATTACGAATCAAACAACAACAAATCAATGATTCAGTACAGACTGAGAAAACACTGATGTACCTGACAGGGAACGGTCCGAGGAGACAGTTACCCTAAAGGATCCACTCTTATGACCTCACCCAACGTAGAGTAAAAGATCCCCTAGAAGGAACTAGTCCCTTGCTTATACACAGATGACGTAACTGTCCGTCCAAAAAATGGTGACTCGGTGGTCCCTTCGGGTTGTTAATCGAATGATCCAATGATATACAAGTCAAGTCAAATCAGCGAGTCAGTACAGGCTGAGAAACGCTGTGGTACCTGTCGTCGTGCGGTCCGGAGGGACAGGTAGTGGTTGAGGGTCTCAAATGAGTTTGAGTACAGGTGACTCAACGACTACGGTAGGTTGGTAGAGTAGGAGACAGAAGGGGAAGAGGAGGACGGGAGTTAGAAAGGGTCGTAGTCCAGAAAAGTTTACTCAGTTGAGAAACATAGTCCACCGGATTCATGACCTCAAAGTCGAAGTTGTAGTCAGGAAGGTTACTTACAAGTCCTGACTAAAGGAAATCCTACCTGACCAACCTAGAGGAACGTCAGGTTCCCTGAAAGTTCTCAGAAGAGGTTGTGGTGTCAAGTTTTCGTAGTTAAGAAGACGTGAGTCGAAAGAAATATCAGGTTGTGAGTGTAGGTATGTATTGATGATCTTTTTGGTATCGGAACTGATCTACCTGGAAACAACTGTTTCATTACAGAGACGAAAAATTATACGAAAGATCCAACCAGTACCGAAAAGAAGGTTCCTCATTCTCAGAAAATTAAAGTACCGACGTTAGTGGTAGACGTCACTCAAACCTCGGGGGGTTTTATTCCAGACTATGACAAAGGTGACAAAGGGGTAGATAAACGGTACTTCACTACCCTGGTCTACGGTATTAGAAACAAAAGACTTACAACTCGAAATTCGGTCGAAAAAGCGAGAGGAGAAAGTGAAAGTAGTTCTTCGAGAAATCAAAAAGAAGTGAAAGACGGTATTCCCACTACAGTAGACGTATAGACTTCAATGACTATAAAGAGGGTCGTTAGAACGAAGGTTAAACACGAAGTAGGTCGGGTCGTCAAGAGTAATACATGAGACATATATTCAATTTATTCTTATTCGTCCCACTGTTATATGTCGGAACTGCATGAGGAAAAGGATAAACCTTGGTCAGACAACAAGGTACAGGTCAAGACGGACAACGAAGGACTGGACGTATGTCTAAAGAGTTCTCCGTCCAGTCCACCAGACCCTAAGGGTAGAGAACTTCTTGAAGGGTGTCAAATAACACTAGGTGTGTCAGTTTCTGAAACCGTATCAGTTATTTCGTCTTTATCTACAAAAAGACCTTGAGAGATCGAAAAAACTACTAAGTCACCTACAACCGTTAAACTAAAGACCAAGGAGACGGAAAAGATTTTGGTCGAACTTGTAGACCTTAAAGTACCAAGTACATAAGAACTTTGGACCGAACCTCTTAAAACTCGTAATAAAACAATAATGATATACATTGTAGAATTTGGGATTCACTAAACGGACCACGACTGGTGTTTCATATATATAATTATTAAAACAGGGAAAGATAATCCTATATATATTCGAAATACTCTCGATTTATAAAATAAATAAAGTAACAAAATTCCAGTAAGTAAAGTCAAGTGAAACCAGCGAGTCAGTACAGGTTGAGAAACGCTGGGGTACTTAACGTCGTACGGTCCGGAGGGACAGGTAGTGGTTGAGGACCTAAAGTGAGTTTGAGTACAGGTAACTTGGCTACTACGGTAGGTCGGTAGAGTAGGATACAGCAGGGGAAGAGGAGGCCGGGGGTTAGGGAGGGTCGTAGTCCCAGAAAAGGTTACTCAGTTGAGAAGCGTACTCCACCGGTTTCATGACCTCAAAGTCGAAATCGTAGTCAGGAAGGTTACTTGTGAGTCCTGACTAGGGGAAATCCTACCTGACCAACCTAGAGGAACGTCAGGTTCCCTGAAAATTCTCAGAAGAGGTTGTGGTGTGAAGTTTTCGTAGTTAAGAAGTCGCGAATCGAAAGAAGTGTCAGGTTGAGAGTGTAGGTTTGTACTGGTGACCTTTTTGGTATCAGAACTGATCTACCTGGAAACAACTGTTTCATTACAGAGACGAAAAATTATACGATAGATTGGAATAAAAAAATAAAAAATTTAAAAATAAATAATAAAAAATTAACTAATTAATAAAATGAAATGTTATAACATAACCAAAACGGTATGTAACTGAACTTAGGTGGTGTCCATATGTGCACAAGGGGTAGGACTTGGGATGAGGGTGGAGGGAGGGGTAGGATAGGGAGACCCAGTAGGGTCACATGGTCGAGGCCCGTGGGACATAGCACGTAGTTTGGACCTGACCGTTAAACAAAGTGTATACTATAAAATGTACAAAGTTACGGTAAAAGGGTATAGTAGGGTGGGAGCGGAAGAGGGTGTCTCAGGTTTTCTGACAAGTTATATACACAGAGAAAACGACAGAGTGTATGTCCCAATAGTAATGGAAGAAAGATTTAAGGTTTATATACACAATCATATGACATAACCACAAAAAGAAAGACCGAATGAAGTGAGACATATTATTCAAAGTCAAAGTAGGTGGAGTAATCTTGACTAAGTTTACATAAGAAAAATTACCGACTCATTATAAAGTAACACATGTACATGGTGTCGAAAGAATAGGTAAGTAGACGACTACCTGTAGATCCAACGAAGGTACAGGACCGATAATATTTGTTACGACGCTACTTGTGACCCCATAATGGATTGGAATCTTGTGACACATTGTGTTGTCTCCATATATTTTCTAAAAATTTAATTATCACTATTATCACCTATTGTGAATAGTCACATGATTTGTAAAAAGACCAGGGAATTTACTTAATAATGTAACTTAGAATTACTATTGAAATTCTCAATGATAATTGTAGAAGTAGACTGATCCAAACCGCTCTAGTCCATTGAGCAAGTTCTAGTGTGTCAAACTTTTACTAAACTGATCATAAATTGCATTCAGACAGACTAAAGTCTCAAAAACGATGAAACAAGTGGTCAGAGTTACTTACCAACCACCGATTTTCTCATTCACTTGAAAGTAAACGTCTTTAAACATAAATAAATTAGTGAAAAGAATTTTTTTTTCTATAGACTAAAATACTTGTAGAAAGATATCCTTCCTTTTTGATGTTCACGGATACTCTAAATAAAATGATATAAACTTTCTATGTCGTAACAAAATATACAGTTAATACACAGTTAATATCAATATCCATAGTGAATACATAGTTATATGTACAGTTAATACTAATATCTGGGGTAACTAACAACCATTATAGGGTCAAAATCTCTACAATTTAATTCACAGAATGTTGTCCTTTATGTTCACTATACGTACTTATACACACAAGACATAACGTTGCACTTTAAAAAAGACGTTCAAGACTCCGTTATGTCACATCATCAGTTCGTACGTCTGAAACTTCGGACAGACAAAGAATAAACGAACGTCAGGACCCCTTTAATAAATTAAAGAGACTAAGTAGGTATTTTATACCTATTATTATTATGTAAGGAAACCTAGTGAGTTTCATGTGAAATAATCTGGATCGATCCGTAAAAATCAAACTAAAGATTTCAGAAAGTGTTTTCTACCTAAACAAGGGAACGAATTTTAGAGATAGTCGACAGTCTCCTGGACGTAGGTATAAGGACGGACTTAAAATAAAAGTTTATGATAGAAAATCAAGTTTCTGAATAGTAACAGAAGTCCTCCAGAGGTCAAAATACTCCGGGATTTTTACCGGTAGGATAGTCCAATAACTGTGATTGACTCGAGTTCCATTCTTATACTACAATTACTCTGTGTAAAGGTGCGTAAGTGAAGGGTGACATTTAGACAATTAAAACGTACTTCTTTTGGAGGCTAGGTATTGATGTCGGATGTGAAGAGTAAGATCGGTAGTCCCTTCTACATATAAGTAATTATAAAAGAACTAGAAAAAGAGGTAGGAGGAGACAGAGTGTCCAATCAAAAACGTGTTTATTAGGAGAATCGAGATAAGTCCACTGTTCACTTGTCTTAATTAAAAAAACAGTCTTCTCCGAGAATACCCAAGTCACCTTTTCGGAGAACTACTTTCACTTTCTCCTCTCACTTTTTCAACCGAATTTCGAGTTGTAAGTCTTTTACTTCTAGTACCGTAGACCAGGGTAGTGAAGTACCGTTTATCTACCCCTTTGTCACCTTTGTCACAGTCTGAAATAAAAAAACCCGAGGTTTTAGTGACGTCTACCACTGACGTCCGTACTTTAATTTTCTACGAATGAGGAACCGTCTTTTCAATACTGGTGGGATCTATCATATAAGTTTTCGTCTCTGTAATGAAACGGCTGATTCCAGGCAAATCAGTTCCGATACAAAAAAGGACACCAGTACATACCTACACTCTCAATCTGACACTTCTTCCGACTCACGACTTCTTAACTACGAAAACTTGACACCACAACCTCTTCTAAGAACTCTCAGGGAACCTGACGTTCCTCTAGGTTGGTCGGGTAAGACTTCCTCTAGTCGGGACCCTAAAGAAACCTTCCTGACTACGATTTCGACTTTGAGGTCATGAAACCGGTGGAGTATACTTCTCAACTGAGTAACCTTTTCTGAGATTACGACCCTCCCTAACCCCCGTCCTCCTCTTCCCCCGCTGTCTCCTACTCTACCGACCTACCGTAGTGACTGAGCTACCTACACTCAGACCCACTTGAGACCCTCAACCACTACCTGTCCCTCCGGACCGCACGACGTTAAGTACCACAGCGTTTCTCAGTCTGTGCTGACTCACTGACTTGACTTGAACAATTCCACTCACTATTACTTCAAAACCTCCGTTTTTTACTACAGAAAACGAGATTCAGATCCTTTACAAAGGACTCTTCAAAGTCAAGTCAAGTCAGTGAATCAGTACAGGCTGAGAAACGCTGGGTTACTTGACCTTCTACGGTCCGGAGGGACAGGTAGTGGTTGAGGACCTCAAATGGATATGAGTACAAGTAACTTAGCCACTACCGTAGGTTGGTAGAGTAGGAGACAGCAGGGGAAGAGGAGGACGGGAGTTAGAACGGGTCGTAGTCCCAGAAAAGTTTACTCAGTCGAGAAGTGTAGTCCACCGGTTTCATGACCTCAAAGTCGAAGTTGTAGTCAGGAAAGTTACTTGTAAGTCCTGACTAAAGGAAATCCTACCTGACCAACCTAGAGGAACGTCAGGTTCCATGAGAGTTCTCAGGAGCGGTTGTGGTGTCAAGTTTTCGGAGTTAAGACGTGAGTCGAAAGAAATGTCAGGTTGAGAGTGTAGGTATGTACTGATGACCTTTTTGGTATCGGAATTGATCTGTCTGGAAACAACTGTTTCATTACAGAGACGAAAAAATAATACAACAGATCCAACCAGTATTGAAAGGAAGCTTCCTCATTCGCAGAAAATTAAAGTACCGACGTTAGTGGTAGACGTCACTAAAACCTCGGGGTTTTTATTTCAGTCGGTTTATTTCAGTCAGTTTTTTATTTTATTTTCTCTACAGAGGAGTAGATAAAAGGTACTTCACTACCCTGACCTACGGTAATCCCAGATATTTTACACCTCAATAACAAACTAAAACAAAATACGTTAAGACTACTGATTTTCTTCCTTATTTCTACAACTGGATCCAATTGATATCTGCCTTCGACATTCTTACTGATAAGGAAAGACATAAGAAGGTGTAAATTTTGTGGACCTTATCCTTTACCGTTGGGTGAGGTCACAAGAACGGACCTTTTAAGATGTCTGACCCCTTGGACCACACGTTGTCAGGTACCCCAGGGTTTCTCAACCTGTGCTGACTCGTTGACTCACACGTACGTGTGTGTAAATTATGTAAAGGACACCCCCCTTTTCGGATTTAAAGACGAGAAGAAACTTTTACAGTTTTTGACGAAGGGATTTCGTAATAAACTAGTAGTATTATATCACCAAAAGTTGGGACCGTCGAGTAATTTAGTAGACTCTCATAAAAAAATTACGGTACGGACTGTGATTTTGTGTCTCCAAGTCTAAATTAACAAGACTCCACCCTGAACCCGAAATAATAACACAAAGATTTAGTGTCGGTCCTTACTTTCAGTGACTCCATTGTACGACGGAATAGTTTAATAAAGGGTTAGAACTAAGATTATGAAGTAAAATAAGAAATATCTTGTAAACCAATTATAAACATCAAACTTCTTACTTCTTCCTTTTCTACACTAGACAATAGACTTGATATATTAGGTTACTACATGAACACAAATTACTCTCTGAGGTAACCAAATAAAAAGTCATAATATAGAATCATGACGTGTAAATAAAAGTCGGTGTGTAAATAAAAGTCGATCTAAAGTTACGGATAAGGACGATATCCTTGGTCTTTAAAAGGTAGATACTTGATTTATTAGTATCTCATGCAAGGTCCTGGGAATAGTTGGACAAGTTACTTGTCCATTAACCGGTATACGGTTCCCTTAGACGACGGGAGACCTCCCATAAGACGACACTACTTACTTTCGTCTTAAAGAGATACATATAAGGTTTCGTGACCTTTTCAATACTTTTCTTTTGTTTGTTTTTACAAGGTTCCAGTTTAGTAAACTTTCTACGATGTGATAGAGACACATCCCTTCATTGTTTCGTTTGACTGTTTTATTTCTAACTTTTCAAGACCTTGTTTCTTTAAACAAAAGGTTTGATTAACATAAGAGAAGAAGGGTAGATTCAGGACAATTATAAACCCCCTGATTATAATATGTTTACCGAAAACATAATTATTAAATATGTATGTTAAACCCTAAACCTCTTTCATCTCCGGTGTTACTTTCTAAAGAATTTATTCGATAATTTTCCTTTTCTAACTAGTTCACCTACTTCGTTCTACTTTCCCAGAGTGTAGGTACGTCATTACAAAACTGACCTCCTTATGTTAGACTGTACCGTCACACTATGAGGTACGATATTATAAGCACAAAGAGAAAGAAGAACAAAAAATAGGATTACTTAGTAACTCTACAAACATGACAACGTATTGTTTACCTTAACACTGAAAACGAAATATTATTTACTTCAACTGAAGTACATGACAGTTTACATGGTCCTTATTGTAAACTGGTTTTAACATACCTACCGTTCTTCGATCCGTATTATCTTAAGGTGGGTCTTCAAGTTAATCATGAATTCAAGTATATTCCCACCTAGGGTATATACTTTAATGTCGACACAAAAGGATGCCTACCCTACTATCGTTCAAATCATCTTTATTTTATAAAAGTCAGAAAATACAGTCATTAAAACACTAAGAACGGTTATTAGTTATGTCAAGAGGAGTACATATTTTTCTTTTGTGTATTGAGACAACGTTGATAAGTCACTCTATGGGATACACTTTTACGAAGTGTGTCTGAGATTGTTTCATCCACGAGTTGTTTATACTCAAGTTATATTTCTACTAACTACTTGTACCTCTATCGTGGTTGAAATTTGTCATTTCCTCAGTTGTACCCTCCTTCGATTTTGACCTCTACTTTCTTGATTCCATTGGTTGACCGGGTAAGGTCAGACGACCCCTGACAGGACAAAAAACGTGAATTTCAGGACGAAACCCCTCTGAAGATAGGACCCGTTTGGACCTACCAAACAGTGGAATTGAGTCTTGGGTCTTATCCTTGTGTTTGTTCCTATATCTGACGTTCTTGACCACTCTTGTGTCTGTGACAGAGCCTTGTAATCTTTCTTACCAGGACTCTAACGGGTCACAGAGAGTCCGTCTACCGTTTGGTCCAGGTCGTAAAGTCACTCATGTCTTTTCGGGTGTCTACGCAACATAGTCATCTATGCGAACTAAGTCATTTCCCTTTGATTTCCAGGATAAGTTCGTCACGTTAAACCGTGTTGATTAAAAATGACACTTGTCATTCCTTCTCTATCAAAGAAGTCCCTTATTACGGCCTTGTTAATGATAAGTATCCTTTTGTCTTTTGTTTAAAGGATGGAGTGTATTATGTGTTTTCAATCGTTATATCTTTTGATTTATACTTTTAGTTCTGAAGTTTCTAAGATCCTCTTTTCGAGTACTTATTAAAGAACTCGACATTTCTCCCTTGCCTCGAAAGGTCCGCCGTGATCGCCATTTCTTGGACGGACGGTTCCGTCCTCTACACTCTGGACTCAACCTAGGGACCCAACCCTACTAGGGGACCTCTTCCCGCACCGTGGGATGAGGTCATGAGAACGGACCTCTTAGGGTACCTGTCTCCTCGGACCAGTCGATGTCAGGTCCCCAACGATTCTCAACCTGTGTTGACTTCGTTGAATCGTGCGTATTTCCCTCTTTCCTGTTCTATCGATTCAACCAAGTTAGTTTTTATTTTCTCAGATACTTGTATCACTTCTCGGTTCGACATTTGACCCCTTGTTATTTTATAAACGTTACACAACTTGGATGTATCATGAATATAGTTCTCATACATTTCTTGAGGTTGTTAAGTCATTCCTATTAACGGTCATTTGGTTATCTGTGTTCTCTCCATATCCACTAAGTGTCATCTGTGAACCTACCATTTTTGTAAAAAATTTCTTTGAGTCAAAATGACGATTAGTCCCTTTGTGAATAACTTATTGTTACTTTATTGTAAGATATGGTTCGTCTATCAATCTTTAAATTTGTGGACTGTTATAGTTCACAACCACTCTATCACTTCTCTATCTTTAAAAGAATATGGTAACAACAAGTAACAACTACTCCCACATTTAACCAGGTTAGTGACACCTTTCGTCAAAGAGTTATAGATATCAAAAAAAAAAAAAGTTCATATATGGACTCATGATGAAAAACCGTCTGTCAGATCTCTTTCAGAGTTTCAACACGTGTCCACAGTGTCAGTTCTCACAAGTGACATCGTACCAAATCTTCTTGTTCTGGGACCTCTGTTAGATTTACAGGTATTTATTTAACACGATATTAAGTCAATTACCTAATGATGGTATGTCGTCAATTTTATTTACTGATTTCTAGATATACTTATTTAGACTTTTCACATTATAACTCTATCTCGTTCGACGTCTCCTAAATAAGTCACGCCATAATAAATAGTTATTTAGTTCGTATTTTTCATAAGAAAATATTTAAAATATCCGTGTATTTATATATTATTTTTATATTTTTGTCAGTGTCTTTATCATTCGGTCTATCACCAATGAAGACTCCTCTTTTCCTACGTATACTTCGGTCCTCTCTCGAGTTTCCCGTAGTTTACATAGAGGACACAAAATGAAAATTCGATAGACTACGTTTATGTCATTTTACGGTTTTAACCCACTATCTATGAACTCACAGATATACTATGAAGAGAGACGTGAAACTCCAAAAAAAATACTTTCATTTTGTTTATCGTTGTAAATTTAAGTCTAATAAAGTTTTATGAGGTTTTATAGAAATTTTTACTTTTGTTTTGATACGAAAGTTCTCAACCAGTTCAAATTGTAATAAAGGTTTCTTATTCGATTTCGGGGTCACATGAATATGTACCCAGTGACGGTGAATTGGTTGTGATCTACAGTGAAATGAAGTAAGTAAGTCAATTTACACTCACGAAACTCAACTTTAATCTACTTGAACTCATACAGAATCTGTAAACAAAGAGAGAGGTCAACTACATTTCTTCCTCCTTTTGAGTCTCACAAAAGACGAGATATATGGAAGATATTCCGCTCCCCGTATAGACAAAACCAACGTGCATTATGACAACGGTTTTATAACAATTGCCTTCTTCCCTATGTTCTCTGAAATTGTCTTTCGACAAATTATAATGGTTTTACATATTGTAATGTAAATCTTATCAAAAAGAAAGTTTACCGTCGATCCATAAACTTCACAAAAAGTCCTCTTTGAACACCGACATTAGAGTTTCGAGTCAAACACCAGTCACCCCTGCCCTGTAGTAAAGTTTAGAAGAAAAAAAACGGTGTGACGTGTTCCGAATCCCCTAGAATGAAGGGTCCTAACTTGGGTCCGGGGTCGTCAGCTTCGTGACTTAGGATTGGTGATCTGACGGTAGCTTAAGGGTAAAGTCTAGAAAATTAAGTTTCAGCATAACGTAAAATAACCGTGTGACCTAAAAGGTACTTGTTTCTGAGGAATTTAGTTGTTAACAATTCAAAAATCCCCCTATTCCTGGAAACTACTAGTACTTTTGATACCTGAGAGACTTTTACAAGTATATTTGTTTTTAAAAGTACGTCAAAGACGTCTAAACGTCTGGAGTAACTTCGAGTACGTACCCGGTGTCTAACCTTAGGGGAAGAACTCTGTCCGTTTTCGTGAATGGATCAACGAAAAGGATTTGGAGTTTGAGGTGAAATTGAGGCCTATTGATCTTACACACCGACTACAGACGTAGGTACTACCCCCGAATTACTAAACTAGTACACTTACTTTTATCTCTGTTTGGGACATTTAAGTCCATATCCGTTTACACCCGTAACCTTTATAAACTAAATATCTATGGTTAGTTTCATAAATGTGTATATAAAAAGGATAATCTGATGAATTTTTTTCTTTTTTTACATTATTGTATAAATAAACCCTTTTATAAATAACCTTCGAACAAGAAGGGACGTCTCGTTTGATTTAGGGTCCTTAACGAGATGTATAATTTTTATAAAGGAACTCGGTGGAACAGGTTTATAAAAGTAAAATACGTAAGACTTACCTTTATTGAAAATTTAAAAATAATAACTAAAAGAACGTAGTATTTATAAAGTTTTTATTGGAAACCGTGATCGATCCACTGTAATCAACTACAATACCTACGTTTAATTACTTTAAAGTGATGTAGCACATTTTTGAGAATTTTGGTTCATTTAAACATTAGACAAATAACAGAAACAAAGTCTAAGAAAGGAGTAAATTTTCCGGAGGAGAAAAGTCCTTGAGAGCCAAGACAACCAGTGTCAGAGTCAGATGGTTATAGTCCACAACTTATTGTTTGTCTTAAAAAGAAATTGTACTGTTAAGAAAAATAAATCTGTTGAATTCCGGTATCAATGTTATCCTATGACTCGGCCAAAAAAAAAAAAAAAATTAACACCAAAATGAGTTGTCTCTAGTACAGTTACGATACTTTTAACATGGTCCTAAATAAAAAGAGAATAATACGTTAGGATGACCACCGAGTCTACCATTTCTTAGACGGACGTTACGTCCTCTGGGTCCAAACTAGGGATCCAGTCCTTCTAGGGGACCTCTTCCTTTACCGTTGGGTGAGGTCATAAGAACGGACCTCTTAAGGTACCTGTCTCTTCGGACCGACCAATGTCAGACACCCCGGAGTTTTTCAGTCTGTACTTACTCACTAATTGTGTATGTGTGTACGTTGGGACTATGTGTACGTTTCGGAACCATTTCATTTGATTCTTATAAAAGTTCAGGATTAAACCACGCTACTGACACATATCTGGATCACCAAATATCGTAGGTAGCACTTGAATGTACATCTTTTACCTTGGACGATATTCTCTTGTCTTGGATAGAACCCAAGATTAATAAACAGGTGGCTTTTGAAAGTGTCGAGCATATCTAGTTTCTCGTATACCGAACATAGTCTCCATATTTTCCGACGTAACGTCGAAAAATAAGCCCGTTCATTTCTTTATAAGTCTCAAGGAAAAGGAATTTCGTTTTTCGGACTTAAGACTAGGAAGAAATATTAACTACTATATTTGAAACATTGAGATCCCTCTTTTTGTGTAAAAGTGTTGGTTCATAAAATAGTAAATAAGTTATTTTAGACATTTAAAAGTCAGTAACTAAATTGAAAAAGAGAGACCGGAATCTTAAATCTTTGTAGACTTGAAAAGAAGTATTTGTGACAATATGATTCATAAATTAACTTACTTGTTGGAAAAGGAGACTCTTTTAGTAGAATATACTCAGTACCGAATTTATGACCATAAAGACCAAGATATCGGTTTTAGAACATTATTATAAACTCGGAACACAGTCAAAGACCAAGATACTATTTTATGAAACAAAAATATACTATCATGGTGTATGATTTAAAATCACAAATAAAATGGTAGTAATAACTATGAAATTTTTAATAATCCTACAAAATTTTAAATCTTAAAGAGTCGGACCCCTCCTCAATTTTCGACGACCCTCCATCGTAGTCTGGGTCCACAAGGAGTTTCCCTCGAGATGAAGGAGTACGAGGAACCTTTTCATGAAAGAAAGAACAAGTTAAATATAACTACGGTTTCACTAAGTGTATGTCGACTCTGACATGACACTTAAGACTTGAAACTTGAAAAGGACTCGATCACTAAACACCATGTCAAAAAGTACTACGACCCGTCACCGTCACTCGACGTCGAGGTCAGTCGGTGTGTTCTTACACCCATTTGGTGACTATGTTGATAAGACAACAAGTGAAAGTCGTGTCATAAGTCATTTAATGTACTTTATGAGTTGTGAAATAATATTTGTCCGAAACACAAAATCTACTAAAACGGGTTGACATCCGATTACATTCTCAAGACTCGTGTAAATTCCATCCGACCCGATTTGACACTACAAGCCATCCAATTCTCGTAAAAACTAAATACTACGGAAACCAAATGTCACTCCAATGATCTCACATTGGTGACATTCAGTCCCTTCTAAAAGTGAGTTTAAGAATCACAAGATGTCATATGAAACGAACTTTAGACTTAATAATACTCCGTTTAGATGTAGTGTTTATTACGACTTTACATCCTTTTTAAAATCTTCAAAAGGTTGGAGTACAGATTAGTGAACTAGACCGGTTTTCACCCCAGTAGATGGGAGCTTTCCCCATTTGTGGACCAGTCACACACCTGAAACGTATTCCTAGGACCTAGTCAGTGAGTGTCGTTGCACTGGACTCCGGTTACTGGATAGAAGAGGAACGGAGTGAAGGAGTAGACATATCATCCCTATTGTTAATATGAAGATAGTGTTCCGACAATATTCTGGTGAACTCAATTACCACTTCAGAAGTCTCGTCTTGGACCTCGTATTAATCACAAAACGATTTGTTTGTTTATTCTTTGTACATTGTCATCCACAATTTACCGATAGTAGGTCTCTACGATATTTTCTCTAAAAAACGTGGAAGTCTTTCTACTGTAGATTCGAGATAAGGTCTCGATTTAAGATAATAAGATGACCGGAAACACTTGGAACGAGGATACTGAACGGATGGGTCACGTAGGTCTGTAAGGAATAAGTGAATTTTGGAAGTGAGTACGGACACCTCTTACAGAAAGGACGGAAAGAAATCGAATAGTACAGGTAGTCGACGACGACGAAAAGAAGATAAGAAGAAGAAGAGGAAGGAGAACACCCGTAGGGTCAGAGATCACACAAAATAACGTAATATAATAAGAGATAAACAAAACACATGTTAATAAATATGAGGAACCTCTTCCGTTACCGTGGGGTGAGGTCATGAGAACGGACCTTATAGGGTACCTACCTCCTCGGACCTTCCGACGTTAGGTACCCCGGCGACTCCCAACCTGCCCTGACTCGCTGAAGTGAAAGTGAAAGGTGAAAAGTGAAAGTACGCAATCTCTTCTTTTACCGTTGGGTGAGGTCAAAAGAACGGACCTCCTAGGGTCCCTGCCCCCTCGGACCACCCGACGGCAGATACCCCACCGTGTCTCGGCCTGCGCTGACTTCACTGAATCGTCGTCGTCGTAAATATAAGAATTAGTCTAACATTTGTCCAACTCTTGTAAGAATGCTAAGTGAATATAAAGGTTCGTGTATCTATTTATAAATAATTTACTCATTTACCATCCCCTTTCATTTAGTCCTTAGTTGAGAAATCACTGTTAATTTACGTTCATTTCCCCTAATACCCGAAGGATCCACCACGATTACCATTTCTTGAACGGATGGTTACGTCGCCTGGATTCTCTGTACCCAAACTAGTACCTATCCCCCCTAGGGGATCCTCCCGTACCGTTGGGTGAGGTCATAAAAACGGACCTTTTAAGGTACCTGTCTCCTTGGACCGTTCGATATATCAGGTATCCCAGTGTCTCAGCCTGTGTTGACTTCACTGATATAGTCGTGGTGGTTTCACCTAATATATAGGTCCAAGTCTGATAATTACTCATCAAGAATAAGGATTTCTTTACAACCAAATATTGAGGGCGAAGTGAAAATACACCAGACTAGGTGACAACCACTTTACAAACATCTAATCGACCAAAGGGAAGTAAGGAAGAGAAGACTTTACACACCACTTCATTTTTGCGGATCTCGTTATTAAACACCTATTTTTTGTCGACGTGTACTTTTTATTAACTACACCAAAATTTTAATGGGACTCTACCTTTAATTTTACGGAAAAGTTGGATACGAGATTTTTCTCACGATTTCGATTAAGAAATATTTAGTACTTTACCTTCGTCTTCTTCTGTGTCCAAAAACTTACCAGTTAACTAAAACCTGGTCCTCTCAAAAATTTAAAACATGTAATATAAAATTTTATAAGTTAAGATACTCTCCTGTACCACATCAATTTCTTTCGGAATAGATGTGGGAATCATTACACTTATTTTACAAAAGGCAGGAATATTTATTCTTTTGACTAGTGAGACTGAAGAATTATTAAAAATTTTGTAAAGAAATATCAAAATTAAGAAAAAGGATAATACGAAGATTATAAAAGGTTCCTCACTTGGTTTACCGTTTATAAGAAATAAGTAGAAAAAAGGTTCCCCTCCAATAGTGACACGACAGAATGAAGGTGGTTATGGACCACACGTCCACACACTTACTTCAGTCTGTAACCCTGTTCTGACCTCTTAAGTGTTTGATTGTAAGATAGTTGTACTTTGACTGTTATAAACTAACTTGAAAAATTTGAGATCTCGACGTATCTGGATAATAAAGATTTGTTTATTTTTATAAAAAAAAGATAATTGAAAAAAGGAAGTAGATTTTAAGAATCCAGATCTTTTATACGAACAATTCTCTTAAGATTAAGGGACCAATATATCTCTTATAGACTCTTGATAAGTTTGTGGTTACGAAAGGAATTTTTTCTTTAATTTGTCCTTTATCTTTTCCAAAATCAGTAATAATAAATTTAACGACATAGAGAATCGATTAAGTGTGTCCTTCGGATTTTTAATTCGTCGTACTTTTACACTACTCAGTGATCGTATAAAGAGACGAACTAAACTCTGACAACGATTGAAGTTGTGAGTATTTGTCACCAATTCGTATTTTAAATTTTTATACATGTACATAAAATTAAAAACTCGGGATTCGGAATACTACAAATCATCTCAGACATGTTTGTCTATTTTATAAGATTCGTAAATAATGGTAAATGATATGGAATTCTCAAACGAAACTATCTTTCCCCGAATTATATTTTAATATATTTGTTCAAATTTGAATTCGTACTCAAAATCCTTTTCATTGTCCGACTCTGTCATTTGTCGTTGATGGGACTTGTTTCATAGACTCCTAATTTTATATTAATTTCGTTATTAATATTATATGATTTTAATCCGTCTATCAATCTTTCCAGACTTAAAGTTGGTGTACAATTTATATAAAATGCGTAAATCTCATCCCCTTAAACTTACAAAGGGATACGTGTAAAACGGCGATTTACAATTTTTTAGTTAACCGTTTTATGTAAAAGGTTGATATACCTGTTTTATATTCTCTTTATATTTGAGTACATTCACGTACGATACATGTTCCATATAAGGATCTTAAAATGAACTTTACTGAATAAATCAAGAGTATTCTTCAGATACTTCATCTAGGATAATCATAGGATTAAATATCTACTCTTTTGACTCCATATGTCTCCCATCTATTAAACGGGTTTCAGTGAGACGATCATTCACTTTCTTGACCCTAAGAAGATCTCAATCTTACGGTCTCAGACTCGAAAATTCGTAGAGTGATAAGACGGAAACGTTGTTCTAGTCATTAGAAAATTAAGTGAAAACAATTTCGTTATATCTAAGGATCAATTTTCTCACTCCACTCACAACAAAATGTTGTACCTTATAGGTTTATTCAAGATATCTCAAAATTTTTTACATTCATGTACGATCTTTAGTGTAAAAACCCACTGTCCTTAACTTTTGTACATCGACATAACTTTAGAAAAAATCTTTTTTTTAGTCTTTTCTTTTGTTAGGTGATAGGGACTATCTTTTTTCTATTTATTGTCAATTGAACAATACTTTACGAATGTCACACGGTTTGTAATAAGATTCACAAAATTACTTGAATAAGTTAAGATACCTTTGGATGTTTTATGTGTAGTGATAATAAGGGTAAAATACTTACTCCAATTCACCCACCCATTTTACGAGTGGGAGAGGGGAGGGTGTAGATAAGAAATAAGGACCTCTAAGGACCTAGAAACCACAAAGGAACAAAGTTTAAAGAAACTTATAAAACCTTTGTAACTCCCCCAAAAAGACCACTCCTTCCAACCGTAGAACCTTAGAAACTCAACTTCCTATTACGACGAATTACTGTCTTATCGCTTTTTTGGGTGCCGTTGAAGTTCCGTAAACGAAAATAGGACGGTACATTGATGACGTAGTAGATCAAGTCATCTTACCATCATCGGTGGCCGGGACCACAGGTTAAAAAGTTTAGGACCGGGACAGAGAAGAATCCACTAGAACCCGTTCAATGAATTGGAGGTCTCTACCACGAGAACTTACCTAGTCTCCCTTTGTAGGGACGGAATATTCCGTCCCTACCTTCTCCCGTTCCCCTTATCCTTCTCTCTCCAGTTATACACCTTTCCTGACTTTTCCGTATTTCAATATTTTTATTGATTTTTACAAAGAAGGATATGAGTAAGTTCTAAAAGGTAATGGATAAACTACAAAGGATAAACAAATTACTACTTTAGAGAAGCTAAAGACAAACGTCAAGAATCAGTATACTTTCGAAAGATACTACTGACACGAACATACTCTTGACTGGATGTCCCGGGTGGGTACGACAAATGTTACTCTAGTGAAAAACGTCGAAAAAGAGAGAGTCAGACAAACAATAGAAAGGACTACACAGTGGTTACGACCCACTTGGTGTGGGTGTTTTTAGTCTTTGTCTAAAAGAAATTATTGTACTGTAAACACTCAACCCTATAAAATTTAATTTAGTGTATAGATAGATTAACTAGTAGGAAGAAGTCAAAAGTCGTACATAAATAACTCTCGAATAAGACACGGGTCGTGACCCCTACATTCCTACTTCAGTATGTGAATAACAGGGACCGGTGGAGTCTCATCACCACAAGTCAGTGAGTCACCATAGACTGAGAAACTCTGGGGTACCTAACGTCGTACGGTCCGAGAGACAGGAAGTGATAGAGGGTCTCAAACAAATTTGAGTACAGATAACTCAGTCACTAGGATAGATTGGTAGAATAGGAGAGGTCGACGGAAGAGGAAAGCGGGAGTTAGAAAGGACCGTAGTCCCAGAAAAGATTACTCAGCCGAGAAGAGTAGTCCACCGGTTTCAAAACTTCGAAGTCGTAGTCAGGAAGGTTATTTATAAGTCCTAACTATAGAAAATCCCAAACTAGAGGAACGACAGGTTCCCTAAAAGTTCTCAGAGGTCGTGACGTTAAGTTTTCGTTGTTCAAAAATCACGAGTTGGAAAAAATACCAGGTTGAGAGTGTAGGCATGAACTGACGACCTTTTTGGTATCGAAACTGATACGACTGGAAACAACATCATCACTGTTCGGATGATATGGAATATGTAACCGTCCCGTCTGACGAAAATAAAAAAAATTGAATTCAACAAAAGGTTGAGAACTGATTAATATTGAAAAAATATATTGGACACCAGAGAGAAAAACGAAAGACAAATCAAGGATACGATCGTAGTAATAAACGTTTATGCAGGTTCGTAGGTTTAAAATAGGAAAATATAGCTCCAGTGCTGACTGGATGTGAGGAGAAAGCCGAGGTAGGTCACGAAAAGAAGACTGTCACGTTTAACCAACGTTTGGGAATGACGCTGGACATACGTCCAGTTCTTCGTTGTCAATCTTAGTCTGTACTTCGTTGTCTGACCAAGTTTTAACTCTTTCCTTATGTTCCACATAAGGAACATATGTCGGAACTTATGTTATATGTTCCGACATATAACAGTGGAACGAATAAATCGAATATACGTCTCATGAAGTACACTTTACGGTCCGATCTATTTAGTGTTCGACCTTACTTCTGACGGCCCTCTTTATAGTTGGAGTTTATACGTCTACTATGGTAAGATTACCGTCTTTCATTTCTCCTTCATTTCTCGGAAAACTACTCTCACTTCCTCCTCTCACTTTTTCGCCCGAATTTTGAGTTGTAAGTTTTTTGCTTATACCGTAGGTAAGGGTAGTGAAGTACCGTTTATTTTCCCCTTTTACACCTTCGTCACTGTGTAAAATAAAAGGACCCGAGGTTTTAGTGGCATCTGTCACTGACGTCGATACTTTAATTTTCCGTGAACGAGAAGTTTTCTTTTTGATACTGTTTGGTTCTGTCATATAATTTTTCGTTTCTGCAGTGAAACGACTATTTCCAGGTATATCAGTTTCGATACCTAAAAGGTCATCAATACATGTCTACACTCTCAATCTGGTATTCCTTCCGACTCGCGGCTTCTTGACTACGAAAACTTAATACGACGATCTCTGAGAACTCTCAGGGAACCTGTCGTTCCTCTAGTTTGGTCAGTTAGGACTTCCTTTAGTTGGGACTTATAAGTGACCCTCCTGTCTACGACTTCGACTTCGAGGTTATGAAACCGGTGGACTATGTTTCTCGTCTGAGTAACCTTTTCTGGAACTACGACCCTTTCTAACTCCCGTCTTCCTCTTCCCCCGTCGTCTTCTCTTCTACCAATCTATCGTAGTGGTTAAGTTAACTGTACTCAAACTCGTTTGAGACCCTCTGTTACTTCCTGTCCCTTTGGACCACTCGACGTCAGGTACCCCAGCATTTCTCAGTCTGTGTCGAATCGATAACTTGTCGTTGTTGAAACATGAGTCGTGTATAATAAAGGAAACACCATAATAGAAGACACTCCAGATTTTGACGATATGTTGTGACTTACTTAGTCACTTTATATACATTGAGTTTCGATGCCTACATGTCCATGTTTCTACTTAACCGATATTCAAAACGGGGAAAAATCAGATATTGACTTCTAGACAGAAAGATTTCTCTTGAAATACCCAAGTCAGTCTATTTTTAATTGAACTGTAACGAACTCGTGTTCTACTCTCAAGTTTTTAACCTTTAGACCACAGTAACATACAGACCGTATACACTAATTGTGACTGTAAAGAATCACTCTTCCATCGTCGATACCATATATTAGGAGAGAGAATTCTTGAAAAATACCGTCTTTAATTCGGGGTTTCGTTAAATTTAAACGTGGATTCGGTTCAGATGTTTATTGTTTACGACCTCTCTTATACCTCTTTTCCCTCGGGGGGAGGTGACAACTACTCTTACATTCAACATGTCGACGATACCTTTTGTCATACCTCCAAGGAGTCTTTCAGTTTTTTAACTTAACGGTATGTTAGGTTGTTAGGGTGAGGATCTGTATATGGATCCGTTTTAATATCAAGTTTTTCTATGTACGTGGGAATACAAACATCGTCGTGATAAGTGTTATCGGTTTTGTTAGATGTACAGGTAGTTGTCTACTTACCTATTTCCATGTATATATGTTACCTTATGAAGAGTCGGTAATCTTTCTTGTTTTATTACAGTAAACGTCGTTGTACCTATGTTGATCTCTAATAGTACGATTCATTTCATTTAATCTTTCTCTATAGTTTCACTATGGTTTTAGTATACGATGGTGAATATACACTTTAGATTTTATACCGTGTTTACTTAGATAGACGTTTTGTCTTTGGCTGAGTATCTGTATCTTTTGTCTGAACAACGGTTCCTCTCCCTCCCATTCTCTCCCTTCCTGACCCTTAAACCCTAATCGTCTACATTTAGTAATATATATCCTTCCTATTTGTCGTTCCAGGATGACATGTCTTGTCCCTCGATATAATCTATAAGACATTATTTGGTATTACCTTTTTTTCTATTTTTCTCACGGATAAACACATATTGACTCAGTAAAACGACATATCATCTGTAAACCGGAGTATGACATTTAGTTGATATGAAGTCAATTTTTTTTTTCTCAATTTTTTTACTTTGATTTGGTTTGTTGATCCTGAGTAATAATAGTAATCGTGGAATGGTAACAAATTAGTGTCTATAATAATAATAATGACCACTCGAAACATTAAATTATCAAAATGTAACTGAGAAAGGGAGTTCGTTATGTAAATTAGGAAAAGTAAAAAAGTGGAGTAGGATTAGCACACAAATATATTTGTCTTCACTGTTAAACGAATTAATGTATTATGATTTCAATTCCTTGTAACTTAGTTCTGACTAAACCTCACCTTCTTCCTTCGATGGGATGATATCGATGTAATATTAGTATTGTACAGAGGATCTATCGTAAAAAGACGAACGTCGGTTTCTTAGAAAAACTTTGTGTAAATCCCAATAAAGATCTCAGTCTGTAAACGTCTAATAGTGATGAACGAACTCTCTCTGGGGTCTCAGGATTAATCTGTCTTTTCACTTTATGTATCCGTTCCGGTGGTGTAGTCGGAACGTCCAACACACGACGTCTTAAAGTCCCTCACGGTAAGTGTCTCTGTCATTACATTTACCACGGAGACTACAACACGTTGTTTCGTTCGACGTACAACCTTCGTGATCTTTTTAACATCCTTCTATGTCTCTTGTGACTACACGATCCATCTGGGTATCAGTAGAGTAACAGAGACTTTCATGTAAGTAAAACTTAATTCAAAAAGGATCTTCGGTACTTATAATTCTTCATAGTTATTAAACTTACATTTCTCTTTCTGTCAAAGAGTGATCCCATAACTAAAGTGTTAGTTATAAGTTAAAGTGTTTTTATGTGGTAACCTTTACTCTCTTCACTTAAACTTTGTACCTGAGTCTTTTACATATTTCTCGTTAAATGGATCATCTTTTCCATCTATTTCCATACCCTCTACTAATTTCCATCCGATACTGAGATCGTTATCACGTCTAATCTGTTAAACTAAAGAGAGTCATGTTTTGTGGATCACGACCCAATTTTTTTTTTTCTGTTTTTGTTTTGAAATTTTGTGAAACAAATCACCAATTCTGATAGGTCAACAATTCTGAGGAGGAAAAGTACCGTCCCCCGGGGCCAGACTAGGGACAAGTCTCCTGATTCTAGGATGTTCGACCTCGACCGGTTTTGTGTGTGTATGTGTATGTGTGTGTGTGAAACGAATGGAGTGTTTTACTCAGGTAGTCAGTAGGTCATAACACTGATAAGTTTTACATGATTCACAAGATTGGTCACATTAATGATTCCTTTTTGTTTATTTTGAATATTCCTGACCTTTATTTGGTATCCATATATACATACTATTCTGACAGATATGTCTTTTCAGGTTTCTTTGATTTTTACTAGTCTTGATTCTTAAATCATTCCAACGATCTATATTCTAGTTATGTGTTTTTTTAGTTAATACAAGGTTATACGGTTGTTGTTACTAAAAATTTTACGATAAAAATTTTTCTGTGAATCTTTCTATTTATCAGATCCTTATTTAGATTTCTAACTGTTATAAAAATACTTCTTTTATACTTTCAGATAACTTTATAGAATTTCTCCTGGATTTATGTACTTCTCAATATGGTATAAGTATTTTTACACTAGAGTTAAAGACTTCTCTCATTTATTGGAATTTTAATTGAAACTTATATATTATGTTAAGGTCAAGTTGTGTTAAGTTATCGATACTCATCACCTTATATCAACCCAACGACCATGGATTTCACTTAGACCTTAAACTCCCCTCAGATTATATTAATTTCAATGGAGACTATCCTTTTTTTTTAGGAATACTTCAAACAATAGTCTTTCTACTTACGAGTCTATATACATATGACGTTTGTGTTTTCAAAAGAATATATGGTTCTTGACCTGTAATTTATAGTTGTAACCCTTTAATCCTTACACCAAAGAATCGTTTCCTTAACGACGGAGTCAACGTTCTACCGTAAAAAGTAGATACTGAGTCTTCCCTTCAGACCTTATGGTCAAATTACGGATTTTGTCTGAGACTCAAAGATCAAGATCTTTCCTCTTACAAAATCGTTCACGTCGGACGGTGTGTACTCTCGTAGGTTTCGTAGGTCTCCATAGACTCACTGATATGGAGTGGGTTTCCGGTGAACAATTTGATATTGTCTGTACGGTGGACAAGGAAGTCTCCGGTTATTCACTAGAAACTTGTCCGAACCTCAATTTTTCATTTGGATACCAAGTGCAAAAACCTAACAAGATTGATTTTATGTTGTCAGCCGAACGATGTTCATACGTCAGTCACAAACGAAGACTCTAACCGGGTCACTAATGTAAAATTTCCTTCTTCTGTAAATAATACTTTTTTCAAAAGGTTTATCAGACTAACGAAAACTTCCTCGAGAATTTTGATACAATAGTCGGTTTGAAAGGCATAATGTCAATGGAAATGTTGAGATATTGACACTAAACACTATAAAATGTCACTTTTGTTCCAGTCAAGTTTAGTGCTCTAATACCTACGAGAAAAATTCTCAATATTATAGTGAAAAATTAATTTTTAATACTTCAGAGTTCTTCTGTTTCTTTTATTCGAAATTTTTTTATCCACACTTTGGTAGTAAATCTTATACCTTTTTAGAGTCCGATCACTGCATTAACCACAAAGGAAAGTTGTGAAAGAAGACACAAAGACCGAATGGGAGAGTGGGTGGAAAAGGAAAGTATGTAGGAAAAGTAACAATCTTACTCCATTGTCCGTTTTTACTTTTTGAAGTACTTTTCGTACGTACCTTTAGACAAAGGAGGTAATATTTGAAATTCACATTAATTCAAAAAAATAAATGAAAAGACAACAAAACAAGTGATCAACATTTTTTACTCGTATTAAACTTTTTCCACTTTTGTCATTCCCATATCTACTGGACTTGTCTAGTCAGTTAAACTAGTTCAACTGTAAATATCTTATATGTTGTCATCTGTGCGTTCTTTATATATGGTTCCATCTGGTATATGACCCGGTATTTTGTGTACAATTATTTGAACTTTCTTACCTTTAGTTCGTACCATACAAGAGTCTGGTGTCACTTAATTCATCTTCGTTTATTGTCTTTCTATTAACCTTTTAGGGGTTTATAGACCTTTAATTTGTTGTATAGAGATTTATTGAGTATTCGGTTTCTTCATTAGAGTTCTCCTTAAATTTCTAAAAAACTTAATTTCTTTTTATTTTCATGTTAAACAATTTTAAACACCCTGTGTCGTTTTAGTTAAACGAAATCTCCTTTCAAATATCACAATTTACGTATACAATCTTTTCTCGATTTCAGTTATTAGATTCGAAGGTGGAATCCTTAGATTATTTTTCCCACTTTATTTTGGTTAATCGCCGGAAGGGACTGCCGGGTCCTGAATTCTTAGACGGACGGTTACGTCTCTGCCCAAGCCAGGGACCAGACCCTTCTATGACGTCCGGCGTCGTGTTGATTCGGTCACACAGTCTTGATGACTCGACCACTCGACCTCAGGCAAGAGGCGTTACTTTCTTCGGTGACGTCACTCTTTCTTCGGGGGCGACCGACGTCGATCTCTTTCGGACGAGTGTCGTTGTTTCTGAGTTGTGTCGGTTTTATTTAATTTTTAATGTTTTTTTTTGACTAATCGTTCGTATCTTTTAAAATGTTATTGACAAGTTAAAATGTATATTAGGTCCTTTTCTTTACGTTTAAATTTTTTAGTGAAAAGTGTACGACTTAATCCTTTAAATATAAAGATTTCATATTATGGGTCAGGACCATACTCACTCCATTTTATCATATAATCTTCATCAACATGTTTGACTTTATTGGGAAAAACTTTTCTTTAAACGTTCCACTGGAATTTACATTAATTACACCGAAAATTTACATAAAGGTAAAATTACTAACATTTGTTAGAGTCTAATTCTTTTATAAATTGAGTGTATTTGTCGATACGTTCATAATAAATGTCGTTTTTAGACTTTTACCAGGTTTACAGGTTTGTTCACACCGTAATTCAACTTGTTCCTCATAGGTTAGTGACCTTATCAACAACCGGTACCACTACAATAAAACTTTATTAAACATTATTGAACTATTATTCTTCGGTCTCATACTTTGTTTTTAGCATACCGATCTTTATGTTAGTCTTTTCATATATGGTTTTACATTTGACGAAAGAACCATACTACCCATATAACAACAAGTAGGACAAGCACTGCGGTTAACAGAACGACAAGTGTGACAGGTGCGACAAGCGACTTGGGACCCATCCGTTCCACGTTTGATTCTCCGACCTTCCTCGGAACTCCTCGGTATCCTTGACGTCTGTGTAAATAAGAGAGGACCGACCGTACCGTCGGTCTTGTGTCGGAGAGAGGACGGACTACGTCGTCGACACCGTCGTCGGCGTTGTATTGGTATTGTCTCGGCATTGTATTGGAGTATACTGTAATAGTGTTTCAGCGAGGTTACATCGGGGTCACGTCGTCGTCGGTCGCGAAAGTACCGTTTCGAGTATGTCCACATGGAGTGTTTCATCAGGCACTGGTTCACTCAAGGGACACTACGAGTATGTGTCACGATAGTCACTAGAGTCGACAATCACTAGTAATAAATGTCTTACGGCCCTTCTCACTCTCCGGCACCCCGCTCTCTCGGACTCGTACGGTAGAACTGACTAAACGAGAAAGCAATGTTACCCAAACACGAAAGATGACGAAAAGGTATAAAGGGTCCCTGGGTACTACCTGTAACTCCGAAACTAGTACCCGAAGTCTCTTGTCCCCAAACCCAATGACAGAGGCGGGACGACACCCTCAGAGTTAAGGGTAAACAGTTTACTCTACTACTGACTTCCAGAGAGAGATGACACCGATACTCCTGACTTCCACTGCGCACAGTGTACAAATCGTCTCAGACAGTGTGACAGTCAGAGATTATTTGTGATCGACAACAATGACCAATGTCATCACCAAAAAAAAAAAAAAAAAAAATTTCAGGATAACTCTTATTCGTGTAATCCTCTCCAAGTAGGGTTTAAAAGTTTCCCCCAAAAATAAAAATGACTAGGGAAACCTAAAGTACGTATAGGTTCTATGAACAAATGACTCACGTCTTACCTGAGACTCAGGTATCTCCCCGTTAATTTATAAGAAACATATGTTTTTTCTTGTGTATGATCTTTTAATGTTCGCATAACCTGAGAGAAACACATAAATTTTCATGATCTGGGTTCTGGTGTGCTCACTCTTACTTTTCTTAAGTTTCGATCACTTAAATCGATGAATAATGAAGTTCAGAAGTCCAAAACTGGAAAAAAAAAAAAAAGAAAAAGGTCTCATTCTCTGTCATTAGACTTGGAGGAAGAAAGAGGGACAACCTACCCATCCTTCGGTCTCTTTTACTATCAAAATGTCTCGTTTGAAGGATGTCCCAGTAATCACACACACACACACAATCAGCGAGTCAACACAGGTTGAGAAACGTTGGGCTACCTGACATCGGGTGGTTCGAAGAGACAGGCATCTTAAGATGTCCGTTCTTATGACCTCACGTAACCTAACGGTAATGGAAGAGGTCTCCTTGAAGGGTTGGGTCCCTAGCTTAGGACCAAAGGACGGAACGTCCGTCTAAGAAATGGTAAACTCGATGTCCCTGAAAGGAGATTTCACGGGATTTCCCAGTAAACATCTGACTCTTTAGATGAAGAAACTTTAAAAAAGATTATATTTAAGATTATGACGAAATTTTCACATTTATATACGAAAGTAAGGGGTTTCTCCAGAGGGGTATTATTTCTATAATACATAGATTGTTATTAGTTATTAAAATTTTTCCTAAGGAAGAAAAGACAAACATTATTTTGAACGGAAGTAAGTTTGTAAGGACTTCCTTCCTTCTTTCACCCTTTTACGATATAATAAGGAAATACTACTTCCTTAGAAGATATCAATACAATCTCTTTGATTGACGTAAGTACTTTTTCACGAATCTGAAGTAGTCTCAATCCTCATAAAAGTATTATTAAAACATAATTGAAACCGAAATTCCGGGAATAAGGAGTTCAAATTATCCGTTATAAAGACACTCATTTATCGTAAATATTCATCTCTTTCAAATTCCATCTTGTACCCTCCCCGGTAAGACTTAAAACGTCCTTGTATTTACTTTAATAATAATGACATTGGAACTCACCGATTCCCGAAGGTAAAAGAAATGGTGAGTCGACTGTCCGAAAGTTTCACATAATTATGAGACTTCGACAATAGGACTAGAGACTTCTACCACATACCAAACTGTAATGAATTACTCCAAGAGACTACAAGGACCATTGACTTAGATACAAGATGTTACTCCAGATAATATGAGTCAAATCCCAATCTCGTTTAATACAGTGTCTAAATGGACGATTTAACGTAACATTAGAACACTCTGGACTTTAACTTTTGTAAGTCTTTTCGTGAACACAGACTTTAGTGTCGGGTTTAAATCCTAATTTTTAATAGGTCACTTTAATACTAGACGTCCATTTTGGTTTGATCTTCGTATGGATCGAATTAATCGTCGAACTTATATATAACAGGATATAATAAATAGAACTTTAGGGTGAACGTTTCAAAAAAATATAGTTTAACAACGAAATCCTTCGTTTAATAATATATATCTTACCTATTTATTGTTTCAGGATGACATATCGTGTCCCTTGATACAAGTTATTTGGCACTATTTGGTTTTACCTTTCCTTATGTGAAAAGACATTCGTCTTTAAATGTGTAGTAACATTTAGTTGATTTGCACTTATTTTAAAAATTTTTAACGACGAAATCCTCTGATACCCGTAAAATCTCAACCGAAAGATTCGACACACACGACCCCCTATCAAATAAACTAAAATTCGACTTCTCGATCTTTTTGACTCGTCTTGGAAACACGAGAGTCAAGTCAAGTCAAGTCAAGTAAAGTCACCGAGCCGACACAGACTGAGAAGCACTGAGGTACCTGGTGTCGTGCGGTCCGGAGGGACAGGTAGTGGTGGAGGGTCCCAAATGAGTTTAAGTAGAAGTAACTCAGCCACTACGGTAGGTTGGTAAAGTAGGAGACAGTAGGGGAAGAAGAGGACGGAAGTTAGAAAAGGTCGTAGTCCCAGAAAAGTTTACTCAGTCGAGAAACGTAGTTCATCGGTTTCATAATCTCAAAGTCGAAGTTGTATTCAGGAAGGTTACTTATAGGTCCTGACTAGAGGAAATCCTACCTGACCAACCTAGAGGAACGTCAGGTTCCCTGAAAGTTCTCAGAGGAAACACGAGGTCTACCTGTTAAATCCTCATGACCCGTTCTCTTCCGAGTTGGGGTTGAATCAGTGACCAGGATTGATCGACATATTGGGACTCATCTGACCCCGAGTACCTTATTTTCCAAAATTTACATATCAGAGTCGTCTGAAGTCAAAAGAGTACGGTATTTTGTCCCAACCGGATTATTGAAGGTTTCAGAAAAGGATACGGTTATAATATAACACTTTTAATGTTTTATTCATCGATGTCATGTCTACCTTTTACAAGAATTTTAATAGGTGAAAAGTCCCCCTAAATTTAAGTAACAAATAACGAATAATAAAGTTGACATAGAGACAAATAAATAAATAAATAAAAAACCGATATGTAGTGTCGAACACTCTAGAATCAAAGGGTTGGTCCCTGACTAGGACCCGGTACCGTCACTTTCGTGACTCTGGATTGGTGACTTGACGGTCCTTTCAGGAAGTTGACATAAAAATACATTTACTAAGGATTTGGACACAGACCTGTGAACTGACGAGTCGATAAGAGAAATCAAGTTGGACAAGTTCCGGTAGAGGATATCGAGGTGGAGGAATTCGTTGACTTAAAAGACTAAGAAGATAAAACTATTTTATTCGGTAGTAAAAAAATGTTGATTGGTCTAAGTCTCGGTGGTCCAAGATTGAAGACTGAAAGAAGATTGTAAGATTGGAGAAAGAAAGAAGACAGTTATGGTACTAGTAAATGTTTCAGGACAGTTAGGGGAACAAAAAACAAAAAGGAAGTTAAGGAGAGAGAGATAGAAGAGATTGTGGTGGAACCAAATATAGGTTCAGAGGAGTATTTCATCGAGAGTTGAGAGGAAGATCCAGAAGAAAAAAGATTAAATAATATCCAGAACACACACACGATTCAGTGAAGTTAGTACAGGTTGAGAAACGCTGGGACACCTGACATCGGACTGTCCGAGGAGACAGGTACACTAAGAGGTCCGTTCTTATGACCCCACCTAACGGTACGGGAGAAGGTCCCCTAGAAGGATTGGGTCCCTAGTCTGGGTGTAGAGGACACCGAGGACTCGACGTCCACCTAAGAAATGGTGACTCGGTGACCCCTTCGGGACGATATCCAGTGTAGATCTATTATTGTCGACACTAGTGCATTGAAAAGTTGTGTCTAGTCGACCTGAGTGGTTTCGTAATTGATAAACAGGGATCAGATGAAAAAGGGGTAGAGGACGACTGGGGAGAGAATAATCTGTGATGAGTGAGAGGGCCCTCCGTGGAACATATAAGTGAGGACAAGTAATGTTCGTTCCGAGTGGGTGTAACCGGTGGTTAGGTAGATTTGGTTAAGGTTACAATCCGCAGTTTATACAGGTGTAGGAGACCTATCGAGAAGATTAGAAGACTCGGGTGTCACAAGGTGGACGATGATTAGTGGATGGTTATACAGTAATTAGTCTATGACAAAAAAAAAATAGTATAAGTCGGAATTCAACAATGTTAAAATGTTATTTTTACACTAGTATTGTTAATATACCATAACGACTTTTAAAGTTTCGATCTCTTTACCAGTAGAGATCATCAAAATTATATAACATACGGAAAAATTATACATACAAAAGGTATCCATATCTATTGATTCCATATCTATCAATACGATAGATATCGAAGTACAAAACGGGGGTAAGTTATATATTCTTTTTTTGACATTAACTCCTATTACTTCACTAGATACCCTACTGTCTCCCCGTTTATTGGGATAACCTTCTCATCTCTCATTATTTCTATAGTGTCGTCAATACCGACTTAACTTAAAGGTTCCTAGACGGTCTCGATCGGTCTTCGTCTTCTCTTCTCTGTCTCCCTCTCTCACACGTCTTTGTTCCTCGAACTTCGGGTAACAATCGAGTCTCTGACGTCCTTTAAGTGACACCCACCTCGGTTTCTGGGACACCGTCCTTGACCATGTGCCGCGTAGACCCACGGTTCGGTTCGTCGTACTTAAGGTAGACAGTTACTGCCCCTCGGTACTTTATACAATGATCCACGAACCCGGTCTATGTGACCACTTTATAATTGTAAACTACTGTATGTATACATATGAATGTGAGTTGGATGAGAAGAAAGATTACCTTCTCCAAACTAAAAAATTCCCACCGTTACACGGGTCAATTTTATAAGTGGAGGAGTCTGTAGGAGTACCAGGCTTCTCCGGTGTATTGGGTCAAGTCCGGTCAATCTATATTCGTCTACACACCCCGACGACCCCTTCGAAAATTTCTGAGTCGACCGTATATAGAAAAGGGGAAGAGAGAAAAGGTAAAGAGAACGGATCTTCCCCCTATGCTCAGGATCTCCACCGTGTCGGTAGAACGTTGGTACTCTTTCTTTTGGCGTATTCAGGATTACTGAAGGAACAAGACCTGACAGATGGAGGACGGAGAAACGGTACCCTTCATTTAGTTAGAACTAAACCAATTCGATGACTCAACTCAGGTACGTTAACTTATGTTAGGATAGATTATAATACAGGTAAAGAATTTCTAAACGTCACTGAATAGTATACTTTCCTCTTCAGGATAAATGGAAACAAATTAGATTATAACTATAGTAGGCTGATGTCTCGACAAAAAGGAGTCTTGTGAAACATATAGAGTGACTCGTGTTCATAAGACATCTTCAAACCTTTTATAATGAACACAATTAGGTCATCTACCTAAATCAATACTGTAAGATGATGTCCTCCTCATTGTACGATCATCTCTTTCTATCAAATCTAAATTTACACAACTTAATCAGATTCACCTCGACAGGTAACTACCGGGACTTCGAGTGCTCACTGTAAACCCTTATTTGTTTCATCCCACCACCTATTTAGGTGTCGAGTTACCCAATTTGACTGTAACACTTTCATCTTTGATAAGATACCCACAGAAACGGTTTCTCTTTCAACCGTTAGATCAGAGCTTGGGAAAGAAATTAACGGAAGGATACGGTAAAGAGAACTTTCTCCTTTACCTTTCTTGGTGACACGAATTTCAGTCTGTACGGTGTAAAGTTTAGGACGGAACAGTCAAATGAATCGACACACTTGAAGCGAGTCTATAACTTGAAGAGACTCGAAACCCAAAAAGTTGTTCCTCAGTTGTTGGATTGAAATCTCTCGACGATACTCTTAATATTTCATAAGTATAACACGGACCATTTAATATCAACGAGGTAGTCACGGTTAAGAGAAGAGGGAGATCAATCTTTTCTAAACAACGAAGTATGAAAGTAGAGGACACATCGTTGAAAATTATGTCGATTTTGTCATACATTTTAATTCAGTCCCGTTGAGAAAACAAAGACGGAAAATTTATGGGTATATATAAAGGTGTTGTAAAGCGTCTTTTGGGGTTTACTTGAAAAACCAGTTGGTTATTGAACTTCTACCTTATGATCCCGTCCAGTTTCCTGTAACATACGTGAACTACCTAAACATATAATGATAAAATACATAAATTGTTTTCTTAGTGGACGTTCCGTCCTCTGGACCAAAGTCAAGAACCCAACCCTTCTACGGGACCTCTTCCTTTTCCTATGGGTGAGGTCATAAGACCGGACCTCTTCAGGTACCAGACATATCAGGTACCCCAACGTTTCTTAGCCTGTGCTTATTCGTTGAAAGTGTTGTTTTGTTTCACATAGAACGAGAACAGATTGAAAAGTATTTATAATTGAGTAAATTATACGTATTATTGGAATGATTCATCTATGACAATAATAAGAGTATGTCGTTTATTCCTTTATTAACTTAGTTCTCCAATTCATTGAACGGAATTCAGTGTGTCGATCGTCTACCGTCTCGGTCCGAAGTTTAGACACCTTAGTCTAGGGTATCAGGTACGAGGATCAATGATACGTACACACACACGATTTAACGAAGTCAGCACAGACTGAGAAACGTTGGGGTACCTGACATCGGTGATATGAGGAGACAGGTACCCTAAGAGGTCCGTTCGTATGACCTCATCCAACGGTAAAGGAGAAGGGGATTAATGATATGAAGATATATTTTCTGTATTTATTTATTCTCTTTAATGAGTGTAACGAATGATAAGAAAGTAGGAGTACTCCGGAAACCATCGACAAAGAAATAGATAAAAGGATGTAATTTTTTATTAACAAACAGAGACTCGTTGAAAAGTAATTACAGTCTTTATCTTTATACATATCTTTCAAAATCGATTCTTCATAAAACTTCTCTTTCACAAATTTTAAACACAGTCATATCACGACAGGCCTCCTCAATAGAGACATTGTTGTATTGACAAGAATAAACAAACTTGAAAGATCTAAGGTATATTAATTAGACTTGTTCTTTCTCGTACGTAAAAAAAAAAAAAATTCTTTTCATTACGAATGGAAGGACCTTCTCGTTTATATAAAAGTTTCCAAGGACGAGAGAAGGATCCTTACTTGTTAATATCGGTCCTTCGTCTACTTTATTCTTTATGTCACGGTCACCATTCTCCGAATCTACTTTCGTATTCCTTTAAGGGTTCTACCACAAAAATTTGCCGTAAGTTTCCCTTATCTGGTCCATCTGTTGTTTTATATCCTAATAAACTTACCTTTGTTAAGAGGTAAAGTAAAAGAGGATTGCCAAAAGATCAAGTTTTTCTCTTCTAACATGAGTACCTTTTGACTACCTATGCGTTACCAATTTTGTGTTTGTTTAGACCTTTAGGTACAGGATAGAGATCATATATAAATAACCTACTAGATTTAAACCGTAAATACAGAAAGTGTATTGAAAGAGAGAGTCTTTTACACTTTTTTAAAAGGACAAGGAAGGGTGTGTAACTACGGAGGTCCTATTGGCTCTATCACAATGTCAAGGTACCTCCCTTCTATGATTCACATGATTTTAGTGATAAAGTTTCAAGGAGGAAAGGAACCTTTACATATTATTATAGTCACGTATGTCACAACAATTCCTCTTCCTTGACCGTTGGATGAGGTCATAAGAACGGACCTCTTAGGGTCCCTGTCTCCTCAGACCACCTGATAGTAGGTACCCCAGCGTGACTTAACCTGTGTTGACTTCGCTAAATCGTCGTCGTCGTCTTATGTCACAACAATTTCTTAGTTTAAAAGGTATTTTCACTAATAAAAAAGTCTTTTATGAATAGGGTAAGTCTTGATTATCAAAGGAAATTTTTTAAATTAGTAAAAATTTTAAATTGTTAAACGTAAACACCTAAAAAAGGAATTATAAATAACTTACGAACGATAGACGTTACATAAAATCACCTTGAGAAAGGAGACCAATTTGTTTTATACAAATGGAAAATAATTACTCCGGAATTCTATAGTCGTATATTTTTCCCCTAAAATTAAACGAACTTCGTATTATAGTCAACTGTAGTATTTTGAAGATTATGTGAAAATCCGATTACTTTATATTCGGGATCTGGATTCAGTTCACTTGATAATCAAGTCAAAATAAGATGTGGTTAAGTCTGTTTGGATCTCAACTTAAGATCCACGTGTCATATTCTCGTTGTAACTGTTTTGTCATCATATAGACTTTTCCCCACTTATTCTACCAATTTCCAAACCCTTAGGACGATATGCCCGTTAATTTGTGAACCTCTTCTTTTATCCTCCTCGTTGTGTTGAAAATGAAGTCTGAAAGTCTATGGATAGTCTTTTTCTGACCTGGATAAGATATAACAAGTCTGATGATTTGATATTTGTATCCATCTTAAAATTCCTCTTTCTAATGTTATCATGGGTTTTACTTTTCCCGACGAAAACTCCGAAAACAAATGACTCTAAAGATCTTGTCTTTGACCCACTGGAAACCTGTCTCTAAGACCCCTCTCCTTCACTACTCGATTCTTCAACGGGAGTTCCTGGGGTTCCAGGGAAAACTACGATTTATTAGGTACTAGGTTATCTTTGCACTGCATGACATGATTCAATATTATCCCACTGTGGAAACGTCGAAAAACTACGAAACGGAGACTTAATTTCCGGAGTCTAACGATACCCCAAAAACCAGGAATGCGATGAAGAATATCAAGATGGTAGGGGAAATACAAAGGGTCCACCACGATAACCATTTCTTGGGTGGACGGTTACGTCCTCTGTTTTCTCTGCCCCCAAGGTAGGGACCCAGTCCTTCTAAGTGACCTCCTCCTTTACCGTTGGGTGAGGTCATAAGAATGGACCTCTTAGGGTACCTGACTCCTCGAACCGTCCGATGTCCGATGTCCCAACGTCTCAGCCAGTGCTGACTTTGTTGAATCGTACGTGTTGTACGTAGGAGAAAAAATGGTCCAACGGGGTTGAAACAAAATTGTCGGAGGACTAAGTAAGACGAAAGAATGAAGATTATACGACAGTAGATCCTATTGTCGTATTGGTTTGAATAATTGTGACGCACCTATAAAATTCACTTCTGGATTTCTCGAGTGGACACTTACCATATACCTGAAAAACGGTAGTTAAAATCAAGAACTTCCGGAAAAAATCGAAAGAAAGTTTAAGAGTCCTCATAAGATCTAGACAGTTAATACACCACAGACCTTTGAACAATAGTTTTAAGGTATCCACACGATTCGAAGGATGATTGTATTTAAAAAAATAAAAATAAAAAATAAAAAATTCCATAAGAAAAAAAAAAATTAAAAAATTTAAAATTTTAGAAATTAAGAATGTACGCAAGGGTTTGTACTTGGGGGGAGGGTGGAGGGAGGGGTGTTGTAGAGAGACCCAGTAGGGGTACGTGGTCGGGGTTCGTTCGACGTGGGATGCAGTCTGTACCTGACCGTTAAGTTAAGAATGTACTGGCATATGTACAATCTTAAGGGTAAGAGGGTTTAGTAGGGTGGGAGAGGGAGAGGGAGACTCAGGTTTTCAGGCAATATGTGTAGACACAGAAAAAAGGACAGAACGTATGTCCCAGCAGTAACGGTAGAAGGATTTAAGGTATATATACACAATCATATGACATAACCACAAAAAGAAAGACCGAATGAAGTGAGACATATTAACCGAGGTCAAAGTAGGTAGAGTAGTCTTGACTAAGTTTACTTAAGAAAAATTGCCGACTCATTATGAGGTAACACATATACATGGTGTCGAAAGAATAGGTAAGTAGACGACTACCTGTAGATCCAACAAAGGTACAGGACCGATAATATTTGTCACGACGCTACTTGTAACCCCATGTACACAGAGAAAGTTAAGACCAAAGGAGCCACACATACGGGTCGTCACCCTAACGACCCAGTATTCCATCAAGATAAACGTTAAAAAATTCCTTAGAGGTGTGACAAGAGGTATCACCGACATGATCAAACGTAAGGGTGGTTGTCACATCCTCCCAAGGGAAAAGAGGTGTGGGAGAGGTCGTAAATAACGAACGTCTACAAACCTAGCGTCGGTAAGACTGACCACACTTCACCATGGAGTAACACCAAAACTAAACGTAAAGAGATTATTACTCACTACAACTCGTAGAAAAGTACACAAACAATCGGTAGACATACAGAAGAAACCTCTTTACAGATAAATCAAGAAACCGGGTAAAAAAACTAACCCAGTAAATAAAAAGACCTTAACTCGACGTCTTCAACGAACATATAAAAACTCTAATCAACAAACAGTCAAATTTTTTTAAGATTTGAGTAATGACTTTAAAAGTTTTTGGGAATTAGTGTCCATAACATAAGGTAACTAATAGTGACTCGTTCTAAAAGGAATCCATCCATTTGAAAGGGCCATATCGTAGAAGTTTTACTTTTATCTTTTTTTTTCATTGTTTTTTTTAAAGTTACTACTTTTGTTAAATATTGATTTAATCTGATACATTGGTTTACTTTAACTAATCTTTCGATTAATGATAAGAGATGACTCGACGAGGTATATATTTTATAACCATATTTGTATGTCTAAAGAAATCTTATACCCCTTAGTAAGACTAAAATGACCAAAAGAAGAATTAGGGACCAGAAATCATATGACGTTAGCAAAAAATTGTATTGGGTCAGTTTTTACAAATTACTTTTAAATGACATATAGATCGTCCACAAGAGTCAATTCTTATTTTCTTTTACTATTATTACAAAACAAGTCTGATTTATATTGTCTGACGAACTGGTAATTCCTTGAGTGACAGAGGAATTTCCTTCATCCTTGGTCAATGTCTCGTTAGTTTCTTCATATAATAGTTCCGTCGTAACCACGTCTATCATTACGGGAATTATAAACATTACCCTTTACCTCATCAAGACGGAGTTATCCCATCTTAGTCTTCAATTATTATTTACACGTAAAAAAAAGAAAAAACTTTCAAACGAAACTATTAATCCAATTATAACCACAATTCTCGGGAACCTGATAAAGGACAGTAAATAAACCATTCTTATTATATCTCTCTACAAGTTAACTGAGTTAACCTTCGTAAAGATATTCTATACTTCTTTCGGGGTTGTAACGGTTATAAACTTTTAAGTTTCCCAAATAAAAGACTTTACAATATATTTAACGATAAGGTGTAGAAAACGGTGAAAGGTCACGACCGGTCTTATTAAAATTACAGAGGGTTTACCTACTACGACTGGTGCAGGGTCAGGGAGGACCCTCTATATTTCAAGAAGATATCGGAGTCGGCTCAGTATTTATTATGGATGTACACGAGGTTTCGAGATTTAACAGTAGTAGTCGTTGTGTGTGTTGACTTAACATAGACATTTTGTCAATGAAAAGACCTGTTATAAATTTCCGTGTCTTACTTGTGACGTTAGTTTCTGATGAAAGATGAATTGAAAACGGTCAAAGGGACCTACACATGTATCTTGATCTAAAAGTATCTTGAACGCTTTTAGGGACTAAGTTCACGAGGTATTGGCCGTAGGTAATAGTCGTCGGGCCGTGTTACGATACCTGTCAATCGTCGAAAACCGACGATGATTTAGAAGAGGGAATCCAATAAAGTGTTGAAAGCGTCGTGTTGACCTTGCTGTCACGAACCTGCCTGGTTTCTCCAATAGAAACAGCACGGGGACGGAGATCTGTTCCTACAAGAATTTGACCCGTGACCGATTAGGACACGGGGAAAAGAAAATCGTGGGACTCAAACTTAATCCCTTGTGAAAAATATATTTTTGCCTATGTGGAGCCTATTTCATTCGTAACTCACAAATCGGTTCTACGAGAGGGGGTGGGGACTCCCAGTCGTCTCTTCGCCGCTTACGTCAATTACTCCAGAGAGAACGGGTATTGGGGCTAACCCACCCGCGCACACACACACACACACACCCCCCCCCCAAAGGTAGGGACCCAGTACTTTGAAACCCTCTTCCCCACCGCCCTCTTCTCCCTCCCAAACAAAAACGACCCCCTACACCCTTCATCCGCGATCGGATAAAGCGCCAAAAAATTCGGGGAACCGTACGGGACTGGACTAGTTCTTCCTCAGTTGACGAGACACCTTACAAGGCCCTCTTCCACCCTCTGCCGGAGATTTCCTCGGGACACCCACGACCTCCCGTGGTCCCCCCAGTGCGTCCCTGTACGTCCCGCTCTCGGCCCTCCCCGTTCCCGCTTCGACCCCCGGGCTCCACTGCCCGCGCGCCTCCCCGCCTCCGCCCGCCCAGTTCGACCGTCGCTCCGTAGCCCCCGCCGGTCAGACCGCACCCCCTACCCCACCCCCCGCAGTCAGGGGCTCGACGCCGACGCTGAGCCGGAGTGTCCGATGTCGCGGGGCCGACAGTTTCGCTCGCGCCCCCCGCCCTCCCTCCTTCCCCACCTCCACGCTCCCCTCCTCCCGACCGTGGCCTCGCGGCGCCACAGCCACGTTATTTTTACGTAGGGTACCTTGACGGGTACCTCTTCGTCCCCTGCCTCTGCGGTGTCGGTCTCCTCCACCATTTTCGCCTCCTCCTGCGGGTCCTCCGCCGCCGCCGCCGGCCCTTCACTTTCCAGAGCGTTTCAAGTCGCCGACGACGCCCGCGGCTCGGGGCCCGATCGGCGCCTCCTCGGGCGCCTGACGAGGCGACCCGTCGCGCCGGCCCGTCCGATACCAGGGCCCCGAAGACGGCGGGGGCTCCACGGGCCCGGGGAGGTCCGGCCACGCGCTCCCAGTGGGGTGGAGGGCCGCGCCGGGGTCGGGCGCCGAAGGGCCGCGGGCGCGGGTGACTGGCTCGGTCCGCGGGGTCCTCCTCCTTCTTTATTTCTCGGGACCAAGGAAGGCTCCTGAACAACCGCGAAGTAGGGTGTCGGCGCTCCCGAGCTGAGGGAGGGCGCGCGGGCCGGGCCCAGGAGGGCCGAAGAGGGCCGGTACCCCTCGACGCGCGCCGACGACGACGACGAGACCCCGACGAGGCGCCACCGGCGTCCACCCACCACTGCGACGGCCCGGGGGTGGGGGGAAGGAAGCGAGAACACAAGGGGTAGAGCCCTGAGCCCCTATGTCCCCTCGCGTCCGACTCTCGCGGCTCGAGTCGCGGGTTCCTACTTTACTCACCGGTACAAGGCGGAGGAAAAGGGGCCCAGAGGCGACAAATTTTATAATAACTAAAAACAAAAAACGTTGACGCTATGTGTACGGGAACCTATTGGGTTATAGGACCCACGCGGGACGGACTCTATCACGCTGGAACCAAAAAAGAGCCAAACCTGATCATTTTTTGACGGAAAGGTGAAACACTCCCTTGTTTCCTGGTCCGAGCGGTAGGGGGCCGTGATGTACCGGACCCCTTACTACCCCTCCCCACCGGGTCGCTGGGACCCGCGCGCACCCGGCCCCGGCGAGAGAACAACTCTCGCTAGCGGCAGCAGGGGCTTGAGAACGACCCATGACCCCTCGGTCCATCCCTGTGGACCCCGCCCCACTCCCGGGAGAGAGGCCCTGTCACCGATCTTGAGTCTGGGGCCGGACCCTGCCATCCACCACTAGTGGGATCCAACGGTCCTCGACCAAACGGCGGGACCCCTTAACCATGGGACCGCCTCCGAGGCGCCCTCCAGCCTCCGCCCAGACGAAGGACAGACCCATTGACCTGCGGCCCGTCGCCGCAGCAGTCTACGCGGACGGGAACGTGAGGGTGGGGCCGACGGAACCCGACGGGAACCGGTGGTCAGGATCGAACGAGAAAGATTTAAACCCTCGGGGAAGACGGGGAGAGAGAGGAGAACATCCAGTGGACCAAAGGTCAATCCCCGTTCACGTCAAGTCCCACATTCCTCCTTTCTTTCACTCCTTGATAAACCGGAGAACCAGAGAGTTTCGTAGAGCGAACGAGGTCTTTCCTGACACCCGACCTCCCTGACTACCCACTTCTCCCTCGTGACCGTGTGAAGAGGGAAGGGAAACCAAAGTAGATGAGACGGGGGTCTCTACGGTCGTACTTCTTTTCGGTCCGAAATCTTATACGTAGGGTTTGGGGTCAGCCTGACAATTCCCGGAGGAACGATATAAACCTACCAGTGAAGAAATCCCTAGAGATTCATAACACAGGTGGCTAATAAATAGACTGAGGTCAGAAGAGACCTAATGAAGAATCAAAAAAACAAACGAAACCACCCCCCTCGAGATTTTAATGAGTATTGCAAAGGGTTCTTTGACAATTTCCCAGATTCGCAAATAAAATTAAGAACAATGAATTCGTAGGGACACACGTGAATACATACGAGGGGGTTGGTGTTTCACTTGAAATTATTTGGAAAGTATGGTACAATACCGTTTTTGTACGTTCGTTAGTTTTCCACCATTTATTTATAGTGTTCCGTTCACAAAGTTCAGTTTTTATGAACATGCCCGTCATATACTAAAGGGGACTTTACGAAATGTCCACTCAGTATCGTGTAACACACAAGCACACTACAACCGGTGTTCGTCGACTACGGGGTCGATTAGTCTTTTCACCGTTCGTCTCAGGTCTGTATTCCGTGTGAACTTAGACTGTAAATTTTTGATACGGATTCCTTCGGGAAAGAACTCCAACGTTTCTGATACACTCCGAGCACTGTCAGTCACACACTTTACAGAGAGAAAACCAGATTCAACAGTAAACCGAATATCACTATTGTTAAGTCTCCACGAAGGAGAATTCTTCGTCTTTGCAAGTTAATCGGTCTTAAACCCCAAACTGAAGGAAAAGGAAGTAAGGGAGAGACAAAATTGAAAATTTTATCTATTAAAATTCCATAAGTATTAATTTTACTGTTCGGGTTTAATTTCCTAATATAATACATCAGTCCTACAATTATCCACCTATTACAAATAGTAAAATTCATTAAAACTTTGTAATTTCAGACAACCCGGAAACAAACCCACCTTCGTGTACAAAGAAATTCTTCCACAAAATCAAGTGTCTAATACAAATTTCCACGATAATCACCGACGGTCTGACATTGGTGAGAGGACAATCCGTTTGTCCACTGATGATATATTGGACAGCATCCCTCTTGGTGAGTTCTCCCTCTCTCGTGTAGTTTATTCGAAAAGACAGTAGACCATCAAATCTACCAAAAAAAATCAATGTAAATGAGTCATAATTTTTGTCTATAATGTGTAGACTCAAGGAATTTACTCTAGGGTAACATATAGTTATAGAGTATAACTGAAAGGATCTCTTAAACAGGGAAGCATAAAAACAGAATTTTTATACCATCTTAAGATATAAGGGAGGCATTACGTAAGAGTATGTGTATAATCTATTACGGTTCCTGAGTTTAATATAAACTTTCTGATTTGACTCACTAGAATTTTTGTAACAACCAACAATCATAATAAATACAGTACCAAAGTTTTCGTTTACTCACACAAAGTTTTTATCTCTGACAAATTTTTATAAACTTTTCCAAATCCGGGTAATAGAAAAGGGTCACAAAAGTGAAAGGAAGGAGAGTGGGAAATGGGTTTCACTAAAATAAAAGAAAATACACTCAACATGTAGACTTGTACTTTGTGCGTACGTCCGTGTGGGAGTATGTGAGTACGTGTGAGTGTGTGAAGGTATAAACGTAAACCATCTTAAAGGAGAAATGACTTTCAGAGTCCCGTTGTACCCCTGACAACTTCTACCTGACCCACCTGTCTTCTCGAAAGGTCTACCCAAACAGAACTTATTGTATACGAAAGGGTAGAGATCCTGACTCACCTCACCGACCTCACTCAAGGGCGACACTTTTTCGGACATTGGGAGCCTACCCTTTAAACCGAAATCCCTCTTTTGAGACCTGTCTGTGGTGGACACCAGTCTTGCGGTGACTTGACATGACGAAGATGTCACTCTTGTGACTAGACTGAACAGTCGTCGGGTTTACACCGTTTACGTCACGACGGGTCGGAGTGGACCGAGTGGATGGTCGACGGTACCGTCTGAGGAGGAAGTCCGTAGGAGCGTGCACCACCGTCAGACGACTCCTACATGTGTCTCTTTTCTAGGTCGATCTGGACCTTCGACTTAAGATGAAGTGAGTAGATTAATACCACAAGTTCAGAGGGGCCGGCCGTCGGTACCACGACCTGGCGAGGGTCCTGAAACCTTTCTGTACCTTCGGAATGTTCATGAAACGTTGATTGACGAGCCGATGTAAACCGGACCTTCTGCTACAACAGTTCTTCCCTCGATAAACGTGAAGATCTATGAGGTTAGGAAAAGGGACGTGACCTCCTCTCCATTCCCGTGTGCAAATCGAGATGTGACATTCATTCCATCTTTTTACAATGGTCGGGTGTAAAAAAAATTTCGTACTTCCATATGAACATCGTTGTACTTACTTTAATCTTAAAAAGTACTCGAAATAAACAGTATTTAATAAAGAGTGGGACTCTGTACGTACACCTTAGTAAAAGTTCGCCCAACGGGTGACCGATCCAAATTTAGCTTAAGATTCTAAAATTAAAAAAAAGTAAAATTCCTTCTCATCTATCCGTTGTAATAGTCAAATGGAATCTTCAAATTTTCTGATGACTACAGAAGTCAGACGTCCTGACGAATTACACGGAGACGTCCCCGTTCGGAATGACTCTGACGGACAAGGACCTCGGGTACGGATAGAAGGACGCTTCAATTGTATTTATCCTTCATTTATTTTTGTTTCGGTTCCCTCCTTTTGTGATACAAACAGACTTCCTATGAAAACATATTGTCTCCTCAAAATAACAATTCTAATTCTCTGACGTATCGTTTGTTTACTTCGATCAAAGAAAAATCTACGTCCTTAAGAAAGACCCGTGTGTGTGTGTAGTCAACGTCGAGTCCGAGGACCCAGATAGGACCCACGTTCTGGCAGAGTTATAGTGAGACGTTTTGTCGGGGAATAGATGATCAGGTTAAAGATATGTCTTACAAATGAGAAACGAAGTATAAAGGGTAACGAATTCCCCCTCTGAAAAAAAAAAAAAAATTAAACATACCTACATGGATCTTTCGGGAGGGGATGACTCTATATACTTTTGTACCTCAAACCTCTGTTAACCCACTTTCGTCCAAATCTCATTTCATGGAAGTTACATATCTAGTTCTTTATAGTTGCATCTTTTTTTTTCTCTTCTCTTATATCATAAAGATCAAGATCGTGCACTGTGTCTCTCATCTATTCACCATCTCTGTGTCTCTCATCAATTCATCTATTCACCAAGGGTTGATCTCCACTAAAACAATTGTCCCCTATAAACCGTTACAGACCTCTGTGAAAACGACTCCCACCCCCACTGTGCCAACCACAGATCATCTACCTCTGACCCCACCAGTGAGTCGGAGGATGTCACACGTTCTATCGTGAGGAGGGTAAGGCCAAGGGTCTTTTCTTAATCAGCGAGTTTTACAGTCATCACAGTTTCAACACTTGCAGACCTGGTTCACAATTCGTATGTAGGTCTCTGATTCTATTAGTAAGAAGGTCGTCACAAATATAATGATAAGTATCTGAAGGGTCTACTCATATAAATCATTTATAAGTAGCTCAGGGATGACCCACAGTCCGTCACGATGTTTAAGACGGGAACCAAACCACGTGTCCCGATGAAGAGGGGGGACGAGGGTATCTGTACACCTGAAAACGGTACAATAGGTCGACGACGACAAAGACACACGCGAGACGTCTGGACCTTGTCACAATGACCGTGGTCTTGGTTCCTCCTATGTCGTGTTCGTCGTGCGTCTACCACAAGGCAAGAATAAGAAGCAAGGTAAGAAGGAATTCGACCGAATCATAATATTTGGACGCACGTGGGACAGTGCTACCTATAAAAAGGTCTATGGTCCTGTCCTTTCTCTTTCTATTCAATCTGAGAAACAAAAGAAGACACCTCTTGTGAAACACAACGTTTGTTTACTTACCGAACTTGAGAGTTTAACGAAACCTTAACTAGGTGTCCGAGTATAGTCAAGGGAGGTAGAGTCACGATGACCCAGTACAATAGATACTTCATCGTTTTTATTCTCAAAGTCATTGATCTACCATCCGGACGAACGAATCGTTTATAGTATAACTTACATAAAGATACCGGGTCTTTAATGAATCTCTAATGATTTCATTACTGATTTGTAAATAAATGAGATGACGTCTCGTTTTAGAACAAAAGATATTTCGGTTTGATGAATAACAGTAGTTACGAATGTAGTTTAAAGTTCGTCCACCTCTGATTTTGAATACCATCTAACTAGAAAGTCACACGTCAGTGGAAAATATAGATCAATTTTTTAAAAAATAACATCAATAAAGTCATCTGTATAAAGTTACCGTTCTTTTTGTAATTTACGGTAGATCAAGAGAGATCTCGTAATGAACATTCACATACAATTTAGTAGTATCTTAAAGAAAGGGAATCTCTGTCCAAACCTTTACTTAGAAAGGGAGGACTCAATCTTCTCTTAGAAGGAGTTTCTATTCCTGGTCTCCTTCGGAGGAACCTTTACTAGTAATAGATGGAGAAGAAACAACGAAACCTTATATTTAATCAGGACTCGATGTTTAATTAAAAAGTCATGTTAAGATATCGTAGTCAGTGATGAAAACTTTTGACTCGTCTTTTTATTAGGTTAATTAGATCGTAATTTATTCGTCCGAGTCTAAAGTAAATAAGGAATAAATATTATGACATCTAGATATACAAGGAGGTAAGATGTATTCTGCAGAGTCCGGAAGAGATCCCTAATAGGATGATGAATCCGATTGCATTTATATAGGGTCAGAAATTTAAACAAAGGTAACAGGTAAGACTTTATGAAGAAACCCGAAAAATCCCGAAACCTCTCAGGACAGTAAAGTACAGATTCTTTCGTCTATGCAGGTAGAAGTCTCACCTTCCGTGGTCAGTAGACTTTCTCCTTAAATTTTTATGTCCGGAGTTTTTAGGTGTGTCTTCTTATGAAAAATTTATGTTCAAATTCAAATGTATTTTGGAAGATTTGACCAGTCGTCAAAGTTTCTTGTCCTATACTAATAGGATGTTACACAGAGTAATATCCTCTCCTCTAACTCCGAGTCTCTTTTCCACTAAACGAGTCGAATATTAATCAACCCGAAGGGACCACTGAGTCTACCCTTTCTTAGACGGATGTTACGTCCTCTGGACCCAAGTTAGGGACCCAGTCCTTCTATGGGATCTCTTCCCTTACCCATGGGTGAGGTCATAAGAACGGACCTCTTAGGGTACCTACTCCTCGGAACACCCGACATCGGGTACCCTAACGTTTCTCAGACTGTCCTAACTCGCTGATTGTGAAAGTATGTCAATCAATACACTGTCTCGAACCTGATTTAGTGTTTCTGAAATTCATATCATAAACAAAGTATTTTGGTACAAGAGAGTGGTAATGACTGGAGATTCTCAACTATCGTTTTTCTACAGACGGAAATGGGAGCGAGTGAGAGAGTGTAAACGACAAGTAAACCTACACTGTATTTCCATTTTTTTTCAACCGGTTTGTCGAAAGAGGATTCGTTTTCACAGGAGACTCTACAACTACCACAAGACCCTTATTTTCAAAGGTATATGTTTGATCCAACCCTCTGTGACTGACCAAATTGTTTTGCTCTGTAAATATTTGTGTATTTATAAGAGTAATACACAGGACATAGAAGTTTACCCTCCATATCCTACCCTGTAAGGGTTTGAATAAACGGATACGTTAGGACAGAAACGTCTTGAGGTCAAGAATAGAAAATCTTGAGATCTCTAGAAGTCTCGTATTGAACCCTTTACGACCCCACTCCATAATTCACGAGGGTTTTAGGACCACTTTCTGTGTCTGTCCTCCTCTATAACAAGTAACCCGTGTTTCAACGTCAATACTCTCTACTTGTTCAAGACCTCTTGATTACATGTTATCATACTGATATCAACCTCTTCCCTTACCGTTGACTGAGGTCATAAGAACGGACCTCTTAGGGTACCTGTCTTCTCGGACCGTCCGATATCAGGTCCCCCAGCGTTTCTCAGCCTGTGTTGACTCACTGATTCGTACGTACGTAAGTACTGATATCAATTGTTGTGAAATAACACATGAACTTTAAACGGTCCTCCGACATAGAATTCATAAGAGTGGTGTTCACGACTTTTCACCACTGATAGACTTCACTGTCTTTACAATTAATCGAACTTACACCACTAATAAACTGTTATAAATACAAATAGTTTAGTCGTTTAACATTTGGAATTTATGTATATTAAGAATTAAAGGTTTATATGGAGGTAAAAAAAAATTTCCGTGTCTACCCGGACCACGAACCGTACCATCACTCTCAACCCCACCCCTTCTGTTTTGTTTAATCGATTCAATATGTCATACGGTCTCACACTACACAAGATTCCTCTTTTATTTTGTCCTATCTCCTACACCCCTCCCGAAGGGACCACCGAGTCTATTAGATGGGCGTTACGTCCTCTGGACCCAAGCTAGGGACCCAGTCCTTCTAGTGACCTCTTCCCTTACCGATGGGTGAGGTCATAAGAATGGACCTCTTAGGGTCCCTGTCTCCTGTCGTCTCGGACCGTCCGACATATCAGATACCCCAACGTTTCTTAATCTGAGCTGACTCGCTGATTGTGTGTCTGCCACCCTTTCGACCGTCACCTCCCGAACGACAAGAATATTGTCTAACTTCCTAAACACAATCTACTTTGTCTGTCACTATTCTTGAGACTCAAGGACCGTTCTAAAGTACTCACTTGTTTTAGATATTAATTCCGAAGGAAGTCAGAAAGCTATACCTTTTTACTTCAACACATAATTTTATTGTTTGTAACCATTTTTAGGGAGAACGATCACAAAAAATCTTACTCTCGTAGACTTTTCCTTGGACTTACAGTATCTACCTTTTCGTGTACTGACTACTCATTAGACTTCGGACTTTTCTTAATTACAGAACAGATGTTAATGAGTCGACTTTAAACATAAAGGACTGAAGAGCGGATCACGATTGAGGTGACATGATAACCGAACCGATTTTTCAAGTAAACACCAAAAAGAGATTATAGAATACCTTTTTGGACTTGCTTGAGAAACCCGTCGGGTTAGTAAACTTTAAGGAACCACAGTTCGACACATCACACTTTCTACGTTTTTGATGTATGTAATGAAAAGGAAACATCACGAATGTCAGATCACACATTCTCTAATTTATAGTAAATACCTGACTAAACAATTCATTATACTCTGTGACTCACTAATTAAGGGGGTCATACAACACGTTCAGGATACCAAAAGTTCTAAACTCATAAACAAAATCCGAAAACTTCTCCTAATGTAAAGTCATGTAACACTATTTCAGTCATACCGTGTTTACACGTCTTTTACTATGTAATTAGTCCCAAAATCTCCATAAATGTACATAGTCCATGAGTCGTTATAAATCCTAAAAATTTCACTTTTCTATTTCATTATGTGTTAATCCTTATGAAAGCTCTGTGATGAGACCAATCGATGAACAAAAGAAGTCAGTAACTTTATACGAGAATTAAAGGTTTATATGGAGGTAAAAAGAAAAATTTCCGTGTCTATCCGGACCACGAACCGTGTCATCACTCTCACCCCCACCCCTTCTGTTTTGTTTAATCGATTCAATATGTCGTAGTAGTCAGTACTCTCAGTACCACCGTCGAGAATAGATGACTTCGAAAGGGTATACGGTCCGTAAGACATCCGAAGAGATGTAGGGAATAAAAGTTTTCTTACGACAATCAACCCAAAGTCACAGTTGGGATAAAATGTCTATTTCAGGAACTCTGAATCACTCAGTCCCATAGAACCAGTCTCCTTCATTAGCTACGACCTCAACCCTACTGATCTAACGGAATTTTAATAAATATACTAATCCAAAATAATATTGAGTTTTTAAATTTTTGTTTTGTTTTAATTTAACGAGACCATTAATAATTTGATATTTTAAATGTCAAATTAACTAGTAAACATTATACCGATACACTTTAAACCCGAAGGTTCCACCGCGATCTTGGTCGGACGGTAACATCCATCTATATTCTCTGTCAAGGACCCACTCCTCTCGTGTCGTTGGGTGGTACCCTAAGACCACTCTTAAGGTACCTGTCTCCTCGGACCACCCGATACCAGGTACCCCAGCGTTTCTCAGTCTGTACTGACTTCGTTGAATCGTACGTACGTACTCTGGAAACATATTATTTCAATAAAAAAAAATGTAATCTATCTTTTTATTATCCGTTTCTGAGGAACGTAAATTACAATGGGTTCTACTACCATTTCTTAGACGGACGGTACGTCCTCTGGACCCAAACTCGAGACCCAGCCCTCCTAGGAGACCTCTTCCCTTATCGTTAGATGAGGTCATTAGAATGGACCTCTTAAAGTACCTGTCTCCACACACCGCCCGATATCAGGTTCCCTAGTGTTTCTCAGCCTGTACTGACTCACTGATTGTCTTCTAGTAAATCGTAATTGGTATACCCTTACTCATAATTGTCAAGAAGCCATGGTAAATCGTATGAAAAATAACTAACGAAACAAACAACCCCTCCCACGCCTCCTTTATGAAAAATAGATCAACCATTGCCGAAATTCATTAAAAAGAATCAACAATTACAATACGAAACTTCGTACAAGAGTCGATATTAAAACAACTTAAAAAACCTTTTATTTACAAAATAGACAAACAAATCTCACGAAACTAATAGATGTGGGACCCCAATCTGATGAGGGAAGGACATCCCCACCCCGTCCTCTAAATATTTTCGTGTAAATTTTTTTAACGGAAATCAAATTCCTTTTGGGAGTCCTACCAATAGTTAATTTTAATAAGTTTCTTTGATGTAACCTTTAATCTTCTTTGGGTCTCTAATTTAGTTATTTGAAACTAACTAACCAAAGTTACCCACCTAAAAAGAAGACGTTTATGAAAGAAACATCGATAATTTTTTTAGACAAATCGTAGACAAACGAGGTATAAACGGTCATAAAGTAACTTTATAACACCTTTGAAATTCTCTAGTCTAACGTTTTACGGCTCAATCATTGACTACTAAGTACAACTTTTTAATTCCGATCTGTTATTCCTTGTCTGTGGACTTCCAGTCCATCCCGTATGTTTCATCGAAGGATGATTCCCTACCTCTTGCGTTTGGTCTTACCCCCAAGAATCCCCGACCCGTGAAACCTTCCACTCCCTTTACTCAGTAAGGTCTCTTATACCTTCAATAACGAAGACTAGTCATTAGTCTTCACAGACTTTTCAGTAACTTATACTTGGCACAGAGAAGACGTGTGGGTGCATAAGACACAGTGAGTGTACGTTGGAATCTTTCGTAGTGATGCTAGTTTCGATCACCTCCACTACCTTAAGGTCATCTCGATAAAGTTTAGGACTTTCTACTACGACACTTTCACGACGTGAGTTATACGGTCGTTTAAACCTTTTGAGGCGTCACCGGTATCATGACCTTTTCCAGTCAAAAGTAAGGTTGGGGTTTCTTTCCGTCACGGTTTCTTACGAGTTTGATGACGTGTCAACATGAGTAGAGTGTGCGATCATTACGAGTTTTAAGAGGTTCGGTCCGAAATCGTTATGTACTTGGCACTTGAAGGATTACAAGTTCGACCAAAATCTTTTCCGTCTCCTTGGTCTCTAGTTTAACGGTTGTAGACGACCTAGTACCTTTTTCGTTGTCTCAAGGTCTTTTTGTAGATAAAGACGAAATAACTGATACGGTTTCGGAAACTAACACACCTAGTGTTCTTTGACACCTTTTAAGACTTTCTCTACCCTTATGGTCTGGTGGACTGGACGGAGAACTCTTCAGACATACGTCCAGTCCTTCGTTGTCAATCTTGACCCGTACCTTGTTGTCTGACCAAGGTTTATCCTTTTCCTCAGGCAGTTCCGACATATAACAGTGGGACGAATAAATTGAAGATACGTCTCATGTAGTACTCTTTGCGACCTGACCTTCTTTGTGTTCGACCTTAGTTCTAACGGCCCTCTTTATAGTTATTGGAGTCTATACGTCTACTGTGGTGGGAATACCGTCTTTCACTTCTCCGTGATTTTTCGGAGAACTACTTTCACTTTCTCCTCTCACCTTTTCAACCGGATTTGGAGTTGTAAGTCTTTTGCTTCTAGTACCGTAGACCAGGGTAGTGAAGTACCCTTTATCTACCCCTTTGTCACCTTTGTCACAGTCTGAAATAAAAAACCCCCGAGGTTTTAGTGACGTCTACCACTAACGTCGGTACTTTAATTTTCTGCGAATGAGGAACCTTCTTTTCAATACTGGTTGGATCTATCGTATAACTTTTCCTCTCTGTAATGAAACGTCTGATTCCAGACAGATCAGTTCCGATACCAAAAAGGTCACCAGTACATACCTACACTCTCAACCTGACACTTCTTTCGACTCACGACTTCTTAACTACGAAAACTTGACACCACAACCTCTTCTGAGAACTCTCAGGGAACCTGTCGTTCCTCTAGGTTGATTAGGTAAGATTTCCTCTAGTCGGGACCCTAAAGAAACCTTCCTTACTACGACTTCGACTTTGAGGTCATGAAACCGGTGGAGTACGCTTCTCAACTGAGTAACCTCTTTTGAAACTACGACCCTCCCTAACCCCCGTCCTCCTCTTCCCCTACTGGTTCCTACTCTACCGACCTACCGTAGTGACTGAGTTACCTGCGCTGAGACTCACTTGAGGTCCTCAACCACTACCTGTCCCGCCGGACCGCACGACACTAAGTACGTTAGCGTTTCTCAGCCTGTGCTGACTCGCTCACTTGACTTGACTTGACTTGACTTGACTTGATAGAGAAGATGAGGATGTCACAAATGAAGAACTTCTTGAAGCGGAGAAGAGAGTAACATAAACGAGACACCGAGGATCTGGGGGTTGAAGACGTAGATCGTATATAGGGGTCTTCCGTATTTACAGGTTTATGCAAGTCTGTCATGAAGTCCTGTCGCTCCTCCGACCACGACTTAACTTAAGACACTTTACTATTATGTTAAATAATTTACACAGCCTGTAATGTGTTGAGGATGTATAGGAAAGTTTGATTAGTACTAAGTAAGTAAGAAGAATGTCTACAAATATATGACAGAGGATACAAGGTCGATAAAATCCTTACCGCCCATGTCTCGTTTTTCAGTTTTTAAGGACGGGAACTCTAATGTAAGATTCACATTCCACAATTTGTTCAATTCATTTATTTTATATACCCTACAAAGTATCATTATTCACATTTAAAATACTTTTTATTTCTTCGTCCCTTCCCCTGATCCATCATCTTTCCCCCAAAATTTACAAATCTGTCGAAGGTCCCTTGCGGAATTACCCTAAAAACTTATTCCTGGACTTCCCTTTGTCTTTACTCAGTACCTATACAGATCCCCTTCCCGTTTCCAGGACTCCTTCAGATGGAGGACGGCAGTCCTGTCACTCCTCCGACCACGACTCTGTCTTCTCAACTCCACATCATATTGTCCACTCCAGTCTCCGGTCTCTCTATTACCGTTCGATACCCTTTAATACGTTTAGGAGTATTCGTCCACAGGTCCTACCGGGTTTAAATGTGGTTCTAAATAATTATCATAAGGAAAAGTGAGAGTTTCTCCAGGGTTAGACCTGTTATTTAAAAATATTTCAGTAACTCAAAATGAGACTTACTATGAACTGTGGTAACCTCGAAATTCGTTTCCCCATTATACTAGTTAAATAAAAATTATACTAAAGAGACCAAACACCCAATTCCTTTCTGGTTTCTCCCTTCGTCTCTCTGGTCGATCTTACGATAACGGCCATTAAAGTCCGATCTAGACTACCGCGTACTTGTCTTCCAACGTCACCTTTACCACTTTTCATCAACTCAAGACCTAGTCACAATACCTATTTCGGGTCTCGTAAACAACCGTCCAACCCACGTCCATACTCTCTTTCTTTGTCTATTCTTACAAAGATCGGACTCGTGGACTTCTTACGCTGTCGGTCAATGACTCCACCTCTTCTGAGATCTTCCTCATCTAAACCTTTCCTTTCAGTCCTCGAGTATGTACCTGTGTAATCCATACAACGGACACTGTGTAGGTTCACCTTTATGACTCATCCGTCAACCAAGACCCTCAAATTTCAAGTTTCCCCTCCAGACTTGATTTATATATGTAAGCCCTCAGTAAACGTGTCTCTACTATAAATTACGGTACTTTAACCTACTCTAGTAGTTCCCTCACCCACACCTGTCTTTTCTCCTTTCAGGTTCTTACCTCGGGTCCCCTCCTAGTTTCAATAAGGCAACTGAGACGGTAATGGTTTTTATGAACGTTGACGGGTCCGTATATGTTTCTGGTCAGAATGGTTGGACGTCTAAGTTACCGACAAATTAATTCGTTGTAGTACTTAAACTTATTGTAACTGAACGGTGACCGTTATGTCACCCATGTTTAAGATTTTACTTCTCATTCTCCCTTCCGTACTTTAAACGGTGAAATCTAAAAGTTTTCTACTTAATTTTGTTTATCCCTCTGTCCTTTCTGACCAGTCTATTACTACTATCTTTTCCCTCTCCCTTGTCATAACTTCCTCTTTCTGTAGAAACTTTTGCAATACGACTTTCTTTTCACGACTAAAATCCCCGAAAGTCTAAAATTCCCGGAGTGCAAGGTAAAATAGAACTGAGTAGGTTGAAAATTAGGAAAAAACTGGGATTTAAGGTCGATATCCTCTTTAAACCGTCCTACTAAAAAATCTTCAGTAAAAATTATAGGTACTCGACAGTGTCGTAACCTTTACTTTAATTGTATCTCGTAACATGTGTAAAAAAAGACGAATTGCTCAACACTTTAAATTAAACGTCTTCACTACCTCTCGTAGATGGATTCCGTTCTTACAACACGTTAATTAGAGTCAATACATTTTCATAAATGTAAAAGTGTTAGAGTCTTTTACAATGACAAAATTACTTACAAATTAACAAGAGAATTCCTCTTCTCTTTTCATAGTAAATCTCTAGTGTCTTTTTACACGGTCAAAGAGACAACCCGTAAAACATATGTAGAGTGAAAGTCTTTGTTCGACAAAAGGACCTACCAAACAGAATAATTGTTTGTTTTTCTTTTGTGACTAGGAGAAAGAACAGTATAAAGTGAAGAGAAGGATTGAAAGGACATTGTCTCTCTTCGTCTTCAGAAAGTTCCGGAGGCGATACAAACGTCTGTAATGAAATGTGAAGTATTAGTGTATCAAGGATTTTGTTTTGTTTTTTTAATACTTCTTGTAAGTCTACAAAAGACCCACTGTAGTAGACACGATTGTGATAGAAAGTCGTCGATGACCTTTTCCAAAACCACAAAATTTTAATGTAACTTTTCTCTTTTAAATTAGTGAGAGAATATGATAAATTAGAGGTAATTCTTAAATACAAAGAAAAATACAGTCAGTTGGACTGGAAAGACTTCAACGACTCCAAAAGGTAGTCGAGGTAAACATTAACTAAGGATGTCAAAAGAGTATAGGATATAGGGTCACTTATCGGAAGACTGAGGTGGAGATGGAGGTTTATTCTTCGTTTCTATTTACCTCCAGTGTACCTGGTCACGAGACCGAGAAGGTCCTCTTGATCCGTAGAGTAGAGGTTGTTGGGTACAAAGGGGAGGGTCATGTAGATTTCCCCATCCTGTGATGTCAGTGGGATAACCTTGTTATCGAGGGAGAGACTACTAATAGTTTCAAGTCTTCTTGACTCCAGGTGATCCCCTAGGAAGGATCTTGTCCCCCACATCACTTCTTCACATCAAACATTATTGTTTGTCCATTAATTAACAGTCGAGGAGGAGACGTCTAGGGATCGAGGGAAGGAAGGGAATAGTTAAGGATAAAAACAATGAAAACCGGTAAAAAGAAAGATAACAAATAAAGAAGGAAAATTATTAGATCAAGGTGTAATCTGGTGAATAAAAGAGAGGAGAGACCGGGGGTGTATCGATAAACAGACGTTTTCACCCGTACTATGGGTCGAACAAGGGTACTAAAAGAGAACTTAGAAGATACTCAGACGAGTTGAGGTAACGGGAGAACAGACAGGTAGAGTCGGGTCAAGATTAGTTAAGATGACAAGTGGAAGAATAAGGAAGTCGATTTCTCGACTTGAGATTACCATTTTATTATTGTGTTAACACGAATCTCTACGGAGATGTTTAAAAAAAAAGGGGTGAGACTTACACCGGGAATTTAATGGGACCTTTAGGAAAAAGGGGAATTGAGAAGAGGTAAGGACATCACTAAGAAAGTTTCACAGAAGAGGAGAGGGATTCTGGGGAGGAGTATGAGTAACGAACGAGAGTCGGTGTCTCGAATGGAGAACAGAGTCACTCTTTTATTTTTGACTTTACTTACCAAAATGACAGATTGGGTCTTTCCGGGTAGTTCTGTTTTTGACTCTGGGTATAAGGTAGGAAAGAGAGGAAGTGGTCGAAATCTGCAAGTGGTCCCGGACGGGGTAAGACGATGACCCCAGAGAAAACTCAGACATGCGAAGAGAGGTAGAGATTCGATGGCCACTACCACGTCTGGTAAAGATACGGAATATCTATACAGGAGAGATGGACTCTCAAGTGAGACAAGTCAGAAAGAACGAGGGGTCAGATAAGAGATATAACACGAGACTTCCTAGAAACACTTTAGGTTTTACAAAGAGACGAATTTTGGGAAGTGACTGAGAGGTCAAAGGAGTGTGTAACAGGTGTGACAAATTACGGTCCGGGAAAGACTTACAGACGACAGAGTCGGAGGAGTGACGGAGAATGAGGGGTCGGAGGTCGAGATGGACACCTTGACGAACAAAATGGGGTTCCACGGTACGAAAAAGAGTAGGGGAGTGGGAACGTGTGTACGAAGACCAAGGACTCTACGAGGAGAAGGACTCAGGATGGAGATAGGTAAATCGATTCAACAGTGAGTATATAAGACCCCTCTGTCTGTCTATTTTCTCATCTATTAAGGATGAGTAGGAATTCCTGAACCGAATGAGAAGTGGAGAAAGGGTTTGACACCCAATCCACGCACTACATACACGTAGAGCGTACACGTGAGAACCGTGTGCGAGTGGAGACGACACCGTAAGTAGTGTAACAAATTACTCAAGGAATTCTGTCAGGTCTGGCGTGAAAGTCTTTTTGATGGGAACGGAGATTGTACAACGGACTATTTATCAACAAATAGTTTATGTACCTAAGACTCCGTAAGTCAAATCAGCGAGTCAACACAGACTGAGAAACACTGGGGTACCTGACGTCGTGCGGTCCGGAGGGACATGTAGTGGTTGAGGGTCTCAAATTAACTTGAGTACAGGTAACTCAACCACTACAGTAGGTTGGTAGAGTAGGAGACAGTAGGGGAAGAGGAGTGCGGAAGTTAGAAAGGGTCGTAGTCCCAGAAAAGTCTACTCAGTCAAGAAACGTAGTCCACCGGTTTCATAACCTCAAAGTCGAAGTCGTAGTCAGGAAAGTCACTTATAAGTCCTGACTAAAGGAAATCCTACCTTACCAACCTAGAGGATCGACAGGTTCCCTGAGAGTTCTCAAAAGAGGTTGTGGTGTCAAGTTTTCGTAGTTAAGAAACGTGAGTCGAAAGAAATATCAGGTTGAGAGTGTAGGTATGGACTGATGACCTTTTTGGTATCGGAACTGATCTGTCTGGATTACAGAGATGAAAAATTTTACGACAGATCCAACCAGTATTGAAAAAAGGTTCCTCGTTCGTAGAAAATTAAAGTACCGACGTTAGTGGTAGACGTCACTAAAACCTCGGGGGGTTTTATTTCAGACTGTGACAAAGGTGACAAAGGGGTAGATAAAGGGTACCTCACTACCCTGGTCTACGGTACTAGAAACAAAAGACTTACAACTCAAAAGTCGGTTGAAAAAGAGAGAAGAGAAAGTGAAAGTAATTCTTCGAGAAATCAAGAAGAAGCGAAAGACGGTTTTTACACCACAGTAGACGTATAGACTCCAATAACTATAAAGAGGGCCGTTAGAACTAAGGTCGAACACGAAGTAGGTCAGGTCGTAAAACGTACTACATGAGACGTATAATCAATTTATTCGTCCTACTGTTATATGTTGGACTACATGAGGAACGAGATAAACCTCGGTCAAACAACAAGGTACAGGTCAAGAGTGACAACGAAGAACTGGACGTATGTCTAAAGAGTCCTCCGTCTAGTCCAACAGACCATAAGGGTAGAGAAATTATTAAAAGGTGTCAAACAACACTAGGTTTGTCAGTTTCCGAAACCACATCAGTTATTATGTCTTCATCTACAAAAGGACCTTGAGAGAACGAAAAGGTTACTAGGTTATCAAAATACAAACGTTAAACTAGAGACCAAGACTCCGTAATAGTAACAATTATAATAACCACGTAAGTACACCCGTACGAAACAACGAAGTCCTCACAGGTAGAGAAACACTGAGATACCTGACATCGGACGGTCCGAGGAGACACCCCAAAGAGTCTGTTCTTATGATCTCACCCAACGGTATGGGAGAACGTCCCCTAGAAGAACTGGACTCCTTAGCTTGGACACAAAGAATCCAGAGGACGTAACCGTCCGTCTAAGAAATGGTGATCACGGTGGACCCTTCGGGCTATAATAACCATTACTGATGAATAATGGAAATCAACAAATTTCGTAGAAATACCGTCTGTCTCCCAGTTTGTACTGACTTACTGATTGTGAAAGTGAAAGTGGACCACATGTCCATGTGATTTGTCAGACAAACTCTCTACTGAACGATTTATAGACAATTTAATCGGTAAATCCTACTGTCTAAGATTCCGTCTATCAACTGATCATGTTAAAGACTTGTTCTTGTTACAGAATCGGAGATAGGGAAATGTTTGGGTTTGTTGTCCGACATAAAGATTAGACGTTTCAGGACTGTGTTTCGTCAAATCTACCTTTCTATGTTTAGGTAGTTGTAGAGAACCTTGTGTTATCTTCCCCACACTTTTCCAATTGTCCCTCTAAAACAAATCAAAAAGTAGTCATAGTGACCTTTACTAACGAAGACGTCACGAAGGTTGACCTAAAGAGAAGTGTCACGATAGGACCCACGTTTCCACAAAAAACCACACACACACTAAGACCTTTTCTTAGTGTTATTATGTGACGGAGAACTGTTTGGACACGTCGACACACCAAGTGAGTCAATTTGACGGTTCGAACAATGAGGGAGAGGGTTTCTTAATGAGAAAGTTCATTCGATTTACGGGGAGTGGACCTAAAGATCTCAACCCTCCTTTTTCTCCAAATTTATAATAAAAGAAATTTTTTTTTTTGGAATTTTTATATTTTGAACATTTGATTCGACGAAGTCAATAGAAGTTGAGAATCACTAGGTACCTGACATCAGGTGGTCCGAGGAGACAGGTGCCCCTAAGAGGTCCGTTCTTACGACCTCACCGAATGATACGGGAGGAGGTCTCCTAGAGGGACTAGGTCACTAGTTTGGACGCAGAGGCCGTAACCGTCCACCCAAGAAATGGAGATCGCGGTGGACCCTTCGAGGATAAAGGATAATGGACTTGAAAGCACATCATATAAGGACGGAAGTCCTTTAAGTGTAGGATTAACCCTGAAAGAGAATTTCATCTTCATTATTAACGTTCCGTCTCTTCCCTTAACGTACCTTTTCACGTGTACACACTTCTTTCAGTTGGGAATCTTACTGACCTCTCAGACCATACCATACCACACCTCTCCTCTCTCTCGACTCCCCTCTACTCCGACTGGGACTTCCGAGTCCAGCCTAATGTATCCCAGATCATACGTTTCATAAAACCTAAACTAGGATATCCATCGTCTCTAGTTAGTTGTCAAGACTCATTCCTATTGTATTAGTCTCGACAAATTCTTTTTGTCGAGTCCCTTGTCATACTTTCTCAGAACTCATTTTAAATACTGTAATTTGAATTAACACCATTTAAGGAGAAAATTTTTGAGTCGACATGACGATGGTTTCTCCACACTGAATAGTCGGTAAGTACACTTTTTCTGGACTCCCAAAGTCAACTCACATTAGAGTCACACTCAGTTGACATGTAGTACTGACGGTTTTTTCGATTACGTTAGAATCCGACGTAATTATCCTCTTATTACGAGGTTTGCTTTCTCTTATCAGGAAGACAACACAAGAGATCAGTTTCGTATCGAGCTTATAATACAAGTCCAGTTCTATAAGGATAAATCTCTTCCGACTCGTCTTGAACACTCTAGTCAATCTTTGGAGTAATATATTACTTGTTAATTGAACCCTATAAATCGGATACTCTCTCCTAAATACCTACAAGTCCTTAACGATCGTAAGAAGTCTATAAACTTCTCCCTAATTTACCTGAGACTACGAAAAGCCTTTCGTTCTCAAACTGGTTTCTTTCTGAAAGAATTTTTGACCTACATAGGTTTTCTGTTTCACTCCGGGGAACGTAAAGAGTAGGGTACTTCACAAAGTCGTTCTGGACTTACTCGGAGACACTCTCTACAATACCTCTCCTAAACACACGTCTAAACTTCTAAACAAAGTCCTGGGGAATTACAGAGTAGGTGGAGACTTATGTTCCCAATATGGTATCTCACTCAATTAAGAAATGTAAGTTTGATGAGGTTATCGTCCCCAGAATCGAAGTCTGACGAATCGATTAGTGTAGTCAGAAGAACGATCGATCTGTCCTCGGAAGTTAAAGTCAGATTAGAAACACCCCTATAGACAAAAAAAACGATTCACTCTCCCAGGAAGAAGAGTTAGTGACTTGTATTCCTAGAGTGAATTGACGATTTCTTTTCCAACTGTCCTCTTTTTCTCTGAGATGAGAGGCTCAGAGATAAAACACACTTCTCTACTATAAAATAGATGCCGAATGTGATGATCTACGTTACACCATCGTATACACATCCTCGACCTCGGATATACTCCAGGCAGTGGTCCAAGACCACAAAGATAGAGATTTAACCAAGAGTGGAGGTGACAGTAGTACAACTAAGTTCGAGGGAGTAGAGTTTGGGTTAGGAGAGTTCATTGAATTTACTGAGAGAGAAATTAAATCCCCAGAATACTCGTCGGAACCCAATACAGCTCATACCGATAGTACGTCAAAGAACTGTTGTGAAATAACTCGACCCGAAGTCGTTATACACTTGACTTTAGAAGGTCTACATGTTCGACCCAAAACTTCTTCGTCCCCTTGGTCTCTAGTTTAACTGTTGTAAGTAACCTAGTATCTCTTTTGTTCTCTCAAGGTCTTTATGTAGATGAAGACGAGGTAACTGATACGTTTTCGGAAACTGATACACCTAGTGTTGTTTCACAACTTTTAAGAAATTCTCTACCCTCATGGTCTAGTAGAATGGACAAAGGACTCTTTGGACATACATTCAGTTCTTCGTTGTCAATCTTGACCTATACCTTGTGACTCACCCAAGGTTTCCCTTTCCTCATGTTGTCCCGACATATAGCAGTGGGACGAGTAAAGTGAATGTACGTCTCGAGTAGTACGTTTTACGGTCCGACCTACTCAGTGTTTGACCTTAGTTCTAACGACCCTCTTAATAGTTGTTGGAGTCTATACGTCTACTATGGTGAGATTACCGTCTTTCACTTCTCCTTGATTTCTCGGAGATCTACTCTCACTTTCTCTTCTGACTTTTTCGACTGAATTTTGAGTCGTAAGTTTTTTGATTCTGGTACCGTAGACTAGGGTAGTGAAACACCGTTTATCTTCCCTCTTCTCACCTTCGTCTAAAAAAAAAACCCCCGAGGTTTTAGTGACACCTACCACTGACGTCGGGACTTTAATTTTCTACGAACAAGGAACCTTTCTTTCGATACTGTTTGGATCTATGGTATAATTTTTTCGTCTCGGCAGTGAAACGGTTGTTTCCAGGGATATCAGTTTCGATACCAAGAAGATCATCAGTACGTACCTATACTCTCCACCTGGTATTTCTTCCGACTCACGACTTCTTGACTACAAAAGCTTAATACCACGATCTCTTCTGAGAACTCTCAGGGAACCTGAGGTTCCTCTAGTTTAGTCAGTTAGGATTTCCTTTAGTTGGGACTTATAAGTAACCTTCCTGACTACCACTTCAACTTCGAGGTCATGAAACCGGTGGATTACCCTTCTCGGCTGAGTGACCTTTTCTGGGACTACGACCCTTTCTAACTTCCGGTTTCCTCTTCCTCCACGGTCTCCTATTCTACCAATCTATCGTAGTGACTGAGTCACCTGTACTTGAACTCGTTTGAGGTCCTCTATCACCGACTGTCTTCTCGGACCATACGATATCGGGTACCCCAACGTTTCTCAACCTATGGTGAATCGAGTTTGGTAACATTATTAATACTATTAGGTTTAGTTGAAATCGTTATTTAGGATTTACTCTTAAAAAATTTTTAAACCGCCCGAATCTACGATGTAAACATTTAACTTAGTCGCACTCTTTCTCATTTTATACCCAGTATATTTACACAAGATATTTAAGATTCATGATATATTTACGATTAATAATAATTATTATATTAAATTGACATAGTAATCACTTCAGACGAGATCCGGTCAAGTCAGTCAGTTAGTCGTTTATAAACCTACGGGTAACACACAGATCGGGATAGGGTCCGAGATCCCTATGTCATCATTTGTTTTTATTTCGGGTTCATTGACTGAAATGTTTATTTAAAAATCTTGTGTTCAGTGAACGTTTAAGTCCTGTAGGACATGATTGTAACCAATTGACAGTTTCAAAAAGTTCTCGTAGTTCCCAGATGTAAAGAAAGAATTAAACCTGTCCATAAATCAAATCTCTTGTGTACACAGAATCAGTAAAATATCATTTATTTCACTCATATTTCTTAATATATGAAAAATAATTTCGTCATCGGGTCAGTAGAAGTGTTTTATCTCATCTTCCTCAATCTGACTCTCTTTTTACCTGTGTAGTGTACATGTTTCTTGCAAAGTACAGAGAAGTAAGGTATAAATCAAGATGTATAGATAACACTGCGATGTTTAAGAAAATTTTGATATAATACTTACAGTTCATGTTCTATTCCTTGATGCAAAAATTTCTATAAAAATCTACCGTTTCAATACAATTCTGTGTTCATACTCGAATTTCATTTTGAAGAATAGTTTTGACTTTTCATAGACGGATGGGGAACAACTATAAAGTCTGAGTTCCTCCTTAAAAGTTCACTAAGATCATTCTCCAACGAGACATCACTTGAGTCTCACTCACTCGTTTCAAGTCAAGGACCGGGACCGGACCTAAGACATAAACCTGAACGGAATTACGAAACCAATTCTAATCTATGAGAAGTACTGAAACAACCAAACAGCGATTTTAATTACCAGAAAATTTTGTTATACGAACTTTTTCAGAGAGAACTTCAGGAAAAGTTCAATCCCTTAATACAAGTTTTCTAATAGTTAAACTTTATGATAGTGGTCTTGTCCACCTTTTATGGACAAAAGGTTCTTGAAATACTTTATACATGGTCGAAGTACCCGGTCCTCAAGTCACTACATAATAAAGACGAGGAAAAATTAAGAGGAAAAAATTTTGTTCGGGTGAACTCTTTCGTAAACCGATGAAGACCCACCGGGTCGTCCACGACATTCATATTGGTCTTCCTACAAATGAACACCTCGACCGGGGACCATGAAAGTAGGAGTTTCCGGTAAAATTAGAGGACCAGTCAAAGGTTGGTCAGTGGAAGTAGTGAAGTCGATGAAGACCTCTATCCCCCTTGGTTAAACAAGTATACATCAATGACTTATAAATCTGACGACGGTGGAGAGGGTTGGGTGGAAACAATGGAATCGAAATGGACGGTCGAAAGGATAGCCAAAGTAACCGTGTATTGGTCTTTATAATAAAAGAGTTCTTGATTTATTATGTTACTGTCTATATAGTAACCTTACGATACCTTTATACATCTATTATAGTTGTAAGATAATTATATGTACTCACTGAAAGGAAAGGAAGGGGTGGAGGGTTTTATTACTGCAATGACGTCAGAACGGAGGGATAAACTGGTACTAACATCCACTCACGAGTCCTCCGGTGTATTTGTTATAAGAGTATCACTTAAGTGAAATTATGGTGACAGAGGTCAGTAGTTGAGGTAAAGAAGGGTTTATCGACATAACTGTGTGAGATCCAGAAAATTTATTTAGACATATAAAGACCCGCTCCCGTCCGTGTCAAGAACTCCGTGATCGGATGACACAAGGGGGAAACGGACATTATTTCGACAAGAAAGGAAGATGTTTTTCTTTCTGTTATTATGTTTTTCTTTTTTTTTGGATACTTCTAAGGAATCCAATGTCTTTTTGGAAACTTTACGTAAACCTGACTTTTTCTTAACCCTTTTTTTTACAGGTCGTCATCTCGAATCTTAAACAAACTTTAGAATCTCCCCTTATACACTCCTTTTCTCATAGTAACCATCGAATGTATACATTTAATTTGTCTCCAGAAAACGATGGATCGGTCTCACCATCATTTACCAGATTTTTGATACACTATACTCTGTGACAGTTATAAAATGGATCTCTTACTTTCACTTCAACCACCGACGGGAATTCATAGACTTCCTGAAGGACAACTTCTATTTTATCTGAATAAAACATATCGAGGTTCTAGTCATAATCTTCAATGTCTCCTGTCTAAGATCGAATTGTGTTCCCTTGAAAAACTATTAATCTTAGTAATTTTTACTTCGTACGAAGGGTTACTCCAACACCCTAGATCATCTCTTACCTACCCATAATCGGTAAGATCTCCTTGAAGGTCGTAACTCTTTCAGCTAATTTACCGGAATACACGGGAAGACTAAATTTTTTTATATATACAAAACTCGACAAAGGATTGTGGTAAAAATTTTTTACTTAATAAAAAATTAACTACCTTTTAACGAAATATTACAACACAACAAAAGACGGTATGTTGTTACACTTAGGTAGGATTAATATATATATATAGAGGAGGGAAAACTCGGAGGTAGGGGAAGGGGGTAGAGTGGGGAGATCCAGTAGATTGTAGTGAAAACTGTCTCGAGTGAGTTAAAAGTTCTTAATACCTTATTGACTTTAGGATACATACTAACTAAAAAGAATAAGTTAAGACATAGGTCTCATGGATCGTGTCACGGACTATGTTTCATGAGGAGCCATTTATTACTAACTTACTTATTCATTTACGAAGAAGATATTTTTCCGAATTACAGTGTATCTGGACCCTAAAATAGAATAAATTAGTGCCGAGTCAGTAGTGAGTCTTTACTGTGACGACTATTCTCAGTGTTAATCCTAAATATAATCGGTTCGAATTTTAGGTAGGTCCAACCTTTACAGAAAAAGAATGGATTTCATACTCTTTGTAAAAATCTTTGACTTTCACTTTCACAATCAGCGAGTCAGCACAGGTTGAGAAACGCTGGGACACCTGAAATTGGGTGGTCCAAAGAGACAGGTACCTTAAGAGTTCCGTTCTTATGACCTTACCCATCGATAAGGAAAGAAGTCCCATAGAAGGACTGGGTACCTAGTTTGACCCCAGAGGACGTAACCGTCCGTCTAAGAAATGACAGACTCGGTGGTCCTTTACTCTAAATTAAATGAAGAGAAACCTCCAGTCTTAAAGAAAATACCCGAAAGGACAAGGTATTCGAGTTACCGAATTTGTAGGACTTTTAACACATGAAGATCAAGAAGAGACATTTAGAGATGAGACCTCGTCTTCGTTTAAATGTGATTAAAATATCATAAATAATAAAAGACAGAAATGTTTTGAATATTTAATCCCTATGGTCAGAAAGTCAACTTGACGAACATGAAGTGATATACATCCATTTTCATCTCTTTTAAAAAAAAATAGAAATTCGGTCAAATGACCGAAAATAAAGACGTTTACATAGGATAAAGTCAAGAGTCGACAGAAGGAATTAATTAGAGAGCGTTGATCAGTAACATACAGTCTGATCTTGAATTAACCTTTTTCCATATATTCTAAGTAGAGATGACCCTTTTGAAGTAACACCGCTAGTTGTCGATAGTTCTAGAGGACGTCCACTTCCTTTTTCACCGGTATACGACAGATAATGGTGTCATTATCGTTTATAAACAGACACCGAAACCCTTTGGGTCCCTCAGGGAAACTTCAGATAAACAAACCATCGGTCCTAGAGGGGTGGTCTCATTGTCACAAATTTCAAACTATATACAAAATTTGGGATTCGTTCTATAAAACCAACGAGGACTAATTCAGAGAACTTACTCTTCAACTTTCGTGTAAGATCGTTTCCAAACGTAATACCTTTTGGAGGTTATCCCTGTGTCTACAACTTGTTCTTTCGATCAAAGTTTCAGTTTGATTAACGACTGACACCAAAAGATACAATCGGTCAATCCCTTTCACAAATAAAAAAATTGAATATCCCTATATACTTAAAAATATTCCTTCTAATTAACTCCCCTATTTGTTTCTCCTTATTTTAAAAATTTCGGAAATTGTACTTTTTTACCGAATTTTAAAAACGATGTTACCTGTTAAAATGACCGTAAACCAGGACAATCACAAATTCTCAACAGAATGAGAATTTCTCCTGCTACATAAATATCTTTACATCCATATCATCTGAATCTCTTAAGAAGACCTACAATTATTGACTCGCAAGTACCAAATAGAAAAAATTTACACCGATACAAAAAGTTCATGTGACCTCTAGGTTCCTACGGAGAATCCAGTGAAGTAAATTTCCCTATAGAGTTAATGACACTACTTCCTTTTAAGTGAAAACGGTATACGTGTTAGATGTAAGACACAATTTCATGAACTATAATGTTAATTCGTCTCTTCCGTCACCGTGGGGTGAGGTCATGAGAACGGATCTTTTAGGGTACCTACCTCTTCGGACCACCCGATGTCAGGTACCCCATCGATTTTCAACCTGTGTTGACTCGCTGAAGTGAAAGTGCGAAACCTCTTCCTTTACCGTTGGGTGAGGTCACAAGAACGGACCTCTTAGGGTCCCCGTCCCCTCGGACCACCCGACGGCAGATACTCCAGTGTGTCTCAGTCTGTGCTGACTTCGCTGAATCGTCGTCGTCGTCGTCGTCGTAATGTAAATTCACTGACTCCTCCGTATCTTCCGACATTTATCGAAACAAGACTAGTACGGTTTACTATCGTCCCGGTTTCACTTTAGGATCTTTGACAATTAAGTCATTCACTTTATCGTTGGGTCTCGATAACATTATGGTAGATGAAACTTTTTCTTTCATAGACGTTACGATACCAAAGACGAAGAATTTATGACTCATATGGAGGTTTATGTTGTTTAATATCTTTCGTTAAAGTAGACGTTGAAAGTAAACGAGTTCCCTTTTAGAGTTCATCTTAGGAGATATAAAATCCCTCTCTTACCCTATACCCATTCCTTCTTTATTCTTTCTTTCTTATTAATGTAAATTCAGAATTTAGTATATCCGAAAGGAAAACAGAATGAAGACTGTGAGGTCTTCAATGTAGAACACAGACACATACACGATTCAGTGAAGTCAACACAAACTGAGAAACACTGGGATACCTGACATTGGGTAGTCCGAGGAGACAGGTACCTTAAGAGGTCCGTCATTATGACCTCTCCCAACGGTACAGGAGGAGGTCCCCTAGAAGGACTGGGTCCCTAGTTTGGACGTAGAGAACGTAGAGGACGTAACTGTCCCTCCAAGAAATGGTGATCATGGTGGACCCTTCGGGGTGTCGTAGAATCTTTAATCGTTAAACTTTACCTCAAAGACGAACCCTTCTAAATCGACGACATCCTTAATGGAAGGATGTAATTTTTTGATCTTTTGGTCCTTTTTTTATACGCCATGTTAATAAAGTCTGTAACCGGTTGTCCGTCGTATTTTGACTAGAGACTCTCCCCTTTGTTTTGTACCGTTCGGGACACTGACAGGTCCAATGACTACCCCGTAAAGATTCCGTACCACTTCCCCTTGGACTTCAGGTCACTAGAATAACTGAAGTCCTCTAGTCACGAGTTCCTCCGGTTCTGTCGATATTAAACACTCCTTCTTGGGACTTCTTGTCCTTCGACGTACCTCTTCAGGTCTCTAGACAGGTTTCCAGGGGAGTTTAGAAGCCGACTTATGACTCTACGAAGACACACTTGATTTTGAGATACTCTCATCTCTTTCTTGGTCATCTTATATCTCCGATCGACGTGTTAAGGATCGTAAGTGTATCGCGACTCTTATCAAATACCAGGATGGTAGGTTTCACCTTTCTGGAGTATTAGCCCTTCTCAAGAGTCTATCGGAATTATCACCCCGATTTTAATCGAACTCTTATTTCTGATCTGACCTAAGTGGTATTGTTTTTAATTTTATTTGGAATTTTCTAACCCGAAGGGACCACCGAATCTCTCATCTATTAGACGTACGTTAAGTCCTCTGGGTCCAAACTAGGGACCCAACCCTTCTATGGGACTTTTTCCCTTTCTGATGGGTGAGATCATAAGAACGGACCTCTTAAGGTACCTCTCTCCTCAGACCGCCCGATGTCAGTGTCCCAGCGTTTCTCAGCCTGTACTGACTCGTTGATTGTGAAAAGTAAAAATTTTTCTAATTCAACTGGTGTTCATTTGACTGACGTCTCGTTTCAGATTGGTAAGAATCTTTTCATGTAGTTTTAGGTCGTTGGTTGTCGTATTACAAATGTTACAGATTGCAAGTTAGTTTTACTTGTTTGAACCCGAAGGGTCCACCGAGTAACCATTTCTTAGGAGGACGGTTACGTCCTCTGTACCCAAGTGAAGGACTAGATCCTTCTGGGCGGTACGACGTCTGGTTGAGTCGGGGACGCGGTGTCGCTGACTTGGGTGAACGACGTTGATGACTTCGGGAGTGCGGGATCTCAGGTAGGAGACGTTGTTCTCTTCGGAGACGTTACTCCTCGGACGTGGGCTGATCTTTCATCCGGGACGAGTGACGTTCATCTCTTTTCGGACACGTCGTTACTTCTGTGTCCTGTCGGTTTTTATTTATTTTAGTTGTTTGTACTGTGTGACGACGATATTCCTGGATGACATATCGTGCCCCTTGAGAAGAGTTATGAGACATTACTGGGTATACCCTTTTCTTAGATTTTTTCTCATATTCACTTCAGCGAGTCAACACAGACTGAGAAACGTTGGGTACCTGACATCGGATGGTCCGAGGAGACAGGTACCTTAAAAGACCCGTTCTCATGATCACACCCAACGGTAAAGGAAGAAGTCCCCTGGAAGGATTGGGTCCCTAACTTGGACCTAGAGGGTGTGACGTCCGTCTGTAAAATGGTAGACTCGGTGGTCCCTTCGGGGGGGGGTGGGGGGGTTTTTTTCTCATTTCTCATATACATATACATATTGACTAAGTGAAACGACATGTCGTCTTTCATCGTGTTGTAACATTTATTTGATATGAGGTTATTTTTCAAAAAAAAATTATTTTTTTAAATTGTTAGCACTCTTTTATTGAGGACTGATCTTCTTTTTAGTCAATTATCTTTGTGTGGGTCTTTACTGTGTCGACTATCTTACTCGTCTGTCTCCGTAATTTCGTCGATAATATTTATATCAGACATACAAAACTCTGTGACTTATGTCTTTTGTGGAACTTATGTCTCTATCTTCTATATTTCTTCTAGGTTTACCTCGAAGATTGCTACTTTTTACGTTATATACTTTACCTTTATATGATATTTCCTAATTGTCATCTCATCTATCACGTCTTCTTTTCTGACCACTTGGGCTCTCGTATCGTCACTTTTGATATTTAATTACTTCGTGTCTCTTTTTTCTCTTAACTTACTTTTCTCACAATCACTTGACACACTGTCATAACTCCACTAGATGTAAGTATATCGACCACAGATTTTCCTCTTCGTCCTTGAAGGTACCACCAGGTCACCAATTCGGACACGAAGGTGACGTACCCCGGACCCAAGTTGGGGACCAACCCCTAGATAGGACGTACGGCACACACCATACTGATTTGTTAAATTACTTATCTATTATAAAAAATTTGTCCTCTTCGTCTCCTGGTTTTTTTTTAAAAAATTCCTTATTGTCCGTTTAGAAAAGATTGAACTACCCTTGATATTTAGGTGTCTAGATTCTTATAGTCATTTGAAGTTCGTTTTCTTTGTATTTCTTTTGATATATGGTTTCAATAGTTCCACTACGTTATTTCTTTTCCATCACAAAAGTTGTTCGTCACGACCTCATTAACCTATAGGTGTACGTTTTTTCTTCCTCTTCCTCTTTCTTTGTTTTTCCTTTTTCTCTTGTGTTGAATCAAGAATTGTGTATCAAGTGTGGTATCTCTTTTAATTGGACTTTACCTGACGTACGGATTTACATTCTCGATTTTGATATTTTGAAGATCTTCTTTTGTATCCTCTTTTATAAATATTCGAACTCAATGTGTTTTTAAAGAATCCACCCTGTGTTTTTTGTGTTTAGTATTTTACTTTTATAACTATTAAGTTAAAGTAAGTCAAGTCAAGTCAGCGAGTCAACACAGGGTGAGAAGCGCTGGGGTACCTGACGTCGTGCGGTCCGGAGGGACAGGTAGTGGTTGAGGACCTCAAATGAGTTTAAGTACAGGTAACTCAGTCACTACGGTAGGTTGGTAGAGTAGGAGACAATAGGGGAAGAGGAGGGCGGAAGTTAGAAAGGGTCGTAGTCCCAGAAAAGTTTACTCAGTCAAGAAACGTAGTCCACCGGTTTCATAACCTCAAAGTCGAAGTTGTGGTCTGGAAGGTTACTTGTGGGTCCTGACTAGAGGAAATCCTACCTGACCAACCTAGAGGAACGTCAGGTTTCCTGAGAGTTCTCAGAAGAAGTTGTGGTGTCAAGTTAAAGTATTTTATTTTTTAAGAACGAAAATTCTACGATAATTCTTTTACTTCTCTGTTTGGTGTCTGACCCTTTTTTATGTACGGTCATTATATAGACTTATACGAACGTACGTACGAGTCAGTACAGACTGACAAACACTGGGGTACGTGACATCGGGCGGTCAGATGAAACAGGTACCCTAAAGGGTCCGTTCTTATGACGTCACCCAACGGTATAGGAAGAGTTCCCCTAGAAGGGGTGGGTTCCTAGCTTGGCGCATAGGACGTAACCGTCCACCTAAGAAATGGTGTATATAGAATATATAGTCTTAAATATTTCTTGAGTTCAGATGTTCTTCCTTTTGTTGTTCTTATTTTTAACAGTTCTCGAACCTTTTCTATGAAGTGGTTTCTGTTACATATAGTTTATTTGTGTACTTTATTACGGGTTGTGGTAATCATTCGTCCCTTTATATGTAATTTTGGTGTCACTCTCTGATAAGTATAAGTGATAGTTCCGATTTCAATTCTTCTGACTGTTATGGTTCACAACCACTCTTACACATCGATGATTTTCAAAGTAGTATGTAACGATCCTCTTTACCTTTTATCATATTAATGGAATCTTCTGTCTGAACGTCAAGGGTTATTTTAATTTGTGTGAGAATAGTGTGGTGGATCTTTAAGGAGAAAATTTATGGGTCCTTTTTACTCAATCCAAGAGTGTTACTGAAGACACACTTACAGTATCGTGAAAATAAGTATTATCGGTTTTAGACATTTGTTGGCTTTATAGATAGTTGACTAATTACTTATTTGTTTGACGGTTTTAAGAAGTCAGTGAAGAAAAAACGAAGGTGAAGAAACAGGGAATAAGAAAGAACTTTAAAAATATTTGGTAGGGAATAAGGTAGATCCGAGAGTTTTCAGAAGACAGTCAGTCGGTGGAAAAAAAAAAAAAAAAAAGGAGTCAGAAGAAAGAACGGAGGACATAAGTCGAGTGGTGATTATCGATTAAAAGAAATAAACGTAAGAGTGAAGGAAACCGAAGATCCTTTTACTTAAAAATCATAAAAGGATGTAATGAGTGACTGGGAAGAAAACATAATAAAGACCAAGTAAAGGAAAGAAGACGGAAATTGATTCTCACCGAGGATTTCGAATCGGAAATCAAGAATCAAAAACAAGATTATAAGAAAAAAAAAAAAAACGGAGAATAGATACCCAACAGACGGGATGGGAAAGGGGTGACAGAAGTGGTACCAAGTCTGCGCAAAGAAACGGTCTAAATAAGAAGACATCTCTTCAAGACCTCTTCCGTTACCGTTGAGTGAGGTCATGAGAACGGACCTTTTAGGGTACCTACCTCCTCGCACTATCCGACGTCAGGTACCCCTACGATCCTCAACCTGTGTTGACTCCCTGAAGTGAAAGTGAAAAGTGAAAGTACGTAACCCCTTCCTTTACCGTTGGGTGAGGTCATAAGAACGGACCTCTTAGGGTCCTTGCCCCCTCGGACCACCCGACGGCAGATACCCCAGTGTGTCTCAACCTGTGATGACTTCGTTGCGTCGTCGTCGTCGTCGTTTCGAGGTTAATACAGAGAGGGAACCAGTGGATGAATTCTGAAAATTAATAAGATATTGGTTTGTATCAAACAACATTATCATTATTGTAACTTGAACCTTAGGTTGTTGGACCCAAGTTTATGACCGAGACGGTGAAGATCGATCCACTTAAACCTGTACAGTTGATTGTGGAGTTAAAGATACAGACTTTTTACCGTTACTTATTATGGTTGGTATCCAAATGACGTTCCTACTTTACTTCATTTATTTCCACTTTCGTCACACACTGTACACTTAATAATAATTCGTACTCATAGTAGAAAGGTTTTTATACACAATTGAGAGCCCTGGGACCATCGAGTTGTCCATTTATTTACGGATGTTACGTCCTCTAGGCACAAACTAGGGATCCAACCCTTCCAGGGGACCTCTTCCTTTACCAATAGGTGAGGTCATAAGAACGGACCTCTTAAGGTACCCTTCGTCACGGACCGTCCGATGTCAGGTACCACAGTGTTTCTCAGCCTGTACTGACTCGCTGAATATACACCGTTCGTAGCCGATATATGACCACCTCTTCATTTGTTCCGGGAGACGTGAGTACCCCGAGTGTCAGATCTCTCCTTATATTCGTCAATTTTATCTGTGTCATCACACTTCAGACGTTCTTTATTGCCACGAACTTCATCGTATACTCTTGTAGAGTAGATTTGAATGTCACCTCTCCTTACCACTTCTTTCTGTAGATTCTACTATGGATTTTCTATCCATTACTCAACCGGTTCGTTCCTTCCCCTCAGTTCGTCACCCACTGTCACCGTTTTTTTTTTACATTTTTCCTAAGGTCCGTCACTTTATAATACCCGGTTTAGACCTTTCCCCTTCCCTCTCTCTGGTACCTTGAGAGATCCTTGTCTTTCCTCAGGTTATACTAACCTCATATGTTTTGACTCATGTTTCTCCCTCGTTCTCAACCTCCCTGTCCGTCACTTTCGTCTCTCCAGTACGTACGTTAAAGGTCGTATCCACTCCGTTTGTCTTCCGTAACTACTGGACTCTACTCCGTCTCCCATAAGGTCTGACATCTGACTGGTACAACGGTCCTTTGTCTTCCCTTTCTGACCCTCCAATGAGTCCAACTGTGTGTCGGGAGTAGACGTCCCGGACAGTACTTAGGATCGGTGACCCGACGAGTCAGGGTTTCTTCCATCTAACCGTTTTTGTTCCGTCCAGAGATTATGTTTCGACAAGTGGTTAGTTAAAATAAATATTTCTCGTCACTAAAAAGTTTTACAAAGATACAGACTATAGAAATTTTTTTTAGAAGGGACGTAGGGACACTCGGTTTGTTCATAACAATGAAAATACTTCCCATGGCAATCAGTATAGGTAATTATTTTTCCACCGTGTCAATCAGGGTAGGTAATACTCCTACTGTTCACCTTTCACCCTATTTAGTATATATTTTAAGAGGAATTAGGACGTAAAATTTAAATTGAAATTAAGTCCTTACCGACCGACGGTTTGTTCATATTTCACCCTATATAACCTTTTGAGTACTCTAATCTTAGTCCTTTGACCCACGATCAAAATCGAACCAGTGTTTGGACAAATGACTGGAAACCATTTAGTGAAATTCGTCAGACGTGGAGTCAAACGAGATCAGTCTGATCTAGTAGTCAACGACTCCTGAGAGGACTGTGAGTCTAGGGTTCTGAGGTTGATGACTCCCGTTTCCTTTTCGGTCGTAAGGTTTACATAACCTCTTACGAAATTTTAAATAAAAATCGGGGTCAGAAATAAAAATAAAACTAGAAGACAGAACAAAGCACAAAGAGGAACGTCAAGACAGTAAAGGGAAGGGGCACTTCTATAAATTCTTCGACGGAAAAGTAGTAAAATTCTGACATTTATACAGGAACTTTGTACGTTTCTCGGAAAACACATGAATGTTTAGCTCCAATAATAGCATGTTCATTCAGTGAACTCACGTGACGTAAGGAGTCGAACGAGGTGACTCTCCAAATAATCCAATATAACAGGATAGAATCTTCTTGATCAACTCATCTATTTTGAGAGGGTGAAATTTTCCACCCGATAGACTACTTTGTCCCACGAATTATGAGGTCTCACATTCGTTTTCCTAAAACCGTGTCGGGTTTCTGTCTGTGTGAAGAGATTCTGTTTATCCACGAGGTGAATTTCACCGTGTCAGTTCCTGTTTACAAGATTTTAATTGGGTTGGTCGACGAGACGGTGTCTGCGGGTGGACAATTAATACGACAGACGAGGAACAGGTCGGAAGAGAGGGGAACTTTGGTCTTGAGGTGAGTGACGTTGGGAATTCTCCGGACTTTGAAGTGTATGAAAGGGTTTCTAATGGATGGGTCCTGTTGTCTCTCGACCAAAGTTTTTATATAATCCCATGTCCATGAGTTTCTTAGAAAGTCGAAAGGTAGAATCTAAGGATTTTACAGTCGAATGTACTACGGTCGTTGATCAAAGTCTTCGGTCCACTGTATTTCGGAAGGAACAAACACACCACTGTTATGTTTTGATCTCACACACTTAGGGTGATTTAAAATCCTTGAAAAATTCATCCTCTCAAACGAACTCCTTGTCATCTTTACTTCTGTCTACATAATCAAAGATACAAATCTAGAATTCCACACAGTAGTTGGATTGTTATTTGTCTTGTCAACAGTTACACATCATTACCCTAAGTTTACTTAATTGGTCTACGATAAACATTTCTTGATCATTTGTACTTTCTTTGTTGAACTTCGTTTGTGTACTTTTTTTACTGAACTTTGCGTACTTTGTTTGTGAAATATTACGTCGACCTTTATAGAGAGTAATATCTACAGTAAGACATGTCAACCCTTCTTCACACTAATAAAAAGATTATATATTTCAATCAAAAATGTCATCTCCACAAAATAGAAAAATAATTTAATACAATCCCTTTTCATGGTTCCTAAGGGAAAGATTTACATAACAGTAAGAACGTCAACTACATTTGAATAATGACTTTTATGTAATAAGTTTAAACCGTGAGTCTTTCATAAAATTATAACTAATATCATTTAGGAGAAAAATTATTCCATTTTTAAAATTCATCACATTCTGATTGTTTGTTGATTCTATAAAAGTTCTACTATTTAAATAAACACTTGTACACGAATCTTCCGTTACCGTGGGGTGAGGTCATGAGAACGGACCTCTTAGGGTACCTGTCTCCTCGGACCACCCGACGTCAGGAACCCAAACGATTCTCAGTCTGTACTGACTCACTGAAGTGAAAGTGAAAAGTGAAAGTACGTAACCTCTTCCTTTACCATTGGGTGAGGTCACAAGAACGGACCTTTTAGGGTCCCTGTCCCCTCGGACCACCCGACGGCAGATACCCCAGCGTGTCTCAGCCTGTACTGACTTCACTGAATCGTCGTCGTCGTCGTACACGAATCATACAAGAAAATACTTATTTTAAGTGTAATATATTTATTTTAAAAAATATAGATATAATAATAATAATTTAGTCTTTTAAATTCGGACAGAATTGTACTAGGATTAATTGTGTAAGAAAGTTATCATCATAATTAGATAGTCTGTCATAATCTACCCTTATGTTTCTACGTAGTTTCGTACTATATTTGAATTTTTATATTTCATCTTCTAATACAGTGTATGTGACATTTCTTACAATATTACTCCTAAAAGGACAGATAATTTTATATGTTTAATGGTTTTGTCTTATTGACTTATTTGAATGTTTCAAGTCTACGAATACAAAAGTCAATAAGAAACATAAAGAATCAAACTATACGGGTTATTTTTTTGTTCAAAAAGTTCGGAAAAATAGATGATTTACAAGATTCACACGTAGGATGTGAAGATTTTAAAGTTATATATTAAAGGTACTATCGAAATATGTTTTGATTCCTGAATCAAGTTAATAGTAAAAAATTTAATATAAAATATGTCAATTTGAGAGAACCAAGAAATCTGAAGTCGAGTGTCGATTCTACGTTACTGTTCTTAGTCTGATTAGGACGACGGACTTTGTTGATTTTTTACCTGTTTTATATACTTTGTTTACAAAAGTCCATAATCTGTAGTTCATCGTCTAGGGACTACCATAACCTGTAGGGTCACTAGGGACTTCTCTCGTCATCGTTTACTCCACTTGAGATACTAACGGGATCGAATAACGGATCTCAAAGGTCAGACCCCGTGTTCCTCCTCCTTGACTCCTCTTCGGATTATCTAAAGGACTTAATTTCTCGACTTTTAGACTCTTCTGGTTCCTCCGATCTCAAACGTCTCACCTCGTGGTCTTTTTTGTTGTTGTTATCGTTTTTACCGACATGACCCCCTCTGAAGGTCCCTAGATGTTTACCAGGGGGAGTTCAGAAGTCGTCTCATGGTTAGTTGTGTACACAAATTCTTTGGATGAACTCCGGTCTCTTTCTTGGTGGAATTTCTTGTCTCCCTTGTTTAGGAATCTCTAGTGTGTCCTGGTCCTAATCAGTCGGTGTCACCTTTTGAAATATTAAGTTGGAACATTACGTAGTCATCTTATTAATCTTCCCATAACGGACTCACTTTCCTGTCTTGATCGGACTATGATTTTTTACGTCACCAGGGTGGATTGTTTTGAATTTTCGATAAATTTGAAGTTCGATAAAGGTTCATCAACGTGGGGTCTTTTCTCGAGTTCTTATTATTTTTTTTTCTTAGGGTCGACAGTTATTCCATTTTAAGTGTTACAGAACGTCGGTTACTTCGGTACGTTTTTTCGTCCTTTTATGTTGGATACTACTCATCTTTTCATTTGGCTTTGTCTAGGTCTTCACTGTGTTTATTTACTATCCCCATCACCAGTATCTGTAATTATGGTAATATTGATATAAGGAATACAAATTCTTACATCTCTTTTCTGACTGGTACAATTCACCTCGTACCTTTTATACCGTCTTTAGGGTTAAGTTGTAGGTGACAACTTTTTGTGTTACAGAGTCTACTTTTTATGTACCTTACCCTAATCATCCAATCTGTGATGTCTATTCATCTAAACACTTCAGGTATGTATCGTCATCGTTACCAGGTTATACTTTACGTCCCTCTTTTTTCCGTCTATTTATTTATTTAATAGTCAAATTTATTTATTTAGTCACTCGACACTTTGTTGAAGTTTTTCGTCTTTTTATTTATTAGTCGTTAATTTTTTTTATTTAGTCACTCGACTTATTCAACCATAGGTACTTCCTCTCCTCTCCTTGTCTTTTGTTAAATTCCTTATTACCTACTTTAAAAAGGTCTAAACTATCATGATATTTAGGTATCTAGGTTGTTTGGAATTTGTTTGTTCATATTGTTTGGAACTTCACTTCACTTCACTTCAGTGCGTCAGTACAGGTTGAGAAACACTGGGGTACCTGGGGTGGTCCCAGGAGTCAGGTACCCTAAAAGGTCCGTACTTATGATGTCACCCAACGGTAAAGGAAGAGGTCCCCTAGAAGGACTGGGTCCCTGACTTGGACCCAGAGGGTGTAACATCCGTCTGCGTAATCACAGACTCGATGGTCCCTTCGCCGGAATCTGTGTACTTTACCTTCTTTGGACGGGGTCCCGTGTAGTATTAGTTTATCAAATTGCTACTTATCGTTTCTCTTTTTGAATTTTGGTCGGTCTCCCCCTGTTTTTTATTGTGTACATGTTTTCTTGTTTATTGTTCTTACCGTTGAAAACATGTCTTTGTTATATTCGGTTTTCTATCAACTCGTCTTAGGACTTTCATAACTGTCCTTTTTTTTTTTTTTTTTCAATTGGATCTGAAGACATGGGTCGTTTTTATAGAAAGTTTTTACTTCTTCTTTCTCTGAAAAAGTCCGTATTTTTCCGTTGGTCGTCTGGACGTAATGTCCTTTAAAATTTTTCTTTAGGAAGTCCGTCTTCCTATAGATCTAGATACATTTCCTTACTTCCAGTAGGTTTTCCCTTTTATCCACCGATGTACATTTTATGAAAAAAGAATAAAAATTTTAGAGAAATTTTCTATTAACTGAAAAATCTCCTTTTCATAATTGATATACACCACCTCTAATATTATATATATCTTTAGTCTATGTACTGGTGTCACTGTGTCCAAGTCCCCTCCTTTCCCTCATGTGATAATACAAAGAATATGACAAACACTCCATCATTTATAATGAATTTCTGTCTGACACGATTCAATTTCTACATATGATATTTGGGATTCCGTTAATGATAAAAAATTTTTTCTCAATATTACTTATTTTTACCTTTATATTTCCTGGGATTTTACAAGTTAGATTACCTTTTATCTTTTTCTTCCCCCTGTCTTATATTTCGTTTTTGGTTCTACCATCTAATTTGTGTTCACATAGTATAATGTAAATTTTCCGAATTTGCGAGGTTAATTTCCGTCTCTAATACTCTAACTTATTTTTAAAAATTTTCTGTGTTAGTACCACGAATATTCTTTAGGTAAAAAATTTATAATTCTATATTTATTAAATTTCCCTCTTCTCACCTTTTTCTATTCACGACTCTGATTAGTTTTCGAAGACTATCACCGATATTACAATAGTCTGTTTCATTTAAAGTCTAGTTTCTTATAACGGTCACTATTCGTCCCTGTAAAGTATGACTAATTCCTCGGTCAAGTAGTTCTTTTGTTGGGATTTACAAATACGTAGATTATTTTTCCGAAGTTTTACTTACATCGTTTTTAACGTTCTTCCTTAGCTATTTGACTAGTAATATCAACCTCTAAAAGTTGTTGAAAGAGTGACTTTAACTATATTATTCATCTCTTTTAGTACTATATTGTTCATCCCTTTTCTTATATCTACTAAACTTAATATAATAGTTGGTTGAACTACATTAATTGTAAATACATTGTGAAGTGGTTGTTGTCATCTTATATTTAGAAAAGTTCCCGTAAATAGTTCTATTTAGTATATGACCCAGTATTCTGTCCACGGTTCTTTATATTTTTAAAGTTTAGTATGTTTCAAATAAGAGACTAGTGTTCCCTTAATGAATCTTTAGTTATTATCCTTCCATAGAACCTTTAGGGATTTATAAACCTTTAATGTATAAAAACTTATTGGGTACCCAGTTTCTTCTGTATCTGCCCTTTTAATATTTCGTAAAGACGACTTAACATTTACTTTTATGTCGTATCTTTTTAAATACTCGATGTTGATTTCTTCGTGAATCCCCTTTTCCAGAGTTTTGTTACTAGATGTCAAGATAGTTCTTTGATCATTTTCTTCTACTTTGGGTTTCCTTCGTCTTCTTTCATTATTTCTATTTTCGTTTTTATTCCCCTAAGGCACCACCAAGTCACCATTTCATAGGTGGACGGTTACGTCTTCCATACCCAACCTAGGGACTAGACCTTTCTAGGGTGTACGGAACTTCGTTGATTCGGGTTCGCGGTGTTGACAACTCGGACACAAGATCTCGGACCCTCGGTGTTGATGATTCGCGTACACGACGTCGAGGACTTTGGACGAGTCGGATCTCGGGTACGAAGTGTCGTTCCCTTCGGTGTCGGTGATTTCCCGTCGGGGGCGAACGGTGTTGATCTCTTTTCGGGCTCGTCGTTACTTCGGGGTCGTGTCGGTTTTTATCTAATTTTTTTAATAAAAATTTGTTTTTGCTTTATCTTTTTATCTCTTTTAGTAACTTTGGTTTTCGAGAAAACTCTTGTACTTCGATAGATCCAAAAGTTTTTGGTAATTTATTGTTAACGTCAATACTAGGACTTCGAAGATAAAAACCATTTATTTTTTTTGATCTGGTCTTTGGTACCCTTCATAGATCATAAACATACACAAACCCAGGAACGAGTACGGACGGACTAAACAAAAGACTTCTTGTACTTTCTAGAACACACGATGACTTCCCTTTCTTAGATACTTTAGTGAACTTTACATGATGGATATAAAAATGTATCCATAAATATGTTTATACACACAAGTGTATGAGGAGTAGTCCTCACGTCTTGAACACCATTCTGGTAGAACGAAAGAAATAAAAAGATTTGGGATAAGGGATGAACCGAAGAGGAAAATTTTTTTACGATAAACCTCTTTAGTCAGTAAGTAAATAAGCAATAATACTTTACGATGTTAAACGGTTTCTGATACCCTGTACGACCCCCTGTGTCGACAATTGGTCTGTTTGTTCTAGGAACGGGTGACTCGTCTCAGATTACACTCTATGTCTGTTCATTTATTCGTTATTGTTACATGATCACATTTTTACGGTAGTACCTTTCTCGTTCACGGTCTCCTCAGGTACCTTGCCCATTAGTCGAACCTGGCCTTTATAAGGAGTTTGATCGTCGATTTTTCAAAAAAAAAAAAAAAAAATTACACTATTGACTCAAAGAACTTCATAATACTAAGATGTGTCCGTCATGTTAAAATCCATATTTTGTCATACACTTAATATTCAAATTTTACCTTTCTTAAGGAACTGATAATATATGGATTATAATGAGATGATGAACAAAAGAGGTGTGACACAACCATGAGACGACTTTAAAGACTCATATTTATCTTACGATACATTTATATATCTTACGGTAAAAATTTGATTAAGAGTCATAATAAAAAACATTCATAAGATCTTTTCTTTCTTGTGCATCCACTAAGATTGGACGAGTCTTCAAAAATTTCTAGAGAAACAAAATCATCCCGTCTCGGATTCGGTTCTTAGGTCTGGGAATCCGTTTCGAACTCCGTAAGGTCCGAATCTTTCACTCCGTTCTGACTCTTTACACTTCTAAGGTTTCTAATCCATTCTTTCCCATGTATTAAGTAAGTTCTTCGAGTCTATCCAAAACTTTGATATTGAGAACTAAAAGTGTAAACCTTTACACAGTTCTATAATAATATTTGAGGGTATAAGATCGATATTGTAACATGAAACATTAATCAATACGACTTTTCGACCTTTGTTAAATCTACGGATTACTATCGTCGGACCGACTTATTTAATACAGTATAAGTGTGTTACCTTACGATTCGTCCAAAAATTTAATACACCGTCACTAAGAGTTTACAATAACACGAAGTTTTGACGGACCTTCCGAACAACTTTGTGTCTAACGACCCGAGGTAGAGGTCTCAAAAACTAAACAGTTAGACCACATCCCGGGTTCTTAAACGTAAAACTTGTTCAAGGGTCCAACAATAACTACTATGACCAGCTCCTCCCGTGTGAAACTCTTGTTGACTACATCTCAATAAAAATTACTAAATTTTCTTATAAGTGTTTCAAAACGTTTCAACTTGGTTTCAAAAATGTAATATGAGACATACATATGTATATCTTCAAGTCTACCTTTTTATAATAGTTCGACCGAAGGGACCAACAGAAGGTGCACCTAGTTTAACATCCAAAAATTACAAAGATGTGGAACTCACTGTCTAAAAGGACATCACTCGTATCATGTGATTTTGTCTTAGTTTAAAGAATCAATTTTTCTACTCTAGTACTCACCAGCGAGACAACACAGTTGAGAAACATTGGGGTACCTGACATTGACCGGTCCGAGGAAACAGGTACCTTACGAGGTCCGTTTTTATGACCTCACCCATCGGTAAGGGAAGAGTTCCCCTAGAAGGGTTGGGTCCCTAACTTGGTCCCAGAGGACGTAACGTCTGTCTGAGAAATGGTAGACTCAGTGGACCCTTCGGATTCTAGTACTTCAGGACCGGTTATCGTGATTGTTCGACCTTTGTAGTTTTACCCGACCTAGGAGTAGGGGGAGACCGAAAAATTACTACAGAACAATCCTCACGTAGAAGTCTTCGTTAGTGTCTGTCTCCTTGTCGTTACCGGGGACACATGTAGGTCAAGGACTACCCTTGTTTCTGTGCTCTCCGACTATAATATACCTCTCGAAAATGTGAAAAAGAAGGAAGTAAAATCATCACGGTATGTCCGAAGAAGACACCCACAAACTTCTTTTTGACCCACCCTGGGTCTTCCGCTGGACGGTCTTCACACTTCGTAGACCTAACCGTGTGAGAAACAAAGGACCACGTCCCATCTAGGTAAAGGGTCCCATAGTCTAATTCCGCAGAGGAAAGATCTTTTTTTCTAAAGTACCAAATTTAAGGGCAAGTGAAAACACAGACACCGTGAGACGACAGAGGAAAGGTCGTGCGTCGGAGTCCCCAGTGTTACGGGCAAGGGACGACTATAGTCGCACGGTTGACACCACAGTACGTGTGGTTCGTGTCTCGGTGGTAAGTCGAAGGTGTCAGACCCAAGTCCTTCGTTTTCTCGGAGACTCAAGGATGTCTGGAACTGTCTAGAAGGACATCAGAACGTACACGACTTGTTAAGAGTGCCCCTCCCTCTCTCTCCCTTGATCCCATTTACAGTTCCCACTTTTACACGGTCCTCGTCTCTCTCGTTTGTCAACGGTGGTTACAAGTCCTTTTCCTACCCACCCACTGTCACATCATACGTTTCTGAAAAGTTACCTTGTGTAAATGAATCGTAACCAATGGGAAAAGGTACAGGAACGTGGTGACCAATTATTTAACCCTCCATCGGTGTAGTGACTAGAATAAATCTCGTTCTCAAGAAGTGTTCACAGATTGTATTACGGTCACAAACTCTCAGTATACCTTTTATTTGGGATACATTTAGAGTGTTACTTCAGTGACAAAAAATTTAAAAAAAAATTACTAACCTTTATATTTTAGTACAAGACAAATCAGACAACAAGTTTCTTTTTCTGTAAGTAAGAAAATTTTTTTATAAATAAATGAACCGACTCGGACCAGAATCAACGCCGTGTACAACACCGTACGTTCTTGAAGTCGACGCTATACACCCTAGGATAAGGGACTAGTCCTTCCCTTGGGTCCGGGGTACGTAACCCTCGTGCAGAATGGGTGACCTGGGGATCCCTTCAGAGTTTTCTGTAATCAAAATATAACTGAAAGTTTATCCACTGTATAATAAACAACCTTTTAAAATCAACTATTACACAACGAAAGACGGTGGAATGTACACTTACATCCCCCGTCTGATAACAAATTCTGTGTCGAAAGAATTTAAAACGTTCAAGTTTTAATCGATGTATGACCAATTATTAAGTAATAAATATTGATAACGAAATTATATTGAATGGAGAAGGGAAGACCACGACACTGTACTTAAGTCATATACTTAAACAAATGTTGGGATATCTTCCTTCAATAAACTTTAAGAGTGGACAATAAACTTACGACTCTTGTTACAATATTAATTAGTTAAGTAAATGGTTTTTACATAACTTATTGTCCGGACAAGACACGGTCCGTGACAGGACTCTATGTAGTCACTGAGGGGAGTTCTTCAAGTGTAAAGACCCCTTGACCTTAAGGGACCGTCAGGTCACCAATTCTGAGGTGCGACGGTGACGTCCCCCGTACCCAAACTAGGGACCAGTCCCTTGATTTTAAGACATACAGAACACCGTGTCGGTTTTTTTTTTTGTTTTTTTATCTTCAAATATAAGATATAACTTTTCTGATGATGATTTTGTAATTTGTTGATGTTGATATTACACGTCCATCATTATCGTGATTCTATTTTTTATTTCGTCCCGGTAATATTCCTGAAACATAAAATAAGACTCTCTTTACCCTCCAGAAACCGACCCACACCTAAATTCGTTCCCTGTACCAGGTTAAAGACAATTACTTCTTAGTGAGACCGACGACCTATCTCTTCGTCGATCTCCTCCGGATCACAGGTAACTTAATTGTGGAACGGAATTCAATATAAAGTGACTCCTGTCAAGACATGGTCATCTGGACCTTTAGACTAGGATGTTTCATCTCAGAACAGAAAAGGATGAGAGGTACGTTTTAACTAAACATTTTACTTTAAAAAGATAGGTTTCATAAGGAATTTCTTTTTAAAAAAGGGACCTTTCAGTGAAGATGTATGTAAGAGAGATTTACCCTCAAATAGGTTTCGAATGAAAAATTTTTAAATAAAGGATGATGTCAGTCGAGAGACATAGGTGTCCGAAGTATAGACACCCAAACCTCCTGGTTGATTCCCTAAACTCGTAAACGTTTTAAACCATAACCCCGTCCCCGTCACGACCTTGGTCAGGAGGACTTATGGTTCCCTACCGACATACACCAATAGTTTTATAAAGACCAAAAAACATTTATTCCAAAACTGTAAAAAAAAAAATTCGGTTCTCTACGAATTCTTAAAAAGTCTCCTCGAAGCACAAAGAATGATATGTTTAGTACTCTAACTAACTCCAAAACAGACAAAACAAATTAACGTACTACTCCACATTGAGTAGTACTCACAACTTCGTTGAGTCCGTACTCATAACAGAAGGAAGATTATTACGAAGCACAGTGTAATATAAATATAAGTGATCAAAGTTGTCCGTCACTAAAGGAAGAGGTGGTCAGAGATGAGGTTTCATTGTCAGGTGATCTCTTAAAATGTGGTGAAGTGGGGTTCCGGGTACAATAATGGGGGTATATTCCATATCTGAGGAAGTGTACGGGAAGACTCGGAAGGAGGGAGACCAAAAGGAGGGAGGGAGGATTGTGGAATTTAACGGATATCTTAGATAGATATTGTATTTGTTATTTTTTCAGTAATGAATTAATATGGAACGAAAAGTGGTTTTCACAACAATTGATTGAGTTAGTCCAAATAATGAATGACGTAACCTAAATTTACGACGACGACGACGATTCAGTGAAGTCAGCACAGGTTGAGACACTCTGGGGTATCTGCCGTCGGATGGTCCCAGGAGGTAGGGACCCTAAGAGGTCCGTTCTTGTAACCTCACGCAACGGCAAAGGATTAGGTTACGTACTTTCACTTTTACTTTCACTTCAGGGAGTCAGCACAGACTGACGATCACTAGGGTACCTGACGTCGGATAGTCCGAGGGGGCAGGTACCCTAAAAGGTCCGTTCTCATGACCTCACCCAACGGTAACGGTAGAGACCTAAATTTACTGAAAACTGATTAAAGTCTTTAGTCTAGGTAAGAGTTTCCCAACATATAAATGACGGTCATTTTTATAACACCGAAGGGACTACCGAATCGGCCATTTCTCAGACGGACGTTACTCCCCTCTGGACCCAAACTAAGGACCCAACCCTTCTAGGGAACCTCTTTCTTTACCGTTGGGTGGGGTCATAAGAACGAACCTTTTAGGGTACCTGTCTCCTCGGACCTTCCGATGTTAGGTACTTTAGTATCTCTCAGTCTGTATTGACTCACTGAAGTGAAAGCCTGAAGGGAACATCGAGTCTACCATTTCGTAGACGGACGTTACGTCCTCTGGACTCAAGTTAGGGACCCAACCCTTCTAAGGGACCTTTTCCTTTACCGTCGAGTGAGGTTATAAGAACGGACCTCTTAAGGTACGTGTCTCCTCGGACCACCCGATATCAGGTACCCCACCGTCTCAACCTGTACTGACTCACTGATTGTGTGTTTGTATAAGGTTTATATACGGTGTCCGAACGGTCCGTCTAGGCCTTTTCCTCCTGGTTTTTATAAAGATCACCTTCACCGGAGTCAATTATTGACTACTCGGAAACTTTCCCAGTATGGAGTAAATCTTTATGTTCACGGACCTAGAAATAATAAAACGTCAGAGAGGGATTGGCCAGAAGAACGAAGACAAGAAATGAGAAACATTAGGTGGGAGGAGTGTTTTCATTCTCCTTCAAGGGAAAAATTAATAAAATAAAATAAAGGGTTATTTTGAAATAAATATTCTTGTCCGTTACTCTTCCTAAGGGTTCGGGGTGAATGAAATTTTTTTTAAAAAATTTAAAAATGAAATAAAACGAAATGTTATGACATAACCAAAACGGTATGTAACTGTACTTAGTCGGTGCCCACATGTACTCAAGGGTTAGGACTTGGGGGGAGGGTGGAGGGTGGGGTATAGTAGAGAGACCTAGTAGGGGCACGTGGTCGGGGTTCGTAGGACATAGGACATAGTTTGTATCTGACCGCTAAGCAAAGAATGTACTATCATATGTGCAAAGTCACGGTAAGAGGGTTTAGTAGGGTGGGAGAGGGAGAGGGTGTCTCAGGTTTTCAGGTAAGATATGTAGACACAGAGAAAACGACAGAGTGTATGTCCCAATAATAATGGTAGAAAGATTTAAGGTATATATACACAATCATATGACATAGTCACAAAAAGAAAGACCGGATGAAGTGAGACATATTATCCGAGGTCAAAGTAGGTGGAGTCATCTTGACTAAGTTTACATAAGAAAAATTACCGACTCATTATGAGGTAACACATATACATGGTGTCGAAAGAATAGGTAAGTAGACGACTACCTGCAGACGACCCGTATGTGTGGTTCCTTTGGTCTTAACTTTCTCTGTGCACATGGGGTTACAAGTAGCGTCGTGACAAATATTATCAAGGGAAAAAATTTTTACGTTTAGTCTATTGTAGTGAAGAGACGGATAATGGAAGGTCACCGAAGGGTGATGTCAATCTTACTAAGATGGTACCGGAAATTTCCCGCGAGATAAGTATTAGACAGTATATTCCCGAGACAGGAGGAGAGGTTTGTGACAGGGGAACAGGGGACCTGAGACCAGTGTGACTAGAACAACAAGAAGGAACTTATTCGGTTCGAACTAAGATGAATTTCCAGAAATTTGACCGACAAGGAAAACGGACCTTCCGAGAAGAGGGTTCTAGAAACATACCGACGGAAATAGGGTTGTCAGTCCAAAGACGACAATGAGTCAAATATGAAGATATAGGTTTGTCCATCGTGTAGACAAGGAACTTTATTATCCCGTCGAGAAGGGGTCTACCCTAGTTCCAGACTTTGGGAGAATAGAATAGTAAACATCTACTACTTTCCATATTTCGTTTCGTCCTGATGTGCCCCGTTTTCTCAAGTCCCAACGTGTGTCAGGACATATACGTGGCACAGAAGAAAAAGAAATGTCCAATAAAAGTCTCGAAACAGTGGTGGCTTACTATACCTCTTGGGAATGTCACGGTTCCACGTCCTCGTCGACTTCTAGTGGTTGGAGGCACATGTCGACGATTTTGCTGTCAGAACAGGGACAGTCTCTTTGGTGGACTTACGTTTCGGAGTTGTAAAATGTGTGATACGTTAAATACTAAAGTAACAATTCCCGTCGACGAAGACATTGCCGGTACGACTGGTCACGTATGGATAACTACCGAAGTCTGGACAGTTCCGGGGACCTCGTAAGGTGCACCATACATTTTGTTCAGGAGTGAATACTTTTTTTAGGAATCTATCAGATTTAAGAGAATGTCACTCAGATACGAACGTATCACGAAGAAGAAAGAAGGAGACTACTAAGTGAGGAGGTTGAGGTACCAGTAGGGTCCTATACGGAAAATTGAAAAAAAAAAAAATTAGAAGGTAAAAACTTAATATCAGTTCGTACTATTGGTCTACGGAACCTTTTGTAAGTACGGTCTAAAATCATGGTACTGGAAGTCTATATTTCACATTCCACTCGTCATCCTCTCCAATCGTATTAGTATACACACCGTAATAGTGTATCTTTGGTCGAAACTGTCATTTGCCCATGATAACAATTTACCTAAAATCTCACATTTTTTATTCTTGGAATCAAACGACGATTCAGCGAAGCCAGTACAGGCTGAGACACGCTGGGGTCTCTGCCTTCTGGTGGTCCCAGGGGACAGGGACCTTAAGAGGTCCGTTCTTGTGACCTCACCCAACGGTGAAGGAAGAGGTTACGCACTCTCATTTTTCACTTTCCCTTCAGTGAGTCAACATAGGCTGAGAGTCACTGGGGTACCTGATATCGGGTGGTCCGAGGAGGTGGGTACCCTAAAAGGTCCGTTCTCATGACCTCACCCCACGGTGACGGAAGAGGTTCTTGGAATCAAATCAAGGACCATAGAAGACGAACGGTCGGTCATCTTACTTATTATTAAAAGGGAGAATTCTCACCGGAGAGTGGGATTCCGTCTGAATTTACGAGAAAGGAGATCCGAGTGTGAAGAGTAACGTGAAAGGACACTTGAAAATGAACAAACGTAGAGGGTCCTCCTGTCCGTGACACACTAGAAACATAGGAGTCCTAGATCACACAATGGACTCGGTCTCCTTCCACAAGTCGTCAATAAACCAACTTCTATCGTTGTATCCTTATCCCTCTCCTACATTTAATGACAGTAGTAAACAGGAGTGGAGTAGAAGGCTTTTTCTGTGTCTCACAGAGTCTGTCGTTCATGGTACAACCCTAAGTACACCTCCGTACTTACCTCTTATCCCTTTATCCTCTCGTAAGACTAAGAAATTAAAATATAAAAGAAGACTATGAAGATTAGTTTGGTTTAGTTTTTATTTATTTGAATTTTCCGAAGTCTTATAGGAATGAAACAATGGATTTCACAACTGTACGGGACTATATCCTATCCCCGTGGTCCCTGGCACTTGGTCAATCGGTCGTACTATTAGAACAATCGACCCGACTCAACCGTCCCACGTCTCATCGTAACCCCATTGACTTTACTAATCCTGTCGTCGGTCCTTCATTGTTCTCATCTTTATTACGATAATGAAGCTTCACTTCGACCCCGAGGGTTCACCTTCTTCCACGTTATAAGTAAGTTGGTTGTACATGATCAAAGATAAGTAATTACCCAAAAACTTAGTTATAACAAAGTTTATTTACTACTTTATTAAAAAATATGGATTCAATTAACCTAAGTCTATAATCAGTTTATCTTTCATTGGATCTATAAGATCTCTGTACAGTTGGTCTGACTTTTGTTCAGACATACTCCATTCTACAACCATTGAAAGACGGTAATATAAATCCACGTAATCACTTTCCTCTCAGACGTCCGACGTTACATAACTTACAAACACAGGGGTGGGGGTTTAAAAAGACAACTCGGGGAGCAAGGTCACACTACCATGTACCTCTACCTCGGAAACCCTTCGCTAATCCAGTACTCTCACCTCGGGAGTACTTACCCTGATCACGGGACTTTTCTTCGTCGGTCTGTCGAACGATCGAGAGGAAGGCAGGACACTCCTGTGTCGCTCGTCAGACGTTGCACCTTCTTCCGAAAGTGGTCATGGACTGGTCCGACTGTGGGTCTAGAGTCTGCAAGTCGGAAGCTTTGAGACTCTTTATTTAGAGACAGGAAATATTAGGTGGGTCAGATATCATGAAAGAAGATCATCGGGTTTGTCTGATGTTGTGACCGGAGAACAAAGAAGTTGACAGAGAACATTGGACTCAGAATGTCCTATTAAAATCCCATCTCAGGACTCCTGCCTATGTTCGAATCTCCGGGGGTTTTGTACTCACCGTGTCTTATCCGGTGTAAACTAAACAGAGTACTGGATACTCTGTTGGACTTACTGAGACTAGTTGGTTTGATTTAATGGTCTCAAGAGTTCTCGGAATATTTCGTAAGTACCCATACGTAAATTTTCGTTATCGAAGAAAGAAAAAAAAAAAATTTCATTTACAAGACTTATATTTGAAAGTTCAACCGTCTAATAGAGACGGTCAGGATACGGTTAAGATCGCTGTGAAAGATTCCGACTTCTCTTTTAGGGCCTTCAAAAATAATATATAAGACCCATAAACGTTTGTGTGACAGATCTCACTCTCGGTGACTCTCGGTGACTCTCCCCACAGAACGTATTCGAAGAGTGAGTTATCGTCGTTAGGGTAGTGAGAGAGGACACGGACCCTGTTCGACCAGTTCTATACTTCGGACCATTTGACGTTTGACTTCTGGTTAGTATAGTCGGGGGGTCTGATGGACTGGTGACACTGATAGAGAGGTCTCCCTAGGGAGACACGAAGACTCCCGTTCCTGTCGGTCCGGATCGACACCGGGGAGTTATTTTCGTTCGTAGAAATATGTGATCGACCATACTGTAGTAGTTAAGGGTCACGAAGTCGGAGTCGGTGACGACGGGGTCACGGTGACGTCCGGAGTTATAGGTCTAAACTTCATTCTACAATAGCCATGGTTGTCGTTCCGTCTCGATGGGGTCACGGGGAAAGACTGGACCACACGACTACCGTCTTCAGAATTTTATGTTGGTAAGATATATTAGAAGTCGGTCTACTAGTTCCCGAAACGGTCACCACTACCATTGTTCCTACAGACCCAACACGTCGTGAAGTAATTTCTCCCGTAAGCACAAATAGAGACGGTCAGCATACGGATACATTCAGGATACGAATGTACACTCGTACACCCTCGGAAGTGATACCAAGATGTTTCTACGACTACCTCGGTTTTCCCACCTTAACGTGAACTTCTAGAACTAGGTAGGATCATAAGAGTCACCTCAGGACTAACGGAATTAGGGACTCTGGTCGGGTCTAAACGTTTTTTGTTACCAACGTTCTTTACTTTCCGTACCGGTTGACACAGTAATCACGAGTCTAAGTTGAACGGAGGTCGGAGTTCTTTCTCCCGAAGAGTGTGTTACCCACCGTGTAGGGACTGGTTTGACCGTTCAAAGTAAAGTGTCCAGATTGTGGGTGGATTCATCCACCTCACCGGTTGGTTCCTTAAGAGGTAGATGTACTGTTTCAGTCGGTGTAGAGACACCGTCCCCTGTGTCCGTTGACCCGACGGAGAGAGTACTGTCGGTGGTCCAGTGAGTCACTCAAGGGACTACTCTCTCTTGTCTCTTTTGGAAGAACAGAAGTCGGAGACTCGAACACTCTAAGTGTTCCTCCCATATCCTCCCACCTACCACCATTCACTTAGTAAAGAAAGTTGGTGTCACGATTGTGAGTCGTCACAAAGAGTTTTTTCTTGTATATCACTCTACCCCGTTTTTGTAACCACCGAAAAACCGAGATTTGATTTAAGAAGGGGTAGGAATATAAATGACGACGACGACGATTCAACGAAGTCAGTACAGACTGAGACACGTTGGGGTATCTGCCGTCGGGTGGTCCGAGGGGGTAGAGACTCTAAGAGGTCCGTTCTTATGGCCTTACCCAACGGTAAAGGAAGACGTTACGTACTTTCACTTTTCACTTTCTCTTCAGCGAGTCAACATAGGATGAGAATCGCTGGGGTACCTGACGTCGGATGGTCCGAGGAGGTAGGTACCCTAAAAGGTCCGTTCTCATGACCTCACCCAACGGTAATGGAAGAGGTGGAATATAAATGTCAAAAAGAGAATTCTTAATTGTACACATTCTTTCAGTCTCGGGGGGTTTTGGACGGGTAGTGAGGTGACATTATAACACCTTCGAAATTTCCTTCGTGAGATACCACAACCCCCAAGGAAACACCTAGACCGTGTTCTTTGTCGGGTATAATCTCCGAAGCACTCTTCGGGATCAGGACTGTAATTACAAACAGGAGGGTTAATAGTTATTAACCCCCAAAATAGTTATCTAGTATAATATCTTTAGTACAAGATACTTTTTGTCGCTCAGACGACGGTGACGTCGTTCTTTTAAAAGGGATTCCTTTACTCTAGTCACAGATGGAATGTGTCAATAACACTCTGAATTTTTGTCCCATCGGTCAGGCACTGTAAGCCATCGTTGATAAATGTAGTGATAACAATAGAACATAACAGAAAAGATGGTGAAGAGAGTGTCTTTGAAGAAAGAGTTATTGTTCTTATTTAGTATCTCATCCACGAAAAACTGTACAAATATTCCGATCGATCCCCACAATACAGTACCTTTTGCCATGAAACTAAGGTCGGACGACCCTAGGGTCTTTACTACACCGTCCCTCTAGAATTCGAAAAAGAGATACGTCGACCCCTCCTGACTAAATCAAGGGAAAAAGGGTCGTCAACCGCTAAAATGTCGACACCCTACTACCTACCATTATTCTTCCTTGTACCTTACAAAGTAACAAAATGATTTTATGGTAAGTAACCTATTGTGTCTCCAGAATCTTACGGCACCTCTTAACAAATTTACGGAACTCAATGTGATTCCAATTCCACCTAAAAAGAAAACATTGGTCTCTGGGAAAAAAGTATTCTCAAAATTGATTACACAAGATTTAGACTTCCATTTGTAGTTTTGAACACCTTGGCATCTCACTCCAAACTCCTTCTATAATGAATCGATGATCGACACAGTCAGTCCATCGTCTTAGTAAGTATATTACAGTAGTGTTTGTAACAAGAGACTTAGACTTATGAAAATAAGTGTATAAATATAAACATGAAGAATATACAATACAAAATATTTAAGTCCTGTCTAAATTCCGGTATCAAAATATAAGAAAAATTTTTAGGAAACGACATGACACTTATACATAATTAAACTTTCGAGAACCGAAAAGTTCTATAATTCCTTTTCTTGTATCCCAAATTTTTGTTATTCCAATAATTTACTCTTATAATTTAGTTTTTAAATTTTATAAAAATATCGTTTGTATGTGCATATAAACCTTTACTTGTAAACATTTAATCACAGTCCAGACTCAAGAGTCGTCTCTTTTTTTATTAGTAGTACCTAATATTTATGACGATTATTATCAAGGGTGAATGGCACACGGTCCAAAACACGACAGCACATGTCCACGATAACTTGAATTAGAAGTGTTGTTCACCCACTTCACAGTAGTAGGGAAAGAAAGAATCCACTCTTTGACTCCGAACCCTTGTGATTGACTGAAGGGTTTTCAATTACTTCTCATCTCGAGTCCAATTTAAGTAGCAGGTAGGGAAAAACAACAACAACATGACATTTTTAAATTAGTTATGTCCCAACTATTATACAGTTCTTGTCTCATTTTTTCCCGTATCTTCTGTACTCCCGTTCTCTCCACCTCCGTCTGAGTTCATTAATTATTAGTAGTACCTAGTACCTCAGATTTAGCTCGTTTCCCTTAAGAGACCCCCAGATCACCAATCCTGAAGCACGAAAATGACGTCTTCTACGTCCAGTCACACCGTGCCGGTTTTTTATTTTTTTATTTGTCTTACTATGTTCTCTCGTATCTGATAAAGGTGGTGGTTTTCGAGAAGTAAAAATGTAAAATATTTCGGACAAGGGTACGAAAAAAGGGGGAACTAGGAATGATGTTAGGACCTTCTACTCGTAAAAGTTATGACAAAGTGTCTACTCCCTTTGACTCCATGTCTCTCTAATTAAATGGACGAATATCAGTGTCACTATCATTAAAGACGATTTCTCTGAAAAGTATCCTTATCCATTAGATAGGTTCAGTAGACGTAAAATTACAACTTAGATTTTAATAGTAACCAAGAGGGAAGATAAGTAATCACTTTACCAGGTTTCCCTTCTTTCTCATTTTTGTTTAGACCTTTTAGATGTTTCTTTTATTAAATCTTCATGGACAGAAAACCTCACACACTTAGTAGAAACTACTCATAGGAACCAAAATGATCTTTCTCCCTAAAGACCTGGATAGTAAGAAATGGAGGTAGAGGTCGGGATCTGGTAAAAATGTCGATAACTTTCCGTCGTCGTTGGAGTACGTAAACGACACAGTGTACCTCCTTACCCATTAGGATAGTGGTTACCCCTGTGTTACAACAAGGATTATAATTGTTTTATCTTTGACGGTTGAACTATGTCAATCACCCTCTGATAAGAGTTGAGTAAAGTTTTAGAATCACAAAAATAAAGTCACAAGGATACAATCATACCATATCGAAACGGTCATCAGGGAACCGTTACTCATTGATGTCTATATTATTGTCTTCCACATGTCTTACAAGAAATATGAAGTAATGATGGAACACAAAGGATCATCGTCCTGTTCAGTCCCTTTATACAAGTACCAACCTTTAACAACCACAAAACTGGTATTCTGACCTCTGCTTAGATCGGAATAAAAGGGAGATTTGTCATTCTGTATGAGAGAAAATTACCGTTTGCAACGGATTCTAATTAGAAAAATAAACTACTAATCCTTTGGTCTTCTGAATTCTTGATCTCCACAATGTTTTATAAAAAACGTGAGTCCTTTCGTTAAGGGACACTTCAAGGAAAGTTTCCAAGGGGTCTTGTAAATTCATAAACAAATACCCGAAACCTGACGAATTGTGTCTCCAATTTCCTATTTTTATGACCTTTCGATTCTACAATCACACTCTTGACTGTAGAGACTTTTATTTTCGGTCATCCTTTTATTCCAACTAAGAGGTTTATGATATAAAACATGTAAGTTGACAAGTACTTATACGAAACTTCTTTCACTTAGTGTACATATAAATCCAGTATGAAACTCATAACATTTCCATGTTTTTACTCAAACTGTATAGTGAAACGTTTAAAAGAATTCTGATTAAGGAAAAGTCACGACATCGTAAATCTTCCAGGTAGAGTATCTGTCAACCTTCGGATCTAATCTAGACACATAGACCTTTCGGATCAGAGGGACAAGTTAAAAATTACATTGGCTCACTCACCTCCCGTTTCGATGTACCTTTCTTCGACTTCAATGTCTATAGACTGAAGACCAAGTGTCGGGGTCCAGAGCATAGAGACACCATAAAGTGAACACAGAACGGTTAAAACATTCTCGACCTTTACATGAAGTTAAACAGAATTTTGTTAATGTAAGTCATCTTCTATTCAACATTAAATTTAGGACAAGGGAGAATACTCCACTTAAAATCACTGGTTTGTGTGTTTCCATTTTATATGTACGTATGTGTGTACACACATACGTACACATATATATATAAGTATCTTATATAGATTATATGCTATTTATATATTATTAATAAGGTGTTCCACCTCTTTGAAGTCTCAGTAAAGTTTATCACTCTTTTCGTTTCACAGAATCAGAACCGTAAGTTTTGGAATTATGATATTGACCTTGATGTCAGTATAATATAGAATCGATACATTTATAAATTATCTTATTTTGTCATGTACACACCTCCATATCTTTGTCATATCATAATCAATTAAGAATTATTCTACTTTAAAACCATAGAAAATTTGAGAAACGAGATCAAGAGATCTATCTTTTTCGTCTCTTTTAATACCGAAGTTTTTGATGTTATATAACATCAAAGTTTTTGATGTTATATACACCTTTACCTTTTTAGTAATAAAAAGGTGATCATTTATAAAATATATATATTAATAATTTAAACATTTTCATTTGTGACTGGTTCACAGGAACCGGAAGATAAAAACGTAGAGATTCCCGTATTCATGGTCCGTACATTAAATCGACCGAGTCAGTCGAGAGTCTTAAGGACTTCCCGTAACCAAAGTAACAAAGGGTCTATTCCGGACTCATCCGTAATTCTAATTTCTTTTGTACCCTAGGATCATAAAGGTAATAAGACTTATTCCCGATTTCTAGTATTAACATCATATAAATCGAAGATTAAGAGTAAACGGTCAAGAGTATCCATTATTTTTCCCTTAAAGTGAGACACCCCAAGACAAAACCGTGAATTGAAGTGATTGTACACTTCGTTTCTTAATGTTGGATAAAAAAGTTTGTTTATCCAATAATCACCGGATCTGTGTTTCGGGGTTAGTAAGGAGTCTTGAGGTTCTCAAGGGACATGGAGAGTGTTAATTTTATAAATGAAGTGACGTAGTAAACGAATGTATAAGTCGAAAAGAATAGACGATTTGAGAGACTAAGAAATTACCGTCTACTACCTTATTAGTTTTATAGTTTATGTATCACCCAAGTTTTATAGTGGTCAATTATATACTTACTTAATTAGTTATCGTAAAATTTTTATTCCCTAAGTAAAGTCTATTACAATTTTTAATAGTTATTATTACTGACGAGAACTAACTAACACAGTGTGTAGATGTGTGTAAAAGAGAAAATTAAGAGTTTATGCACCTCGGTCATGATAAATATCCATCCTGTGACGCCGAACAATAATTCCTTAAATAGGTTTCAATGACTCTCGTCCCTAACCTTTGGGGTACATAGATTAAGGTTTCAAATAAGAGAAATACAGTGTAAATAGGTGTATTACGATTCTTTTCTTGGGTTAAATTTTTATCCGTTTCCAAATTTGTCTATAAAAAGGTTTCTTCTATACTTTTACGGATTATTCAGGTACTTTTCTACAAACTTTAAGAATCAGTAATCCTTTTACGTTTAGTTTTGATGCTACTTTATGAAGAAGTGTAGATTATCTTACTGATATTAGTTTTCTGTATTGTTCAAAACTACTCCTACTTCTCTTTAACCTTGGGAGTGTGTGACGACCATTCTTATATTTACCACGACGACGACAGACCGTCCAGGAGTTTATCAAATCGTATCTTAATAAAATACTGGGTCGTTAAGATGAGAAATCATAGACGGGTTCACTTACCTCTTGTTTACGGATGTGTTTTGGAACATGGACTTATAAGTATCAACGCAATAAGAACGGTTTTCCACCTTTGTTGGGTCACAAATAGTGGACTACTTACTTGTTTGTTTTACACCATATAGGTATGTTGTCTCATAATAGGTTGGTATTTTTCCTTACGTCATGACTATGTACGATGTTGTTCTTACTCGGAACTTTTGTAATACGACTCACTCTCTTCGGTCTGTGTTTTCCGGGACATAATTAGGAAAATCTACTTTACAGGTCCTTTCTGTTTAGGCATTTCTGTTTCATCCAACCACCAACGATCCTCAACCTCGAATCCCTCCGTACCCGTCATTGACGAATTACCTGTGTCTAAAAGAAAAACCTCATTACCCTTACGGAACCTTACTCTATTACCGTTACTAACGTATTAAAAAAAAACGTATATGATCTTTGATGACCTAACATATGAAATTTTATCAATTTTACTATGTAAAATACAATACACTTACATTAGCGTCATTCTTTTTTAGTTTTCGATTTTCGTTTGGTTGGATACCGACCAATATTTCCTTGAAATATTTTACTTATATAAAGAAAAGTTCAGGGTCAGTAATCGACCCTGACAAAATTTTTCGTCATCGAAACCTACCTACCCATAACTTCTTTTGGTCAAGAAAGTCATCGACGTCAACAACAAAGACCTACACATGTTTACTGGTGTCTAAACCATTACTGTAAGACTATCTCAATAGTTTATTCGTATTCAAAATTATATAGTCATAAAGGTGGAACTAGTAAGTGTACTTGTATAAGTCATTACTTCTGATACAAAATGTACCAAGTGGATCTTTGTTCGTTAAAAGGTTACACTTTTCTTCGTAGACTTACTTAATTAAATTGTTTTTTTCTGATACCTTCTTTTGTACGGGATCGTTAACCGAAGAACATGCTGTTAGTCCCCGAGTAAATAGAATTTGTTCAGTTGAAAACATTGTGGGAGACGTGACATATCTTATGACTCACTGTCAATTTGTCTTGACAGTTCTTTTCTCCTTTTTGTCACTCTTTACACTTCATCTTACTTAATTTTAACATTCTCTTACGTTTTATCAGACACTGTTCCTTAAAAGAAATTTTATTGGTCTTCGATACACTTGTGTAACTCGTTCACTTTTCATGAATTATTAGGGGGTGTCGTAAAGATTATCTTAAATGGACCAGAAGATGATTAATATTTTTGGGTAGATTTAGGATTTTCTGTGACTTGTTTTGGGGTGTTCTGGAAGGAAGTAAGCCCACAGTTTACGACGAACTGTCTATTCAACGAATGTTTTACTCAAGAGGATCATGAAGGGAAGTGAATTAAAGAGTCCTAGAACAGACTATCAACAACTCAATTATCAAAATTGTCGTATCTTCAATATATAACAATTGGGGTGAAAACGAGAAAGAAAGATTTTAATAAGTTTAATTCATCTATTTTTAAACTTTAATAGGAAAAATGGGGAGTTCTTTCAAATAGGATTCTTCAATAAAATCCACAAACACCCTTCCTTTTTTTTTAGAAGGACTACTGTAGTGACAAGATTCTACCTTCGGAGATTATAAAAACCTAAGAGAACCCTCAAAACAAGGGACAAAACGGTGACTGAACGGAACGCTCGGACCTTTTCGAATTTATATTTTTCTATTCACGTTTCACTTGAATACTTTTGTTCTGAATTGAACTCTAGTTTACTTCTTGTCTCTACTTCACCTAGTGTACCGATGAGAAGGTCATTGAGTTGTGTCATTGGTCCATCGTTAGACCGAACTTTGTCTAAAGTTTTCAGCTTAGACATGTGATTCTATCAAAGTGTATATCAGAAAATCATTTCAGTTTCAGACGGATATTTGTTCTTGAGGTCGTTCTTAGATTACCATAAACAGTTAGAAGTCAGGACGAGACGTGGAACTTCTTTAACATATTGACATCTTTTCCTCGATTGAACTGTAAAACTCCATTAAGGTATCTATGTGGTTTTATTTACAGAATTTTAGTCTCACGGAACGAAATAAAGGTAACATATGTACGTTTAGACTTTGGTCTAATACGTACATTGGATTCATAAGTAAACATCCTAAATAGGTTTATTCATTCAGACAACCTGTCTATAGTAAAAATTTTCGGGTATCAGTCTTTATTATGCATTTTGAGTAACTTTTGTTTTTTCGTTGTTCTCTATCAAGATATATTACTTCATTCCCATCTTTTTTTTAGTGGATTTAACCATTATCAAACTAAAATAGATTTACATTAGAAGTATTCGGAGGATCCGTAGTGTCACAAATCAAATTACGATAAACGTGAAAATACCGACTTTATAAATAATGTCGGAGGTGTCCTCTCAACTTTACGGACTACTTTACCTTTTTTTGTTTCGATCATCTTAATTAGAACATTTCTATACTCTGTAAGTTTTGGGTAAATTGATGTATATCGTACAACTTTAAGGTGAAAATCTTCATACAAGAATTCATCAGATGTACCTTCTTGAAATCCATTGTACACCTCCTATTCTTTACCGTTATAATTTCCTATAAGAAAATTTCTCATTTCAGTACTAAGTATGTCTATATTTTATTTATACACAGTTGTTAAAATGAATTGAGTCATTTTAATTATTCCCCTGTCATTCTGGAATGATGACGAAGTTTCTTTTTAAATTTTTTGGTGTGTATGTAACCGTTTATTTATATAAATGTTTTTCCACGTTTTGTCCAGTTATACTATTCTTAACAAGTTGACGTGACAGTCTGTGTTGACTGAACGTAAAGACACCTCTTATTGAATAAACGTAACAGCAATTAAAAGATGTCGAATACCTCAACACTTTATCAAGTCACTATTATTTTACGTCTATACCTGTCTTCTGGGTTCATCTGTAAAGAGGTTTCTTTTATATGTCTACCGATTGTCGTGTACTTTTCTACGAGTCGTAGTCATTAATAATCTCTTACGTTTAGTTTGACGTTACTCCATAATAGAGTGTCGTCAATCTTACCGGTAGTAATTTTACAGATGTTATTTACGACCTCTCCTACACCTCTTTTCCCTTGGGGAGGATGTGATGGCCACCCTTACATTTAACCACGTCGATGATATCTTTTGTCATACCTCCAAGTAATTTTTTGATTTTTATATGAATGGTATACTTGGTCATTAGGATGAAGACCCGTACATAGGTTTTTTCTACTTTTGAGATTAAGTTTTTCTATGTACGTGGGGTCACAAGTATCGACGTCATAAATGTTGTCAGTTCTCTACCTTCGTTGGATTTACAGGTAGTTGTCTACTTACCTATTTCTTCTACACCACACATATACACATATATATATATATACGTCACCTTATAATCAGTATTTTTTCTTATTTTACTACGGTAAACGTCGTTGTACCTACCTGGATCTCTAATAGTATGATTCACTTTATTCAGTCTTTTTCTGTTTATATTATATTATAACGAATATACACCTTATATTTTTTTCTATGTTTACTTGAATAAGTGTTTTGTCTTTGTCTGAGTGTCTGTATACTCAATACCAATGGTTTCCTTTTCATCCCCTCCTATCTAATCCTCAAAACCCGATTGTCTATGTTTAAGATATATATTTTGTCTATTTGTTGTTCTTGGAGGACATATCGTGTCCCTTGATATAGATTATAGAACAATATTAGATATTACCTTTTATTAAACTTTTTCTTATATATATATAAATATATATTAACTTAGTGAAACCACATGTGGACTTTACTTATGTTGTAACATTTCGTTGACAAGTCAAGTCAAGTCAAGTCAGTGAGTCAGCACAGGCTGAGACGCTGGGGTACTTAGCGTCGTGTGGTCCGGAGGGACAGGTAGTGGTAGAGGGCCTCAAGTGAGTCTGAGTGTAGGTAGTTCAGGCACTACGGTAGGTCGGTAGAGTAGGAGACAGCAGGGGAAGAAGAGGACGGGGGTTAGGGAGGGTCGTAGTCTCAGAAAAGGTCACTCAGTTGAGAAGCGTACTCCACCGATTTCATGACCTCAAAGTCGAAATCGTAGTAGGGAAGGTTTCTTTAGGGTCCCAACTAGAGGAAGTCTTACCTGACCAACCTAGAGGAACGTCAGGTTCCCTGAGATTTCTCAGAAGAGGTTGTGGTGTCAAGTTTTCGTAGTTAAGAAGCCGCGAGTCAGAAGAAGTGTCAGGTTGAGAGTGTAGGCATGTACTGGTGTCCTTTTTTTTCGTCTATATTAGATCTTTGCATACAATCGGTCTTGTGAATCAGAGAGAAATACCCCCCGTCCACGTAAAGTTTCAAATAGTGTTAAAATAGGGTATCTTTCTTATAATAAACAATCTCTTTTTACGTTTCTTTTCATAAGATTATTACACCAAAAGGTTTTCTAGGACGTAACCAGGACGGGTACCAATATTTATTTTCATCAGGGATAAGGACCTGAGTGTTTCTCTCTAAAAGAAATAAGATCCTTTAGTAGTGAGACTTTCGATTCTTCTTTTGACATGGATTTTAAATGACTTCTTGGGTTTTAAATTTGATTTCACGAGTGAATGTTTTTTGTGTCAACTCGATTATCATGTAAAAATTTTGTTACCCCTATAAAATTTTAGAAAGTGAACGGAAAATTTTATCCACTGAAAGAATTGTAAAAAATTGAGTTTTCATAAAACTTTAACTAAACCTTCCAGGTTTTTCGAAAAGAGACAGGACCTCTTCAAAGACGGAAGAAAAGACGTCTATGATCCAAACCTTCCAAACTAAAACATACAAAACGAAACAAAACTGGTTAGTAGATTAAAGAGTCGTTCCCGGTACACCATACAACTTTCTATTTGGTGTTTTGAACTAAAATTAATCAAGAGTCAAGATAGACAGTATGATGTTTTGTTTCCAGATGACTTTATGTAGAAATTCTTAGAATTTTAATTACAGGTGTTAACCCTTATGTATTTAGATCATCGTAAACCTTTAAGACACATACACCTAAGTACGAAGGCTTATCATGGAGTCGATGACTAAAGAAGACTATTTATCGTACGTGTTACCGTGTCTTTTTGACGGTAAATCCATATGTTTGGTTTCGAAACCCCCTATGTTTCAAAACATGTATTTTTTTGTACCTTTATTCGGTTGTTGGACTTAGATTAGTAATCCAATACATGTCACAAACTGAATGGTAAGAAAAAAAAAAAAAACTGAATGGTAAGAAATATTTAATTTTGATTGACATTTTCGGTAGTGTGATGTGTCATAATGATAGATAGGAATGGTTTAGTATAGATAATCCCTCTTGCACTTGCACTTCAGCGAGTCAGCACAGACTGAGAAACGTTGGGGTACCTGACATCGGATGGTCCGAGGAGACAGGTACCCTAAAAGGTCCGTTATCATGACCTCACCTAACGGTAAAGGAAGACGTTCCCTAGAAGGGTTGGGTCCCTAGCTTGGGCCCAGAGGGTGTAGCATCTGTCTGCGAAATGGTAGACTCGGTGGTCCCTCTTGTCTATTGTTTTCCCTCCGGTAAGTGTTTCTCGTTTAGAAATTAATCTTAAATAAATGTATGAAAGGACAATAGAGGTAAACGTTTAAATAAGTCCCCTCAAAGATTCAATTCCGTCATTTCTTAGGTGGACGTTACGTCCTCTGGGGTCCAAGCTAAGGACCCAGCCCTTCTAGGGGATCTCTTCCCTATCCGATGGGTGACGGCATAAGAACCCGAAGGGAACATCGAGTCGATCATTTCTTAGACGGACGTTACACTCCCTGGACCCAAGTTAGGGACCCAACCCTTCTAGAGGACCTCTTCCCTTCCCGGTGGGTGAGGTCTTAAGACCGGACCTCTTAAGGTACCTGATATCGAGTACCTCAGTGTCAATCTGTCCTGACTCACTGAAAGTGAAGTTTCAATTCTGAACAATTGTGGACGTCACCGGGTGTTTACGGGGATCCTCCGTAGTCTTAAAGGTTCCATGTCTGTCTAAAATGTAACGTGGTTATTCTTAGATTTTTATAAGAGATGAGGATGTACGGGACTTGAATAACTACGGTCCACACCCTTTGCCCCGGTTAGAAGGATATAAGTGGGTAACGGTTTTGACGATTCGAAGAGTGTCTCCTTCTCCTGTTTATTAGGTAAGTTCTTGTCTTATGGGAACTTTACTGAGTGAAACTCAGGTATGGTTGGAAGCAGGACTCCTCGAGAAGTTCCTGTCTGTTTAACCAAACTTTGTAGTTATAATAAATTCATTGTGTGACTTCTATAAACTGGTTTCATCTGGAGAGTTTTTAGGATGAGGGGTCCCAGTAAATTCCCAATTCTACCACTGAGACCTCAGTCTGACGATATCTTAAGAACCCATTTAATGAATTTAAGAAAGTCGAAGTCAAAAGATTAAACATTTTAATGTCGTTATTAATATGGATGGAATATCCCAAGAATACCCCGAAGGGACCACCGTGTCAACCATTTCTTAGGTGGACGTTACGTCCTCCGACGGACATTATATCCTCTGGACCCAAATCACAGACCCAACCCTTCTAGGGGACCTCTTCCTTCACCGTTGGGTGAGGTCATAAGAACGAACCCTTTAGGGTATCTGTCTCCTAGGACCACCCGATATCAGGTACCCCAGCGTTCTCAACCTGTACTGAATCGTTGATTTTATGATACCCAAGAATACATTTAGGTTACTTAATTATAAATATGTCACGGATCTTGTCGTGGACCATGTATCATTCACGATTAGTTATAATTGATGATGATAATAAAAATAATAAATAGTAGTAGTAGAAGTAGAAATAAGAGTAAAGGGAGGGACTGATTGGAATACGGAACCCGAATATCATTGAGAGATGTATCGTAGTATAAATGGTCACACTGAACAGGTTTTCACGAGACCTGTTTCGACTTATAGAAAGTTGGGACAAGACGGGGTTTAGGACGGACTACTGTTTGTTTTCATAGGGTAAGGGTGAAGTTTACTTATTAATCGTGGGAGAGAAGAACTCTTCAAAACTTTTACCTTTTCACTTTCACTTTCACTTCAGCGAGTCAGCAAAGGCTGAGAAACGCTGGGGTACCTGACATCGGACGTTCGGAGGAGACAGGTACCCTAAAAAGTCCGTTATCATGACCTCACCTAACGGTAAAGGAAGAGGTCCCCTAGAAGGACTGGGTCCCTAACTTGGGTCCAGAGGGCGTAACATCCGTCTGCGAAATGGCGGACTCGGTTTTGATTTGAGTTATTGATTCCAAAAGGCACAAGGTAACTTATATATAACCGACTTACTTTTTTTAATTGTGTATAGTTAACTTTTGGATAATATACGGTCAATTACCCCTAAGTTTCTTTAAATTCGGTAACAAAGAAGGGACGTTCTCAAATGTCAGATAGTCTCTCTACATATATTTGTGCACTAATGGTATGTCACATGAATTTACGTCAAAACAATACTTTAAGCGTAACCGAGGTACGTAAAAAAGGTCCAAACGGTCGGTCTCGTTCCAAGAACCGTGGAATCACTTCATCCGTGTCAAATAGAAACCGAGGAAGGGAGAGAAGAAATCTGTAAGGGAAAGGGAGGTGGTCTTTCGATGAAGGAAGAAATCCGTTGAGACTCATGTCAAGATCTTAACTCTTGTCTACCAATATTAGGGACGACTATACAAAAGACGATTAGTAAATTCTTAAATACGAAAGACTCGAATTCAGGGAAAAACATCCCTCGAGAACTTGGATTGTACTATAAGTCCCGGATTTCCTTACTCAGGACTATCCTTCTTAAAGTCCGTTGTCCGACTGACCCTTCTCTCTACAGAGGACACCGACTAAAAGTTAGAAATTAGTATTAACAAAGACGAGATATGGAGAGATAAAATAACGAGTACGAAAGAATGTTCTGGACAAAAGAGACCACAAGTTCATATCTGGTTTCTTATCTAACATCTCGGAAAGGTGACGAATGTTAGGACGTTATATATATAATAACCCGTTTCCAAACTTTATAAGTCAGAAATTGAATAAAATGAGGTAAGATTGTGATACAAAGTTCGGAGGAAAATGGTTTGAGTTAATAACACGATGTGTAAGTGGTATCTTGAGGGTGAAGACAATTTGACTTTATACGTATGGAAATTATCCCCATCTCTTTCTAAAATAAACAATTACTTTTCTGTACAAAAGGAGTGTTACGAAAGATAAGTTTCCAAACACGACATCGTAACAACACGGACAAAAACAGGACGAATTCTCCTCATCCAAGATTGTCCGATCGGGTAATAATCTTAAATAGAGAAAAGTATGTATTCTTCAAGTAAGTAAACCTTCGATTAGGAAAAGAGATTTTCCCTGTATGATAGAGAAATCTTTAATTTAGTCAAAAAACGGAAATGTAGAAAAGATTTCAACGACGTTTCGTAACAAGGTGAAAACATTTAGTAAATAGTCTCGATTTACTTCCAGACACTTAACGGTATCGACGGAAATTCACCCGTCAAAAGAATCCTAGTATCTTATCCGTGACAAACATAAGAGAAAAGTGTTTATAAAAAATTCTAAGGTTACTACCATACTTTCCTATGAGTAAAAGGTAACTTTAAGTTTCAACTTACCATTTCTTTCTTTTATTTTAGTATATATACATTTGTTATTACCGTGTCCTCGGGTTCCTTTCATGAATTAACTACTTTACCTTCTTAAAGACTTATGAACCGACATTTTAGAAAAAAAAGGTGATTGAAAGTAATATTTAAAATCATCCTGAACTCGTTATCAACCAAGAAAGAAAGAACCTCTCGTCGACCCTTCGTTTAAAATAGTCTGTAAGTTTCTTCTTAAGCCAATTAAACTCAGAAGGTTTCGAAATTGGTATAAATAATAAACGAAACCACAAAGGTAATACCACTTACAGACACCTACTGCTTTATATGGAAATAAACCTTCCGTCCACGATCTTACTGTCAGACACTAATGAGAAGAGTATTCGTTACCCCTTTTACGTCATGTCTTCCTCCTTTTGTCATCCTCTTTTTAGTCTTTCTTACTTTGAATAAAATCAAAACCATATCAATAATAGCTGTATACGTTTAGGTAGAAGTCTGATAATTGTAAATGAAAAAGTAAAGACGGTGTAGTCCATCACGGACGATTTTTCCTCTCTATAAGAGGATTGAGAGGGAATAAACTGAAAGTGTAGTAAACCTTTGTGAGAACCATTTTACCATTATCCTGGACGATATACTGTAAATTCCGAATAAACCATCGAGTCTTTCCTAATACCCATCAACGGAGGTTGGTCCGTCATAAGTGTTATGTGTCTCCGTCCGGAATCTTAGTATCTTAGAATTCTGAGTCAAGTCAAGTAAAGTCAACGAGTCAGCACAGGCTAGAAACGTTGGGGTGTTTAGCGTCGTGTGGTCCGGAGGGACAGGTAGTGGTTGAGGGCCTCAAGTGGGTTTGGGTACAGGTAGCTCAGCCACTACGGTAGGTCGGTAGAGTAGGAGACAGCAAGGGAAAAGGAGGACGGGGGTTAGGGAGGGGTGTAGTCTCAGAAAAGGTCACTCAGTTGAGAAGTGTACACCACCGGTTTCATGACCTCAAAGTCGAAATCGTAGTAAGGAAGGTTTCTTGTGGGTCCTGACTAGTGGAATTCTGATCTTCCTGGAATTTTCAACAGTTTCGGTTCGAAGGTAAATTGCAAATTTATAAGATGTGATAAAACTATTCGCTAACAGGTTGGGAATACGAGTTGTAACGGTTACCGGTCTAAGAGTGTTGGAGGACGGTAACTGTTAAAGGAGTTCAGATGTAAACGACTGATGATCTCCCGGAAGACGGGGGTTTCTTGTTAATTTTTACTCGAAAAGATTCGTTCTACCTATAGAATGTTACTGTTTAAACTTTCTATTATTAAAGGAGTCAAACAAGGGTGTATCTAAGAATATCGGAATGTATACTTCCTCGTCATAAAAGAGAAGACACAGATAAATGGAGATTATATAGTATAAACAGTGGTTTCATATGTCCATAAGTACTCGTTCGACAAGATCATTAGGGAATTTAAAGAATAAGTTTCAAACATACTAAGGGAATGTATATAGGGTATGACATACCCCATATCATTCTTTGAAAACTGTAGTTGCCTCTTTACATGAGAGTCATATTACCTCCCCAAATACTTTAAGTATTTGATAGGTTTTACGGTTCCATATTGAGAACATATTAATCCCAAACATCTAAACAACAATTTCAACTTAAGAGTAAAGGGTCAATGTGTCGGTCTATGGTGAGAAGAAGTTGATTCGGAATTTATGTATTAGGGTAAAAGGACGAGAAATAGATCAAATACAAACACATGGTTTGTTCTCGAAACAATTTGAACAATGACTTCAAAGGAAAAAGACAAAAAAAAAAAGGGATCACTTCTGGATCAAAGTGAACGTGTAAAAAGTGTTCGTAGTTTATCACCCACTAGAAAGTTCGAACTTGTCATTGTCAACATAGCGACTCTTTCCTAAAGAACAAAGTTTACCAGATCCATTACTAAATGTTGATAAAAATCATTAAGAGTTTTATTGTCAAGGAACTGAAAAAGACACACGTCTTTATAAACGACCCGACCGTAGAAAGTCTGGGGCCCTCCAAGTAGGGTTAGGAACGTACACCCACGTTCCTTCACGAGACTCTAGGGATGAGGCCTCCCTTGACTGGTCAGGTGTAGTAGAACACTACGTGCACTTACAAACTACTCCAAGGGATTCACAGAAACCAGAGGACTCAGGACCTTAAACACCTGGTCCTGATTGGTCTCAACCCACTTTAATGTATATCCGGAACCCGTAAGGCTCTGGTTTGGACTATTTGACTCCGAATATTACTATCAAATCAAGGAGATTTCTTTTCATCGTTATTAAACATCGTCTTAGACGAACGTTACGACCTCCATATATATATATATATACGACACACACATATATATATATATGTGTGTGTGGATACATATTGACTAAGTAAAATGACATATGGACTTTGTGTTACAACATTTAGTTGATATGAGGTCATTTTTAAAAAATCAATTTTTTTTTATATTGTGTTTACTTGAATACATACTTTGTCTTTGTCTGAGTGTCTGTCTGTCTTGTCTGAACCCTACGGTTCACCCACACCCCCTCCCTTCCTCACTGTCAAACCCCGATCGTCTATGTTCGATAATATATGTCCCCCCTATTTGTCCTTCGATGAAATATCGTGACCCGTGATATAAGTACCAGGACACTATTTAGCATTACCTTTTCTTATACTTTTTCTTCCACATATATATATGTATATACATATTGACTTGATGAAACGACATATCGTCTTTCATTATGTTGTAACATTTAGTTGATATAAAGTTAATTCTTTTTCTTAGAATGGAACACCTTCAATGAACTATCTTAAAGATGAAAAAAAGTACTACTATTCTTACAACTTAAATTTTCTAAATTATTTCTCGTCAACCTGACCTCGTAAAGATGGTCTTATATACTTTTTAATCTATAAGTCCTTGCTCCTACTTTTGTGGAGTAAGAATATCTCATCACTTGTAACTTAGGGACGTCGAGAGGTTTAAATTCACGTTCAACAGAAATCGAGAATGGATCTACACACTTATCAATACATATCATTTGAGGATTGTTAAGGTAGCCTGAAATACATATTTGTTCAGGATCGAAACAACATATTTGTTCAGAAAAGTGTTTCTTTTCTGGTTCTTTTTTCCATTGATATTAAGTGGAGTACGAACCCGTAAGGTTCTTGTTTTGGTTATGTAACTTAGATATTATAATCGACTCAAAGATATTTCTTTTAGTTGTTTTTAAAAACATTGTATAACATGAGGCTCAGTTAAGATGGTAAATTTTTTAGATATAGGATCGATTAGGGATTCTTGATTTTCCTGTCGATATCAAGTAAAAGTAATTCGTGTTTTTGGAAACAAATATTATGTGTCTTTGATTGAAATCGTTCTACCGAGAATCTAGAGTACACTAAGTAGGTGTTCATCGGACACCTGGAGGTTCGGGACTTATTAAGGACGTGAACTTAAAATACACATGTATTTCCAGGTGTCATCAGTGTATTGTGTGAACCTATTACGTATACGATAAGGGTCTCACGGAGATGGTCACCTTGGTTTCTTTATATAAGGTTGTCTTACTTTTCTTTTTCCTCTAGAACCCATCTGTTGTGTTGAAAGAGTTCACAATTTAATCCAACTCGTCATCATGGAGTTACATAACCAACATCGATAAAGGTGTAAACAACTTGGGATTCCAGGCAAATCAGTTCGGACACCAAAAAGGACACCAGTACATACCTACACTCTCAACCTGACACTTCTTCCGACTCGCGGCTTCTTAACTACGAAAACTTGACATCACAACCTCTTCTGAGAACTCTCAGGGAACCTGACGTTCCTCTAGGTTGGTTAGGTAAGACTTCCTCCAGTCGGGACCCTAAAGAAAGTATCTTTACTACGATTTCGACTTTGAGGACATGAAACCGGTGAAGTACACTTCTCAACTGAGTAACCTTTTCTGAGACTAGGACCCTCCCTAACTCCCGTCCTGTTCTTCCCCTGCTGTCTCCTACTCTACCGACCTACCGCAGTGACTGAGTTACCTGCACTCAGACTCACTTGAGGCCTTCTACCACTACCTGTCCCTCCGGACCGCACGACGCTAAGTACCCCAGAGTTTCTCTCAGCCTGTGCTGACTCGCTGACTTGACTGACTTGCTGACTTGACTGACTTGACTTCAAATTAAAATAAAGACCGGCCAGATTCATGCAGAGTAAAAATCATCAAGGAAATAGTAGCGTCAGTCTTATAAAGTCTACATAACTTTATTTGAAACAAGTATCTAAAAGGGATTGGAGAATCTTGGTGTCGAACCAATTAAAACAAAGGAGAAGGACCTTTAAGAGAAAGGAAGACGGACAGTCTTTATGACGGGTTGAAGTTGCGGATAGAGTTTTTGGGCAGAGAGAGTATTTCAGGAGTCAGTGATAATTAGATGACACTAAAGACGTAGAAAACTTAAGGTTGTATTAAAATAAAGAATCCATAAATAAATAACAGAATAAATACTTATTAAAAAAGATACATTTAGAAAAAATAGGTCGATGTAACATGAAACGAATTTCTGTCTTTAGTACAAAACATTGCGAAACACATAGTTTGTAACGGATTATATCGTTGAAAGAGATCATCTATAAGTAATTTATTAACATTTACCAACTATATTGAATAATGGAGACGTAACTAAATAGAAAATATGACAAAGAGTTCTTTTTTGTTGTGAAGTATCTAGGTTCAAACCCTGAGACAGAGACTCGATGAAGTTTTTTGCAAGCAAACATGTCAGTACTGTAGTACACAGTTATTTAAGTAAAACCATGATCTTAAGTACCGTTCGAATCAATAATCCTTGATAAGGTCTACTAGAGTTTATGATTAAAAATCTTTAATAACTACTCTATTATATTTTATAATTTTAAGAGTATTTTACGAGTCTAGGGTTTATTAAGACAATCCCCTTCGTGTGACTAACTTTGGAAGGTGGGACCGGTCCGTGGTATCATTGGTAAACGTATTCAACAAAATGCTGTCCTGCAGGACCATTTCTTGTCTCTTGATTATTCGGAGGTGGTTGGTCTTCTCAAGCCCTTTCCAGTTTTCCTCTGTGGTGTCCAGACTGGTGGAGGGTCTTAGGAAGAGAGACCGTAGGTAAAACCGACTTGTTCCGTACGTGGTGGTTCTTCCTGAGAACTCAGTCTTACTAACCGATTTCTGTTGGCCCTTTGATTAGGGTAGTGGTATTTTGGACTCTGACACTCGGTACACCGTCTCGACAAGAGGACCCAAGGGAATGGGATGACGAGAGGTGGGCCCGTGGGAAAGGGTTATTTTAGAGAACGAGACAGTCGTGTACACAGAGGAACCTGTTAAGTAAAGGCTCACAATCTGTTCTCGGGTCAAAACCCGGGACCTTCCCGGGAGGAAAGAACGTTGTTAAGGTGATTTTATAAAAAGGAACCCTCTTTATGATAAAAATTTTGGGAGTCGATGAGACTTAATACCCTAATTTTCTTTTACGGGTCATAATACTGTTTTACAGAAGTTTCGGAATTTTTTATATGTCTACTACTGACAAGTTGAAATGAAGATCTTTTGTGTAAAGTTTATTTACTTTTCCATGTGTTATCGATGTTCCTATAATTAATATCTTAATTTTATATGACATATTTTTATAAATTTTCGGATTTATTGGTTTTCATCCACTAACCAGTTTATTTGATATATAACATGTTCCTTTAGTAATTTTACCCACAACATGTTTTTGTAAATTACTGTACCTTTCTAGATTTAAAAGACATAACTTCTACATAATGAAAACACATTTCTTATTTTTTTTTAACTCCATAATTTTGAAATTCATTTACGAATCGTTAATAGAGTCTTAACGAATAAACCTAGTACATAGGACGACAGTTCTTTCATACATAAAACGTCAAAAAACTTAATTGTCGTTTCTGTTTGGTTTCTTTCCTAGAGAGTAGAACTACTGATTGTAGAAGTTCACTTACTTACAGTATACCGATTTCGGTTACTTGCTCTACTCCAACACCCTTCTTGCAAGAAAGGATCTCAACGAACGCGAGAGTCGAGAATGAAAAGAAACGTCCAGGTACCTTTCACATACACATTCGTGTTGTGTCGCCCGTGGGTGACGGTTGTGACACGTGGAAATATATTACTAGCGGGGACCCTCCGTCGACTACCTTTTTGTCCCAGAGGTTTACTCACGTCTTCATTCATGGTTCAGGTGTCTGAGTCTTCGGAAGAAACAGTACATTTGTAGACATCTGAAGAGCAAACAACAGAACTCTTTGTGTTATGCACCATCCACTGTCTACGATTGGATGTGTTTGTATCGGGTATAGTGACGGGAGATACTGAAGTCGGTAACCTTTATTAATGACGAACGTTTCAGCGACTATACTGATAAAACGGTTTTTACACAACGACCCTGAGATACAACTTGGACTCGTGGGAAGAACTCTCAAACTGTATTATTTTTGTACAGGTCTGTGTCTCGTTGACTCCAAATCTCAAGTGTCTATGACTTAATATTATTACTTTTATCCATAGAACTTAAGTCAAGAGTTTTGTTGGGATATTTCATCCACCACAATTAGGGTATAATCTCTAGTCATTTGACTCCAGGTTATTTTAAACTTCATAGAACGGTTTCAATCATTTACTATCTCAGTCCTGAACTAGGGATCAAAAGTCTGAGGTTTAATTTATGAAAAAAAGATCTTATGGTATTACGGACAGAGAAGTGAATATGAAAATTTTTGTTTAATCTAAACTTTGATACAGTCAAGTAGTTCTTACTCTGATTGTGACAGTACCGATTGAAACCCAAACTCCAATCTCTAATCTATCTTCTCATTTTTTATACCCTTACACTTGGTAAAAAAAAAAGAAACGTTAATTTTTACTTCGTGTGTACTTTATCTTTCTATGTCCGTGTCTCTTTACGTGTACGGGTATTGTTACAAATGTGATTGTTTGAAGTTAAAATGATCCTAAATTTCCGTTTATGTCACCCATTTTAACACTCTTCAGAGAAGGGTATGTATCAAACCGTAGTATTGACTAAACAAAATCAAAGTGCCTTTACATGTCCTAAAGGAGATTCGTATTTAGAATTTAATAGAATATCATACGAAAAATTTCTGATACTTAGACCAGTTTTATAGTATTGTGTAGTTCCTTTGTTACTTTTTGTTATCGTTTTTGTAAAAGTTTATGTCGACTGGAGGTCCTTTTTCAGGTCTAGGAATAAGATTTAGTTAGTTCTCTTAGATTTCTTAAAGAGGGTTTAAGGATCTCACGGTAATACCGGGAAAGGTGTCTTTGGTCGACGCATAGATTTATGTATATCTTGTGTCTCTGAACAGTGAACCACGATGACTGATATTAGAATCTTTACTGAAACTCTTAGACAATGTATTCTTTGACGTTTGGAGAGGGTATTCTTTTAATTCCGGAGAAATCCTCTGGTGGAGTATGAGTGGTCATGTTATTGACTTCTTACCATGAAGTACTTTCCGTTTAGTTAGATAGACGGTTCAATGATTGGGGACACGTGGTCTTCAAAGGAAACTTCCCCAAACTTCCTTGCACCCTCCCTCTCTTCCTACTTTCTTTTCCTTCCTTCTTTCCTTTCTTTGATGACTCCCGGTCTCCTTTGTCCCACTTATCCCTACCCCTCTGATCTCAAGAATTATATATTTGGAAGAATGTGACAAAACTGACATAACACTTTTACATATGATAAGTTTTTTGATTTAATTTTTTTACTTCATGTTAACTAAATGTTACAACACCATTAAAGACGTCTCACTAAGTTAATATGTATGTATCCCGAAGGGTCCACCGTAATCACCATTTTTTGAGCGGACGGTCACGTATTCTCTGTGTCCAAACTAGGGACACAGTCCTTCTAGGGGATATCCTCCTTTACCGTTGGGTAGGGTCATAAGAATGGACCCCTTAGGGTACCTGTCCCCTTAGACCGTCCGATGTCAGAAATTCCCTGCTTTCTCAGCCTGTTGTGACTTCGTTGAAGTGTGTGTATGTGTGTGTGTGTGTGTGGTGTACATAAGAAAAAAGGTATAAGAAAAGGTAATACCAAATAGTGTCAAATAACTTACATCAAGGGACACGATAATGTCATCTTGGAGTAACAAATAGGTAAGATATATATTATCAAACGTAGACGATTGGGATTTAGTTTAGGGAATACTAATATGTCACCTTCACTCTTTATCTAAATTCCCGGATCTAGACTATCTATCTCACGGACTACTTGATACCTTACTCCAAGCACTGTAACATATCCTCTGTCCCTAGTTCTGGTAGGGGTACCTTTTTTTTACGTTTTTTCGTTTTACCGACAGACCCCTCCGGAATGTTTATCGACACTTTTCTTATCTCCGTTTTTCGTTTCCTCTTTTCCTTTCTATATTCGTAGACTTACGTCTCAAGGTTTCTTATCGTTCTTCTCTATTCTTTCGGAAGAAGTCACTAGTTACATTTCTTTATCTCCTTTTCTTGTCTTACCCTTTCTGATCTCTGGAGAAGTTCTTTTAATCTCTATGGTTCCCTTGTAAAGTACGTTTCTACCGGAACTATTTCCTGTCTTTACCATACCTGGATTGTCTTCGTCTTCTATAATTCTTCTCCACCGTTCTTATGTGCCTTCTTGACATGTTTTTTCTAGAAGTGCTGGGTCTATTAGTACTACCACACTAGTGATTAGATCTCGGTCTGTAGAACCTTACACTTCAGTTCACCCGGAATCTTCCGTAGTGATGCTTGTTTCGATCACCTCCACTACCTTAAGGTCAACTCGATAAAGTTTAGGACTTTCTACTACGACAC